>VZTF01007556.1:1462312-1617206 GCA_013397755.1 Cnemophilus loriae | reverse complement strand
TTTTTTTTTTTTTTTTTTTTGCAGTGGCTGTGCTCTGCTGAATCACTTCAGAATCTTTTTAGAATCTTTTCCCCTTCATTTTTCCAATGCACTTTCCAGCCACTTTTGATCCTGCCTTTGTTGTCGTGATTACAGGTTTCAGACTCAAAAAGCGTGGACAGTCTCTAGCTCTTTTTCCAAAGTGAGTATCATATGGGGACATGCTGAAAGGAATAGACAGAAATGTGCCCTCTTGGCCTCTGCTCCATACTTGAGGGGTATTGGGGAGTATGAGGCAGCATTCCCAGCAGAGCCTGCAGGGAATGCCTCAGCTCATGTGCTCTTCCTAACCAGCATCTCCTATGGCTGCTGTTGGAGACAGAGGATTGAGCTAGATGAAGCACAGAAGTGGCCTTCTGACCTTACAGGGAGTTTCTTGTGGTCCTCAGTTCACAGAATGAGTTTTTATTAACTCTTATTTACTTATCATTTAAAGTGCCCTTACTATTTATTCTTGTCTGCTATCAGTCCACATGGTGCACAGTAAGGCTTGACTGACTTTTAAACACACCATCAAAAATCTCCGGGCTGCTACTAAGAGTGCTGTCTTTTTGTATATGTCTTCTGCATGTTATGTGCAGCGTAGCTTTCTTCTATTTCTTGCAAACAGCAGTTTCATTACTTTGCTCCAGTTGTTTTGCTCTCTGACATTTCATTCTTTCCTACCTTCTACGGAACTGGAAAACAAAATGAAACAATTAGGTGAAACTTTGAAAGAAAGAGAGAAACTCATAACTTATTAAATATAGTTCAGCATGACTCAAATAAGGACAAAGAAGCGCATAAAAAATACAGATACTGGTAAATTGGGAGTGTTTTGTCCTCCTCAACGTCTTATCATTTGATGAATGAGATACTACAGGTCCTTTAATACACGAGAATACATTTCTTGTATAATCATGCTAAGCATGCATGTCTCGGCAAAGATTTAATGACAAAGATATGTGAATAAATCTGAATGACAGCAAACACAGAGTTTTATTTAGTCATCCAAGCCTTTACTCAGCAACCAAACTGGCATGTCAAATCTGGCATTTGCTTGCATAAAAGAGATAAACAAAATGCTGAATAAACCTCATTTTCCTGGGAAATTACTGGTATTGCAACAAACAAAAAGTCTTTCACATGCAGAATGCAAGGCCATGCGTTTTCCTGGGTGATCCATTGTATCTAGTGCCCAAAGTGTGTCTCACTCTTTCTCAAAACAAGAGCTATAAATAGGCTGGCACTTTGTGCCATTTTAATGCTGAGTATTACACATTCCAGCAACTTCAGTTTTTCAGCTGGTTATTTTTATTTTCCTTTGTTGTGACTGAGCAAGTGAGCCCAGCCTACTGAAATGCCATCCACTCCTTGAAAGAAAAATCTCGGAATAACCTGAAAGGTCAGGAAAGGGCTCTACCTAGAAATATGTTTGAAACAAGGAGGACAGAGTGCAGAAAACTAAATGAGAAGGCTGATCTGAATACAGTGAGTATGAAAACAGCAATGAACTTTTGTCTGAAAACCCCTGACTTTACTGGTGTTACTACAAATCCCAGTCCCTAGCGAGGAACATCAGGAGGGTTGAAGGAGTTTTTGTAGCAAGTCAGAAGGCTGCCTGAAAACGTTACTTCTTTTTTTTATTTTGAATTTTTATTTTAATATGGCCCCCCATTGTTTCTATACCCTGGGATCTGGCACTCAGAAAGCCAGTAGTTTCCTTTGAACACTTTTAGAAAACACCAGGAATGATATGGAACAATAATGTTCCTTAAAAAGAGTTTCAGTTCGTGGGAGAATTACTGCAATACGAAGACTTGTTTATAACACATTACAGTGACTTCCTCACTCTATTATCATTAGCAATACAGCCCTAAAACTTGCAATCACACCATCCTGCTAATGAAAAATTCCCAAATCTGCATTTATATCAGCAGTGGTTTCCTGGATGCCGTCTGTGTTAGCAGATCTTGGTGCAATGCAAAGCCTTTAGTGTTCACCTGACTGCTGAAACCTGTGCTGGACCTGAGCTCTGGTGTCCACTGGGGCCTTGTGTTGCCCATTTAGGCAGCCGGGAACCTCTCTGCTTGGGAATCCCACATCCCTTGATGTCAGTCTATGGCAAAGGGTTGTTCCTCTTCCAGAGAAAACCACTAGCAGAGCCATCAGCTTACTCTTAGGCACTTAATTAATGGTAGGTGTATAGAAACAGAAAGTCAGAAAAGCTGCATCGTGCTGGGGCTGTTGTGAATGCAACCATGAAATTGTGTGTTGTCAGAAACTGAGGGTGCACATGATGTTCTTCTGGTATATTTACCAGCTGTTTTGCCCAACCAGGTCTGTGAGACTATTCTAGAGGATAAACACTCAGCAAAGCTGACCTTGAGCTAACAATAAATGGAATGGATTTACTGTCACTCTTCTGAGGATTTCAAAGTTCAGTAATGAATTATAGAAAACTCCTGTTCCCGGGAAACATTGTCTATGTGGGATCATAACTATTCCATAAACTGGAAGACTGCGATCCTTGTGGTCTCATACTGATGTCACTGCGGTTTTATTCTGGGCTAAATTTCTCTGACTAAAATAGAATTACTCCTTATTTATGCCACTGCAAACAATGTTAGCACAAATGGTTGATCAAAGCAACTGCTCTAGCTTGTAATGGCTGGGTTAGGACGAGCGCTAGGAGCTGTGACTCTGAGGTTCTGCACTGCTCAGGAAAAGGCTCGTTTGCACAGAGCTTTGTTACCCTAAACTGCTGCTGCAGTTTTGGTCCTTCGCTAGACCACCCTCCTAGCCCCTTGGCCCTCTGCCATCTCTCCAGTGATTCTTTGCACTCCATAGGCAAGGTTGAAGATTGGTTCTGTCATTTCAGTTCTTCGTTTTTCTCTCTGTGCGTTGTTTTGGTTCTTAATTTTCTCTCTGTGGTGAATTTTGTTCAGGACGATTCTCTTCAGGCGAATAGGAAAAGGCCAGTTTGGGGACCCCCAAAGAATATCAAAGTGTTTACAGTTGGTAGTGGGTATACAGCAAACAATACAGGACACTGAACATGTGGACTTAAACAGAGGAAAAGGCTTGAACATGACTGCATTTCCTGTGCTGCAGCCTGCACTCTAGTAACGGGTGTCTATGGGAGCCAATTTTTCCTTCATAAGCTGATGAAAACGGGTATTTGTGCTGGCAGCAGCTAGGAGGGCAACCATCCAAATGCGGTCTGCCCTGTAACACACACAGGGCTCTCTCTGCAGTGGCAGCAACCCTTGGTGCTGCAGATCCTTTGATAATTTGCCCTTTACTAATCAACCTAGCTCCTATTCCTGCTGTTTGTCTGAGAACTGTATCCTCATTTAGACTGCAAAATTATTGCAGCCTATGTGCTGAAAATAAGTTGAATATTATATTCTTTATCCTAAGGATAAAGAATATAATTTAAAAAACATTTTCATGTTTCTGAATAGCTACCAAGATTCTCTTCCTTTGCAATTACTGCACCAGCCAAGAGAGATTGTCTCCATTAAATCACTCAATAAAATGACTTTCTGTCAGAGAAACCTACTCACCTGACTTTGTGGAGAGGATCAAAGGGATTTCTTACTGCAAATGGTGTGCTGATTCTATTGGAATACAGTGTAATTATGATACATATGTGCCATTTTAAGTTGCAAGTAATCCCCTAAAGGGCTTTACGGTGTTCTGCTTCACCGTGCAACAAAGGTGCAAAGAGGGAGGCACAGTCCCCCAAATTGGTATATGATCCCCAGCTTTGGCTCTCTGGCTGCTGTGAATGGTGAATTTTGTGTTACTGTTTTCTGGTCTGATACTACTAACATACTTTTAAGGAAAGGGTTAGAGTAGTAGCAGTTATCGTGTGTATGAAAAAAAACTCCAAAGCATGCCCTTTCACCTGGACTGTACAACTAGAAAACAGAGAAGGCAGCACAAGAAATACTCAGCACAAGGACAGGAAAAGCCTGTCCGACTCAACATGCCCGGTATTTTCTTTCTGCCCTTGTTTATCTGAAACTCACTTCCCTTCTTTTTTCACTCTGCTCCTCTAACTCATGCTGAACTAGTCTTTAATTTCCAGCACTTTTTCCATTAGCACTACGTAAAGTCTTGGCATAAAGTAGTTGCGATGGCAACATTTCCCACTTTCTTCTGTTTTGAACTTGGGGAAGCCCTAATCTCTTTGCCTGTAGTTTCAAAGGCCAGTGCAGACAGTGAGCACATAGCTTTCGTCTGATAGCTGTGTATGCTTTACAACTTTGCTGAGTTTTAAAATTCTTGTGCCAATTTAGATTAGCCTGAAAACTGCTCTCATAAACTTCTAGATAACCACAGTTGCTGTGGCCGTGCTTTTTGACTAGTTTGGCATGGAGATGTCGCATCAGTCTTTCTTTTCCCGTTTAATCATTGCCAGGACAAGGGAATATTGGAAGAAATCCATAATTTCCCCCTAGTCCATCAGTTTTTAATCAACTTGGAAACATTTCTCGTATTGCATGAGGCAGGTAAATTTGTGATAGTTATGAGGGGCAAAGTGGATATACTCCTTCAGAAATTGTGCCCACTGATTTATAAAAGTCCCATTCAATCTACAGATGCCTCGAAAATTTCAGAATGTTTAAAGCTTATACTTCAACTAACCCTGCTATATGTAATAATCTCTTTTCTTCCTTAAAAATAGCTATACTTCATTCTCTTTTGTTCTTTGGGAGACAATTTGTATTCCACTCTAGCTCTTAGCCTTTGTTCTATACCTTTTATCCAGTAATCTTTGATGTGGAGCAATGCTAAGTATCCTCTGAAAACCTAATTAAATTAGAATTCCCTTTATCTATCATGGCAGTAATATCTTCAAAGAATTCTAACAAGTTAGTTAAGGTTGAATTGTTTTGCTTCAATATACTCCAAGTATGTTGAGATGCTATCCCCCTAATAGAGAGCTTTTTTAAATAACTTTCAATAAATTCTTTTAAAAGTCTTCAAAAGTTGCTGGATCCTCATTTCATCCTATCTCTCCCATGTAACATTTTTGATGATTGACCTTAAATTAGGCATCTTTGTTTTATACAAGGATCCCAGTATAAGATATTGAACTTTGTATAAAACGTAAGGTAAAATATATGTTCAGAGGTTCTCTTTCTCCTCTTACTTTTAATGCTCATGGACATTGCTTTGATTAAATGAGATTATACTGACCAATTACATTATATACCTAACGGAATATATTCTTTCCTCTTTGACTTTGAAGAATGATTGCTAGTGGTAACAGTTTGTTTTGTATTTCCTCTACAAAGAATGGAAACATAATAAAGACTTAATCATTCTATTGTATTTAACCCCATATTAACCTCCTAGTGTTCACTTATCAAAATTCCAGTCAATATGTGCATTTGATATATATAGATAGATACATGGAACAAGAGCCTTTGGATTCATATAAGGTCTTAGTATTGAAAGCTATCCTATCACTTATGATGGATTAGCTTTAAATTAATTTTGAAGATCATTTCTAGGGTTTGATTTTTCGGGTTTTTTCCCCCTAATGTTCTGGAAGTCCCAGCTTGCAAATTCCTGTTCCACTTACATAGCCATAAGCATACCTTAAGCTTACACTGGAATAAGTTAATTTTTCTCAGTAATTTCACTGGTGCTTGCAAAGTACCTACTCAACACTTGTCTTTCCTGAGCTGAAGGGCTGTCTGGGCTGATTCAATTCCTGTTGCTGCCAGGTCCCTCCCACCATGTAGTGAGTGACCTTTCAGTTCCTTTCCCATAGCTTCCACACACAGTAAGACTCTGGGCCTCCACTAGCATTGAGTTAACCAGACACTTTTGCAGCCCTGCAAATCATGGTTAATGAGCCCAACTTAAACAGCGGTGTCCAAGGAGAGGGAACCACTCATTAGGATCCCCATCTGAGGGCTTGGAGCAGCCCTGTTCCCTCCTCTGCTGTGCCAAGATACAGATTGAATGGGTTTGCGGTGACTGCTGTGACCAGTGGTGTCAGTGGTGTAACCATTTCTGTTTGAACAGAGGGACTTAAGTGGTGCTCTTGTTTACTTTAACAGTGCTGTCTAGGTATTTGCATGAACTAAACAAAAGTTATGAAAAACCAGGGGTATATGAACTGGAACCCCTCTTTTTTCTGTTTTATTCAGGTGGTGTATCCTTTTTGGCAGGTTTACAAGCACATCAGACAACTGTTTTACAACAAAATCATTTTGCTACAGTCATGGGTTGATAGAATGACTGATTAGCATTTAAGAGGCCCTTTGTTCCGACTCCTCATATGTTTCCTCGTGTGCCTACAGTCTGCAATTCATTTCTTTCCGAAATTGAATTCATATGGTCTGGAGAAAAAAACCCCATCCGCTCATTCTAGAACTATGAGGTCTTTTTCTTTCCCCCCATGACTGATTTTCATAGTCCTGTAACTGACTCTTATAGTCTGAAATGATAATTTTATAACTGCAGTGAGCACAGAAGAAGTGAAGCTCAGCCCCAGGAAGGAGGTAACTGCCTGGACTACCTGTGGAGAGCTGTGCTGAGACACCTGTGTCAACTTTGAAAGAGGTGCCTTGGGCACAGAAAGCATCCCTCTTGCTGCTTCACAGAGGAGACTCCCTGCTCTCATCCCTCTTGACACAGACCTCAGATAAAGACATTAATTAATAGCAGCCTGCTGAGGCAATGAAATGCTATACCTGTAAGAATTGCCTGCAGTCACAAGCTGAAACAGAGCCAGGAGCTCAACCCAGCCTGCAGTTCCAGTCTAGTGTCTTTTACCACTTCCTTCTCTCACATGACTATTTACGTTACTGACCTTTGGAAGAAAACGAGAACCTCCAGCTAGATATTTATGTATGCTTATATTTGAACACAGGATTCCTGCTTTTGAAATGTCTTTAAAACCTCCGCAGTCCAAAGGTCTCAGCAAAGCCCAGTCTATCCAAGGGAAAGAACATACTGAAATTGAAATATGAATTCTCCTAACGTTTCAACAGAGATATAACCAGGCTGGTAAATCCTGTTTCACCACATTATTTCCCTTTGGCACAGAATAAAGGAATCCAGGAACAGTTGCTGGGTGGCTTCTAGGAAAAGTGAAGTCAGAAAGCGTTAAGGTAACAACAATGGTTTAGCTCTTACAGGGATTTCAGGGGCATGGTCTAGATTGCTCTCTACTGCAGACTTCAAGCTAACCATCCTTGAGAGGAGAGCATTTCCAAAGCTGAACAGTGGTCTCAGCTGCCTCAGTTTCAGATAAGCATATGGTGAACAAACTGTCTATTTACTTTGTGGAAGTAAAAACTCTATCACTTGGTTGTCATCTTCCCACAAGTTTATAAAATGTTGCATTTATTGACTTTATTTGATTAAAATTGAAATTTTTAACTCACTTTTACTGTTTGCCATGCCCCTGTGGATATCAAAGCGTGTGAAGTGGTTCAACTAGACTCTGCTGTCGGGGCAGGTGCCCAGCTCTCTGTGGAGGGCATGCTGTCCCCCTTTGCTGAGCAAATGCTACCTGAGCCCAGTCCTAGATCACCAACCTCCACCACCAAATACAGGATTTTGGCTTGGAGAGGGCACCATAGATTCAATGAGAAAATGCAGCATAGCAGTCCCTCAGTTTCTAGATAACCTTGGGGTCATTAGAAGTCACTGTAATTCAGAGCAACCTTATGCCCTCCTAGAAAGTGAAACTGCTGTAAAAGCAGAAGAGTGATATGTAAGTGCTCAAATTAAAAATAAGCAAGGGTAAGAATGACTCATCTCTTTAGGTTTTCAGAACTAATTCATCTAGAAGTATCATTTCATCACGTCAATAAGATATGTTGCCCTTTTACAGTGATACCCAACATAAATTAAACTGGGAAAAAGTTGACTAAATCTGAAATTAGGGGACAGTTTGAGTTAGCTGCCTCCAAAAAGCTTTCTAAGGGAATTCCTTACATGTCGGTGTTATCAGTTAGCATGCAACATGAACTGATACAGGAATATATGCAAAATACAAATACTGTACCTTGAGGTTCCTGCTTCTAGTGAATGGTATGGTAGTCTGGACAGAAAAGGAGGTTGTTCTTGTATTGTAAAGAAGTCCAAATACACCGATGATCTTTGTCTTCATACACAGACAGCAAAGTCAAAACACAGCTGTGAGGTCTAATTTTAGGGGCCACTAACCTTGATCATGCTCTTTTAATAATCCTCCTATTTCGGAATTCAAAGATTTGAGGAGGGTGTAACCTTGAGGGCTTTAAGCAGTCCTTGAAACCAGTATTCACAATGTGTCATCTGATTTTAGAAACAATATTATCAGAATGCACTGGTAAACAGTGGTTTGACCATAGGATGCCCTGGAAGCTGAAATGCCATTTTAAATATAAACAACACAGAGGGTTCCACAAGAATGTTTCAGCTGAAAGAAATGTGCTAGGAGTCTAATATCACATTCCTGTGTCAATCATAATAGAGACAATGAACAGAAATAAAAGCCCTTCACTCTTTAAATCTTCCACCAAACCACATTTCATAACAACTCGTTCCTCTGAAGAGGAACTTTCTTAGGGTTTTCTGGTAAATAAACGGAGAATTACTGAAAAGTCCTGAAAGGAACCTTATTCTTGAATCTTCTTTCTCTTTCTTCAGCGTTCCAGGTTTAATCTTAGCAAACTAAAGCTTTTATGCATTTTGGAGCCCTGCTGATTTTGCACAGCTGAAGAATTTGCTACTTCCAAATGTATTATTCATTTGAAACCTTCTTACATGACAGCTGACTTTCAGTAAGCAGATAAAGTATGTAAACAGTGACTATTCATGTAATTTTATTCAGTTAGAGAAACCTGTGATTTGTAAAAGGAATGAAATAAAACAAGACCACGCATCTATTAAAACATAAAGACTAAGGGAGATTTTAGTCCTGTCCTGCAGTGACAGAGTGGCTCAGTGGCAGCGTTTTTGAATGATGATCTGCACAACCTATCTGACAGTGCCAGAAGGACAATCCCAGTGTACAGCACTTCTGCAGAAGGGAATACAACTAAGCTGAGCCTGGATGAGTTAAAACTGTGCCCATCATATACAGTATTCTCTGTTGCTGTTAAGAATCCGTTGCATGAGCATTATCGGCAGTTTTTAAGTTTGCTTGTGATGGCACAGATGAATAATATTCCAGGATGGCATTGAAGGAAAGTTCCACAGCAAAATCTACTCCCTTTCATTTTTCTACCTTATGACCACAACTCTGTACAGTCCCTCCCACATAACTACTCAGTAGTATTTCAAAATCAGAATGATTCTCTGCATTCCTGGTTAGCACATTCAGAGGTTAAACATAAACCAGAAACCAACACTGATTATCATGAAGCATTCCTGTGCCAAATACCTTGCTGAAACAAAATGATAAAAGTTCAGCACGTAATTCTTGGCAGGTATGGCTGATAATTTTTTTTCTTAATGCTTCTATTAATATTCTTGGTTTACTATGGTCTCACAATTACTTTTATTCATTTATATAATTCCACTTTGTTTAGTCTCGTGAGCTATTATTTCTGATTCAGTACAGTATCACACACCAAAAACAGGCTGCAGGAGTTCATAGCTCATTATTATATATGGTAATGAACTACTGTGGAGCTGAGGTGGTGTCATGTGAATTGGCAAAATGCTGTGAGAAATCTAACTCTAAAAGGCAACTGCAGACAATAGGAACCTCTTTGCTCACAGTTTTTTCACACTTAACCTGAATGTGCGCAGGGTCTGTGGGATGGACTGTAGTTTGGTTTCTACGTCCTACCTAGTCTTGTATTTATTAGCACAGACTGTTCCCCTCCAATTGTCAAAGATTTTTTCACTGATCATGTTCCTCAGTATGTAAGAATGCTTTTGTCCTTGTTGCTCTCTTCCAGGGGCTCCAGGCAATCTAGAAAAGGGTGGAAAGAAATGAGCAGTTCAGAGGCCCTGGCCTGTGCATCTACAGGCCATGGAATGAACAGGCTTTTAATTGGTGCATCACTGATACAGTGTTTTAAACCCTGTCATTATCAAAAGGCACTTGTTCCTGATAGTGCAAATTCATGAGATTTTCTGAACTTAGTTGAAAATGGAATCAGGAAAAAAGCCACAAACCTAAAAAATATTAACTAAAGCTTGTGGGAATATTTGAGACATATATGGGATGATATACGATCGATCTCATGTGTTATATCCTGCTGTTTCTGGCCTTCTCCATACTCTGATGCATTCATATTGATTACAGGCTTGATGATGAGAAGGTGTATCAGTCTCTAGAACACTTACAGCTTTGATTATATGCCTCCAGAACTCAGAAGTGACATACATTACTAGAATCTATCCAAACCCCGTTCCTTCTTGCACAAAATTTGATAAAAACGAAAATAGTGGCAGCACATAAAGTACTTGGCAGTGCAATTCAACTTACTTTTTCTTGTTTGATAAGTACAGTGTTACCATAGATTCATAACACAATGGATTCTGCTTATGCAATAAAACCCACTACCTTATCCTACCACTTTAAGTCCAGCAGGGATTGGCAGATATAACTTCCAAGAAAGGCTGCCAGACACAGGCAGAGCAAGTCATGGCAAAAAAAGAATTTCTCTTTTTTTTTTTTCCTTCAAAGGGGAGAATTCAGATAATTGGGATTGCCTTTGTTTACTGACACTGCAATACATTTTTATACAGGCCACTTAAAATAGTAAAACAGTAAACATTAAAAAAATGCAAGAAAGTGTGAAGTAAATGAAGTTATGGAATCCTCTTGCATATTTGAAATAGCTTAAAAAATTTGACTAGAATCCCTCAAATCTGATTGTCTGCAAAAGGGGATAATTCAGATCCTGTTTAAAGATAAAAATACTGTGATAAAAATTTGACTTGCTTAGCCTTTTCTGGATTAGGTCAAAAAGACTGCAAAGGTGTGAAAGACTGGCTAACAAAAGTGTTTTCATAGATATATTTTCTTTAAAACACCTTCAAAACCTTTGATTTTCAAGGTCCTTATAAAAATAACCAGCCAAAAAACCCACAACCATTTAACTGTGCCTAGATTGTTCTTTTATAAGCAAGAGCAAATGAATCATGGCATAAGAGGGATTTTTCATCTCACCTTCCTGAACAAAATAATTCTGGTTTAAGAACTGAGTTGAAGCATTAAAAAGCAAAGATGATGTCTCCTCTTCTTCCTAAGAGCTTTCTTTTTCTTCTACTCTTCCAACTTGAGATACTCCCTTTATCTCCCCATAAGATCAAAAAAATATTATCAAAATTAGAAATACCTCTTCTCCAAGGATTTTGTGTGGTTCTTTTTCTTGATGATGTTTTCAAGCATCCCAATGAAAGCAGAATTTCCTTGCCATGAAGAAATCCCCCAAAACACCACTGGAAAAGTCTATAACTGAGATAAAAACTTCCTTTTAAGGATTTTGGGGTTTTTTGCTAAACTCTCGTCTAAGTCGACCAAAACAGTTCACTCTGCTCCTAGGAGGTATTTCAGCATTACTTGTTTCTTTCGTCAACTGTTTTTCCCTTAGAAGAGGGAACATTCTTGTATATTTTGCTCTTTCCCACATGTGTTTTGCTGTTAGTGTCTTAAGTTCCCATCAGTCTTATCAGATTTAGTCATAGAGTTTGAGTAGGTTAGAATTTGTTTCTCGGAGAAATAATCTAAAAAAACCCACTTTGTAATCTGAAGTTCTTAGTTTATGCACCACTGTTCCATATCCAAAGACATTTTGAGAATAGTAGCATTGATTTTGGAAGATTTTCTTGCTACATTTAAAGGGCAAAATGATTAGAAAAACATTTGGCCGTGGGCCAAAGCATTTTGCTTTGTTCAGGAATGTATTCTGTCCTTGTCTACTTGTTCATTGCTTGCTGCAGTGTGAAAAATTAATCTTTAAGCCTTTGGGCAATACAAATCACTGTTTATGGACTGCCAATGTTTATTATTCTTCCTACCAAAATCCATATTAAAAACAAGAATGAAGAAATATGTTTTGACCTCTATTTAATGAAATATAATTTTTCCTAACTATTTGAATCCTGTTCTCATTTAGTCATGAGTTTAGCCAGAATAACTTAGTTCATGCATCATGCAGTGTGACAAATCAGCTACATGATGCATGAAAAAATGCTGAAGAATTTGATCAAGAAAAAGTGCTTTAGCTTTGAAAGTTGTTGAGTTTCAAATGCAGCTACTGGGACACAAGAGCAGGTGTGGCTCTCATACTGATTTTGTCTGAGAGGAGCAGCTATTAGGCAGTCATTAGACACCAGCCTCTTCCTGTGATGTGGATGTGGGTTTTCCACAAAACACCTGTCTGGCTGCTGCTGGCTGTGGGCCGAAATACCTGTGACGAATACAAGCATCTGTTTATGAGCAGCTGCTAATCCTCTGTCACATAGAGGTGATATGAGATGTGAATGGAAGAAATTAATCTTGTAACAGAAAATTCCAACATTAGAAGATAGCTTATCGAGCATGGAATATGTTTCTAAACTATTCTTATTACTACTTAGAAAAATAAATTCAATTTATTTCTAAAAAGTTCTAATTATTTTTCTTCAAATAAAACTTGTTGATTACATTTTTTTTTGTGATGGAATCCATGATTCCTTTATTTAATGTTTTTTCTTGTTGTAAATGACCTTATTAAGACCACACAATTTAACCTAGTTAAATCTAGGTCTGATTTAATCTAGCTCAGATCACAAGAGCAGAAATCCATCTGTTCACCTACTTTATATGTGAAACCATTACATAACCTAGTTTTGCATGAAATATTAAGCTTAATACACTTTTCAACATCCCTGGACTAAAAAGAAAGCTGAGGTTCTAATAAAACCAGAAAATAGTTGATCTGAACATAATGATATGCTACGTTTTATAGAGGACAGAAGTAGACATGTATGGTTTAAGGACATCATGAAAGCATAATGTTTTCCATTTGTAATAGTAACAAATGGTCGATTTCTGCTGTCCTGCTGCTTATAACAATGTGGGCAGATGGTTCTCAGTGTAGGAGAGATCAATCAAACAATGTCAAACTCAGCGAAAGTTGTGATATGAATAACCTATAAAATGAGGCCAGTTAAATATAGTGCCTATAATGAAAATGTAAATTGATGTAACAATATTACTATTCTGTACTAAGAGTTCTGGTGTTTAACAGGATCCATATTTTGAACTTAGCTTACACAACCTATAAAAAAATTAGTAATGACAAGCCTTTGCAGCCTTTATTCTTTTCTACTGTAATTAATCTTATTTTATAATTGTCAGACCATTCTGAAAGAATTGAGTCAGGTTGCTTCGGGACCAGAAGTGATTTACATTGCAGATTTGCATGAAATGATCTTTGTTGGTTTTAAGAGTCGTTTTCTGAATGGATCTTCATCAAATATAGCTTTTTACCAAATTTTGGTGAATGAAGTAACAGAACGACAGCCTATTCCAGATGTGATGAAAGGACTGAAAGCCATAGCAAAACCTAATTTGCTAGATGAGAAACCCTTGTCACTGAGAGGGAAAAATTCAAATGTGAACCATTTCAATTCTTTAACCCATATTGCTATTTTAAGTATTGGCATCTCTGGAGTGGACAAGGTCATTTTAGAAAGGGAATAGCAGCTGCTAATTTGAGAGTTAGAAAGACAACCAAAGGTATTTATGGTAGCTGTAATAGTATGAAGAATGACCTCCACAAAATCTCAAGAATCTGGAGGGAAGCACTCCTGTAAAGCTACTCTAATTATTAACAAATCTTCAGTTACACCCCACACCACATGCCAACAGTTGTCTGTGGTTACCATACTAAAGATCCATGGTGATCCTACATGGATGTAGCATAATTCTCATTCTCTGTACCCCAGTTGTCTGAACTTATATATTGTTAATATTCTTATGATACCACTACAAATATGTCAAACATAAAAGCTTTTTTGCCAAACGTGAATGAAGATATGTCTATTTGATCAGATCAGAAATGTAGTGAGCTGTCCAGGAAAACAGAGGCAAGTATAGTATTTTGGTGAACTTAATGGGAGAACTTTCAACTACAGGTTGAATTCATTATTTTAACCTGCACTTGCTTCTCTGACATCTTTTGTCACCTAAAAGCCTCTATATCGATATATAGAACTTGCTTCTGAGAAAATATCTTGCCTTGTTCTCAGGCTGGGTATTATAATAATATATCACATTTTAATTTGTGGTTACAATATCCTGAAAATCAGATAGGCCTATCCTACAGAAACCAGAGTGGCCAGTTAGTTTGTTGTGGCTAGTGAGGGTGCCAAATGTTGTGCACAGAAGCCAAAAGGTAAAGCATGGGTTTAAATAAGGTTTCACAAGAAGTAAGCCTCATGCAGACATGGAAAACTTTGGACAGGAGAAGAGTGGAAGCAAATGGACCAGCTTTCACAATAGGAGAGGTCCCGATGACAACATGTGTCTTCTTGAATATAGTTGTTGTAACTCCCAAAGATTCCCTTAAGGAAGGGCAAGGTACCTTTTACTTTCAGGATGGTGGTTGGTTTTAGATTTAAAAAAAAAAAGGGTGCTAGAGATTTGTGAATGCCATGTGTGTAAAGCAGAAATACTCAAAATTGCATGAAGGTCCTGAGAAGGATGGGTGAAGGGTCTTTCTGGGAAGCCTGTACTGGACTCTGTGTCAAGTGGTTGTCCCAAGGGCCTGTTTGTCAGAGGAGATGGTCGGCAAGATTCCACAATTGAAGAACAAGAAGGCACACACAAAAAAAAGGAAAAGCCTGATGCTTGATGGTTTAATATGGAGATATTCACTGAATGAATTTTGATAAGAAATGAACCTGGGCCAACTCTAGTGTCAGCTCATTACATTAAATGGATGACATGATGTCTGCCTGTGTTCACTTCTGTGTTCCGTTCATGTACACTTTGCACTTCTATAGATTTTTCAAATGCTGCAAAGCCTTTTTCTAGCAAAAGTGAATGACCTCTCTATGACCTGTAAAGTAAGCATTTTATCCCTATTTTATGGGAATCTGGTGCACTGACTGATTAGTTGACTGACCTGGTAAGACACCCAACAGAACTGTGGCAGAACTGGAAGCAGAACATTGATCATTTCCTATGGCTTATTACCCTGTGCCTTCTTATGACAGAAAGTCAAACTATTTATCTTGCTTTCCCATCAGTTCATGTCCTTTGTGCATATAGCTTAGCCTCAGAAATCTGCCTCGATACCTTCAGATCCATCCTTCTGCATCTTTTCGGAGAATTCTCAGACTTCCTCAGCGGTTCTAGCTGCCCGCTTTACTCCATCGTGGTCTGTGAGATATGAGCCATAGCTTGGCTAGCAGCTTATGCACCATCTGGCACATCAACAGGCAAAACGCAAAGGATAATGAGTTAACTTTTGCGCAGAAAGACTGCTAACTGGGTTTCTCATCTCTAGTCCTGTGACAGTTTTTGTGAAACTTGTATGAAATTAACTGTCTTTAAAATTTTCATTCTTCCATCACACCTCTTTACACTTCCTAATTAGGTCAAATTGATTTGAGTGGATGGGCTTGACGTAAAAAACATGATTGCAATATACATTGCCTCTAAAGAAATTAGTTTAAATCAAGCCTAATCTAAATCAAATATAAACTCCATATTGAAGAATAAATTGCACTGAAAAAGTAGAAATAAACTTTCGTGGGATTATTCCTAGAACAATTTATTACTAAACTTCTTTCATGTTCCTTTGAAACTTCTGGTAATTGTGAATATCTGAGGTGAGGAATGAGACTTCAAAGTTAAGGCATAAATCCTGGGGTCTTATTTTTACAGTCAGAGGAGAAACTGCGGGGAGGAAATATTCTGTATGGCAACTGATCTATGAAGCTGAGCTAGATCATTCAGTCTTTCACCCCTAATTGTTTTATGGATCCATTATATATAAGGACTTGTCCTAGCCAATATTTGGCGAAGGAAAAGGCCACTGCTTGACAA
The DNA here is from genome assembly GCA_013397755.1 of Cnemophilus loriae. Lineage (NCBI taxonomy): Eukaryota > Metazoa > Chordata > Aves > Passeriformes > Corvidae > Cnemophilus > Cnemophilus loriae. Next base: position 1,601,170 of record VZTF01007556.1, on the reverse strand, counting down.
ACGGCCTTTCGGTTCCTGTTCTGTCTGGGCCTCCTGATCCCTCTTTGTTTCCCTGTCTGGCATTAGCCTTCTGTTTGGCTGAGTTACAGGTGGGTAGTGTTATTACACTAGGAGTGCTTGGCTTGTGTAACCACATTTCTGTCAGTATTTATCATAACAAATGCTTTTTCCCTTTCAGTGGATTCCTAATTAGAGTCTGAAAGCTGGTTCAAGGCTGTCTTAATATATCAAGACCCCAGTTCTTCTTCAAATACATAAAATACATAAATAAAAATACATAAAAGTAAGACCAGGACAGCTAAAAGAATAAGAATAGATTTAGGCCAGTGAGATAAAAGTCTAACCCAAGTTTCTTCTAAGGAATATGTTTTCAAATATTTGGGAAAAATGAATAACTTGATGTATCTATTGTGTTAATAGCTTGATGAGAAAACTGCAGTTTCCTTGACGAAAGTGATTTTCATAATGCTTTATTCTCATGGAGAATGTGTGGTTGTGATGGACACCTGCTGGTGAGAAGACTGCAGGCGGTGTTACTGGATGTAAGGTCCGGCTTAGCTATCTGTGTCCAGCATGGGTTAAACAACCTTTAAAGAGCTACAGCAAGGAAAAACAGTGAGGACAGGCTCACTCTACAGCTGGTGACAGGATTGTCCAGAGGCACAAGGTATTTTTGGGCCTCTATTGCCCCTTGTGCAGATAATGTCAAGTACAGAAGATTGATAAGGACATTTCTCACAGGAATGTAATGTCTCCTATCTCAGGAGCAGAGAGCTAAACTGAAGATCTATTCACACTTGAGCAAGCACGCTGGAGTGAGCACGCTAGCACTCAGGGAGTTGCTTTAGGAAAACATAATGCCAAAAAATCACCAGCAAGACTTCTAGCCGCCTACTCCAAAGAAAATCTGGCATAGAGATAATGTAGGTGAGGGAGTATTTTTCTCACTAGGAGACACTTCATATTTACAGATTCACTGGGAATGAATCTGCTGAGGATTGGAGATGTTCGCATAATCTGCTAGAAACAGCATAAATGAAGAGCTTAGTCCTTTCAGTCTGACTAGGAGACAGGCTTGTCTAGCACTGTCATGCTCATTCTTAAAGCAGTCTCAGCTGGTTTTCTTTAACAGAATTGATTCAGAACAATCATATGGAATTTTGATTATTTTCAGTTAAAAATGAAGGAGTCATATTCTCTCTATCATGCAGACAATCATAAGAACTTTGCCTGGCAAAGTCTTATAGGGAAATAGAGTCTGAATATGACATTTCCTTTTTCTTAGATCAGTGTGAATGGAGCTCTTAATTCCCAAGACTTTGCTGTTTTTCTGTTGCCTACTTTAATCCTTCAGTTATAATTCCCAATTTGGTTTGAATGTGACAGTTTATTTTAGTTAAAGGACATCTGAAGTTCATAGTAGTTTCATCACTGAATTCAACATGCAAATGTTGAATTAGGGCAGTAGAGCAGGAAGATGTCCTACAGTTTACTGCCAAACCAAGGCTTAACTCTGTTAAGTCCAATATAAATGCTTAGCTCTTTTCAATTTTATTTTTCCTGGGTCTGTTGTCTGACCAAAAGGATCAGATTTAGCCCAATGCTGTGTTTGTTCTAACTTTGGATAGCTAGAAAGATCATAACAGAGGAACCACTTGTTGATAAAGGATGAGAAGGTAGAAAAACAGCTAATGTGTTTACAGACACGGTTGATGCTTTTTTTTTGAGAAACCTATGAAATAAGCTGCTACTTCATACAGGGTAGGTATTTTTATTTCCAGAACCCCAGAACTAATTAGTGTGTGTGTGTGTCACTCTGGTTTGTACCTCTCTTTACCACCTTAGAGCAATTACTTACGGCTGCTGTAAAAAATCATACTGTCATGGGGAACCTAACAGCTGTATCTCTCTGTGTCAATTAAATTCGAATATGGCATTAGCAAACCCAGGCACATGAAAAACACAGAATGTCGAGATTTCCAAACCACTGGAGTGTTTTCCAGGACTGTATCCTGATTAAGTGATTCATGACCTCATTTACAGGAACTAATTGATCCCAGAGTACAATATGCTGAACAGCACATTCCTGAAAGGAATTTGCTGATGTATTAACAAATGGTGATCCTAAGCTGTCCTGTTTTAAGTTTCATCAAGCACTTGATATCCTAGCAACATTTAAAAGGGAGGCTGAGTCCTGAGAAGAAAATGAGTGTAATCATTTGTGGAACAGCAGTGGCATTTTTACGAAGAAAGCCATCTGATGTGGCAGGGTGTTTTCAAAACTTTTCTTGCAGACAGATGTTCAACTGAAAAAGCTCTGATTTTTCTGCAAACTTGCAGGAGGAGGCATAGGCACTTTGGGAAGTAGATTTGTTCACAAAATCACTTCTGTTTGATGTATCCTTCACACATGGATAACAAACAAGATAATCAAGCCAATGATCACAGCTGTTATAAAACAACTGTGTCAGGAAGAAAAGCATGCGCTAGGAATTTCCCACAGAGATGCTTTGAATAATAGAGTTACATTGCTGTCCATCATGTAGATGCCTTTTCACTCTTGTCAAAATTCTACAGACAATATAAAGCTATTCCATGTAAAATCTACATGTAAAAAATAGTTTAGATTCGTAGACTGTTTAAGGAAAATTATATAAAATTCAGCACCTTTCCATCACAGAAGGGGTAACAGAAAGATAGCTTTAATAAGATTTTACAAGCTACAAGCTTTCTATAAAAAAGGTAGAGAATCTTAACTAACAAAGTGCCAGGCTGATATCTGAGACTAAAATGTATAAATGTGCATTAATTTTAAACTGCCACGATGAAAAATTTCCAGAAATCACGACTTGGGGATGGATTTCCAAGAGCTTTGTGCCCATATGACTCAGTTGAATACTCAGCTTCTCTGATAAACTGGTGTTGGTTGCAGAAAATTTCAACCAAGGTTCATCCTTCATTGGGTTACAAATCAGAGAGTTTCTATTTCCTTTTTCTGTTTTTCTGTGTTTACAGTGTCAGTCATTTTGGAAATTGGTTGTCAATGTTCCTCTCCACAGAATTATGAAATGGATTTTGGCATGTAGCTTTTGAAATGCATTGAAAAACAGGTGAAGTATCGACTAACTTCCTCCCAACATGACTGCAAACAGAAAGCTTCGCAAGTTTCAGAGTGATGACCATATGAAAAACACTGATATTCTAATGGTAATCAAATTTTACAAGAAATGTCTGGTTTCTGGTAATAAATTGATTGTTGCCCAAAACATATTCTAACTAATCTGGTTCCTCAGTGTTTCTAATAAGTTTGTATCCTGTATTTAGATTTTCCTACTGTTCAGAATTTGTTGGACATGTTAAACTTTAAGTCTTATTTGAACTTTCAAACAATTTCCTTTCTTAGTACTCTACCTAAGGGTACGGGGAAAAATATCTTCCTGATTTTCATAGGTCAAATCTTTATATTCTTTTAATCAGTTTAGTCAAGCTGATTTGGTTCTTATAAAGTCATTGCATTCATTTGAGTAACTACAGTGCACATAACATAATAGTTTCATCAGTAAATATTTCACCTCTTCAGTGAGGAAATGACTGATCCTCTTTCAGTAAAACAATGTTGGATATATTTCAACATACTTTTTCACGAGCTGTGATGGAGCTAGGTCCAGCCAAATGGAGCTAAATAGAGGTAAAGGAAGAAGAAAAATTCTACAGTTGCAAATTGTTCAGTTTTCTGCTCCAGAGCTAAAAAGAATGTAATTCGTGACACTGAACTTTCTGTAGATTGCAGCTATTTCTGGCCACGTGACACATTTAGTTCACATTTCCTTGCAGCCATTTGGCACATGGGATTTGGTTTAAATTTTATCTACAACATAAACACATCTGGGAGTGTCTCTGGGGTCCTATGAGATCCTGCCTGAATGTTTGGATGGCAGAATTTGGGCAGGGTGGGACCCTACTCCTTTCCAACATAGGCTGCACGGGAGCATGGACCCACATTCTGGATCCATATGGTCAGGGAAGCAGGATTGCATATTTTCTGTGGAGCATTCCTACTGGTGCAGTTTAAACACAATTTCAGGGACTTCAGTCCTTGAAACAAGTACACCTTCAGTTATAAGACCACTTATATTTAGAACAGGGCTTTTAAAAATTGTTTAAAAATACAGATAAAAATAAAATAGAAACATAATAAAGGGTCTGTGTGATATTTATAGCATTAAAAAATAAATCACTTGGGATAGCTACCTTCTTTGAAGCAAAGGAATGTTCTGTGAGAGAAAGCATGCTAACAGAAATGTACACACTTTGTTAAATATTGGAGCTGAAGCTGCGCAGACACCTGGACCAGTGCTGAGCATGGGTGTATATTAAAAATCTGATCTGTCTCAGATAACAGTAGAGGTAACGAAGTCCTGAAACATATTATATATAATGTTTGCAATGAAACACAACATTATTTATGATGTATTAGGTAATTGTGCAACTCTTCCAATAGAGAACATATTTACAATAAGTTGAAAAATGTCAATCTTTTTGCCAAAGTTGTTTCCCATTTTCTCCTTTGCAAAAGGAGAAAAGATTAAGCCGGGTTTGTTTACAGAGTGTGATTACACTCATCAAAGTGCTGTTAAAAGGAAGCTTGTTTAACTTTAACTCAAGCCCGTGAAATCAGCAGAAATAGGAAAACATCATTTGAAAACAAAATCTATGCAATGCTACCTGTGTTCTCCAGGTAGGACATATTAGCATTTATGTTATCTTATTTTGGCACTCTAAACCAACATATCTGTTTTAAGCTATGTTGTCCATTTCTCCAAGTCAGTGATGAGAAAAGTACACCCAAAGGGGCAATTTTTCCCACCTGAAACAAAGATTTCTAAATTGACAAAATTTCCTTTAGGTGGGTCAGGATATGAAGCACAGGATCACCCTGCGTTTATTCAGAAGGGCAAAAGATAAAGTTTTCCAGACATTCATTCTTACAATTAATGGTGAAGAAACAGTGCAGTGGTGATTCAGAGTGTAAAACAAAATGAAGCAAATATTAATTGCAGAACTCTGTGATTTAAAATGAATACAAAAGTGCAATGCAATGTGATTCTGAAGAAATTCACGTTTAACTATGGAGACAATAGAGAAACTTAAAATTTATTACATGTTTCAGGTGTAAAAGCATTAAGATGTATATTAATGTATGTTACTCAAATATACATTTTCAGTAGTGTCACTTTCTAAACAGGAGATGCAGTTACATTTCTGCTCTTAAGCTTTTAACCTTCTATTCTGGTAAGACACTTACAACTGAGTTTACTGTAAGTGCCAAAGAAACAGGTTCATTTTGCAGAGATTGTATTCTCTATATTTTGTTATTTTCTAAATTCTAAAATTTAATTTATTCCAGTGATCCTTTTCCAGCAAAAACATAATTTCCTCCAGTCATCAGACTAAAGGCAAATTGTGATAAAATGCGAAAGCAAAGGACTTTATGAATGAGAAGATAGAAGAACCCACACCTTGAGTTAGTTGCTGATTGTATTTGGGCAGACAAAATGAGTCTGAGTGATGCACACAGATTACAATAATTCTTATCAGTTTAAAAATTATCTCAGAAGATTTCCTGTGGCAATACATAACTTCCAGAGAGAGAATTCTTTTCAGTAAATCTAAGTACAGTGTGAGATTTGCATTGAAAAAGACACAGAATATGAAAAAAATTATTGTTTCATATATTATTCAAGCATTTTGCATTTTAAAAAAGTTCACTTGGTATTATCATTATTATTAGACCTAAAATACACTAAAAAGCAATCACGCAGAACTTGAAGTTTGCACACGATGAAGTTAGCAGACAATGAAGTCACAGCAAAGAAGGTACAACATGCATTAGAAAGCATAAAGACAGACAGAAGCATTGAGACAGATTTTCAGCAAGAAAAAGAAAAGCAAGAAGCTAAAAATCAGTCCAACAAATCAGTCGACCATAGTCTTATCTTTTAGAGACATATTTTGAGCAATGAGAGCTTAAGTGGAGATAAAAGTACAAGCAATAGCTGATATATCTGAGAATTCTCAGGCAACCGCTGATGGAAGCAGAAAAGGTAAAACTGCAGTTCTGTGAGTCACAGATAAGGCAATAAGAGAACACAGTCCCTGCCAGGAAAATCACTGCAGGCACCAGCACTGCCATGACCCTTAGGCACAGGATTATTCTGGAGACCAAAATTACCAGTATTGCCAAGTCTGTGTAAGTATGGTGGGAACTAAATTTTCATCAACTCAATCAGTATGATGAGAAATTTGTTGGCGCATCTTTAATCAGACAAGTGAGTTTAGGTAAACATCTATAAAATTAACTATCTTTCATACAAATAAACTATGTGTTTCCAGAAATTTGAACTTAGACTCTACTGACTGATCCAATTTTAGTTTTTGAACAGTTCATAAAAGTGACAGAGCACCACCACTGACAAATCTGATTACTAAGTGCCTGTCTCCTGATTCCCAAGGGCTTATTGAACATGACATGTGCTACATGTAAAAATATTTTGCTACATTTAGTATAGCACAGACAGACTTCAGAAAGCATGGTATGATTTGTTAGTTGTCTGACATTGGCCAGACAGATTTTCCAGTAGGACACAAAATAGTTCCTATGTGCAAAAAATACCAATAGCAGTAGTAACAGATCTAAAAGGAATTTTGATCACCTAGTTCATCCTTTTTCTGTGGTATTTCACCTAAGACTTCTCTGTTATGGAAGCAAGAGAAACCATAGATTCCTAAGTCTTATAGAGAATAATATATTTTCTAGATCCTGGTTTGATCTTTCCCACTCCTGTTTTTCTTTCAGGAATATAACACAGTTAATCTCTGTTCAGTTTGTGTTCCATGTGAGCCACGTGGCCTTTTTTTACCTTGAATTCCTTTGTATGTCTCTATTTGTGTAACTACACTGACCTCTTGCAATGTGATTTCCTAATGGAAAAATATGACAATAACCTTTTTAACTCATATTTTGTCTTCTAGCTTGCTTGGAATCCCATACAGGCTTAATCTGAAAAACATCTTTCTCTACTGTCCAGACTATTAATTTAAATGTGTAACATTGCCAGATCCATGACAAATTATTGTATCTTTTTGATTGTTATGGTATTTATCCTCATTTGTAAACGATTATCCTTTTTTGTATATTAATCACAAGCTCTCAGGAAAAGGAAGTCGTTCACAGAAAGACCTGGTACAGTTTGAGGACTTTCAGAATAAACCCCTTTCACTATATCAATAAATCCTCATCCATCTGTGACTAAACCTGGACTATGTGAGGGTTCATTAAAATTAAAAGAGGGACACCCAGAGGACAAAAATAAGGAGTGGACCCTGCTGAACTGTCAAACAAAACCAAATGTGTTACAACTACTGGTAAAAATTCTAGATTGGTTTTCTGTTGGTTTTTTGTTGTTTTTTTTTTTTTTTCTGTCAGAGATTTATTTTTTTTCTTATGTGCACTAGCTTTGTCCCATTTTACAATTCAACAATTTTTATATAATTCTCTTCTATTTTTATAAAAGCCTCAATGTGAACATTTGTGTTGATGAGCTTTGCTTGTGTGAGAAAGCTTAGAAGTACAAAGACAACACTGAGTGCAGCAATAGCATGCAAAATTGTGTGGATAAGGACTAAAAAACAAATTTGGAAGAATTCCTAATGGATGCATATGCCAACTTCTTCATCAAGGAGTCACTTGCTCTTTAAACAGGCTTCTCCATAAACTTCCCACTCCAAAATTCGGAAGGGTAGAATAAGAAACCTCTAATCCAAACTAGACACAGAACATATGAAAACAGAGTCCTGAGATTGTCAGCATTGCCCTCAAGATAACTAAAAAGACCTACTTAAAAGTCAGTAAACCTTTTTTTTTATGCTTGTTAACCTGGCCAGGCCAAGCTGAATGGGGCTCTGAGCAACCTGGTCTAGTGGAAGGTGTTCGTGCCCATGACAGAGGGTTGGAACTAGGTGATCCTTAAGTTCCCTTTCAACCCAAACCATTCTGTGATTTTCTGATTCTGCGATTAGACAGAATGCTAGTAAAGTGTGGAAAAACAAATGCCATATATTTGCATGTAATCTGAATAAAAATTTAACAAAAGTTGATTTGTAAAGCTGATGAAGCTTATGTTCCTTCTGGCTTTGCAAGGAAATGTCTTTTTAAGCTTCTAGTTATAGCAAACCTTTTAGTAATTGCTGCTGATACACATCTGCAACACAAATCGAAATATTTAATCTCATGGAATGATATTGCCAGATAGATAGATGAGAACCCTGTTACAGCCTTATCTCTGCAAGTAAGTAATGACAGTATAAAGCTTTATTTGTAATAAGTGCAAGTTTCCAGAACAAGCTTTTACATGTAACTACATACAGATGTGTAGTTTTCTGCAATTACAGACTTAATAAATAAAAGAAGTTGGATTTAGTGTTCACACATAGAGGAATCCAACCTGCTGTTTAGTTATCCTAGGAAAAATTCTAGCACATACTATAGAATAGAGATAAAAAGAACATTCAGGATTTATTTATGACAATAACATCTTCTCAATATAACACTAATAATTCAGACAATATCAAAAAATTGAGAAAATAACATCTCTTTAGATAGAGTGTCTGAATGATTTCAAGAGAGCAGAGGCATCAAATCTTCTGCTCTGTCCATTATTAGAAGCCAAGAATATACATTTTGGAAAAAAATGTGTTTTCCTAAGCTGACCGTACTTATTAATTGGAATAAAATAGCTTTGAAAATTTTCGTTCTACCATTTTTTCATAGCTTACAAGTATAGATATATCTATTATTGACATTTTCTAGATATTTTCAAGGAATGTATCAATAACTATTTAAGTGACTTACTTTTTTCCTGACTAACACCTCTCTGACTGGGTTTTATCTTCAACACAACAGTATACTTCAAGCCTCAAGTTTCCAAATCTCTCTAAAACTCAGATATCACCACTCAGAAGATGCACTACGTCTGGACCATGGATGCATAGATGGAAGGGGGAAAGAGGCTTTAAAAGTATTTGAGCCCTGAAATTTGGCAAAGCTTCTTCTGAATGTGGTGTCCTGTGGATCCTAACTTGACATGCCATGCAGACAAGAGAGTAAATGTGGGCCAAAAACATGGGGCCAACAAAATTTCAAAGTTCAGTTATAAAGTGCTATCATGCTGAAAGTAGTTAAGGACATAGTTATGCCTGTATGAAGCCAGAGTGGCTGTTGAACAGCTGAATTATCTCCTGGTCTCATGTTTGAGTGGTGAGAAAGTCAAGTCCTGGAGCTCCCTGTTGGGGAAACAACCAGACAACTGTGCTTTGTTAGGTGAGGTTGTACAGTTGACAAAACTGAAAGACAAACATGAAATTCACAAACGCAGTAGGGAGTGAGTAATTATTTATATTCTCAATATTTGTCTCAACAGGCTGATCCTACTTAATCCCTTCCAATGTTATTCTTGGTTTAGAATAGAGGATAGAGTCATTTAAGAAGAGTAAGAATGCCATCAGTAATGTAAGTAGAAGCAACCCAAGGATAGACTTTTTTCCCTAAGTCATCTGTTATTCTTAAATTCTTCCTCAAAGAAAAAAGATATAAACAATATTAAAATTAATAATTACCTACTGAGCTGCAAAGTGTTGTCAGTTTGATAATTCAATAATATTTTTCAAGATAGGAAGGAAAAACTGCTTGAAAATAAAAATAACTGAAAATGCTCCATTGACTAAACTTTTGGTGCTAGAAAGAGTATTTATTGCTATGATACTTAACATAATATTTATTTGCTGTAAAGTTTCTAGAACCAATGATTCTTCATGCATTCTAAGGTTTTTGCAGAATACTGGCTTTGGAATCTATAAATTATTTCTATTTTTAGTAGTCAAATTTATCTTGGTTGATATAAGTGAACCTAGACTTCAGAGGTCTGCAAAAGATATTAACCATAACGAGCACATTAAAGGGTCTACTAAAGGTTTTTCGCATGTCTGCAAATATGAGTTCTCTCAGATGAACAGTATTAAAATACATAAATCTGTCTGGCTGGTTGTCTTCAACAGACATATCTGCAGACAAATCACCATAACTAGCAAAACAGAGTATCTCTCTTTATACCTGCTCACATCCTTCGGCATTGAACCTGTCACTTTTCTTCACATTAGTGTCCTCTTCAGATCATATCTGATGCAGATATGATCATATTTGAAAAATTAGTGTTGCAAGTTTGTGCTATGGCTGCTATTTAACAGTTTATACTTAATGAGGCAAATAAGCCAATTTTCCTGTTTTCCTTAGACAAAGTCACTGAAGCTGCCTGCAGCAGAAGTTCTTTGTGTAAATCCACTGGTAACTGCTTTGGAGCAGAACAATAACAGGACAAAACTAAGCCTCTTTACATCTTTATGCAAACACAGTGGATTGTACAGTAGTGGATCACACAAATGTGACTTTGGAGAACCATTTGTAAGTGTCTTTTCCTTGCTTTCAGCAAAACCATTATCGAATCCCATTACTGTAAACTGTCTTCTAGTGATCAAAAATAATGATCCAGTTCACTTTACCCTCTAACCAAATAAGTCCCTTTAATTAAAACAGCATTAGCATTCCTAATTCTAATTTAGTTGGTAGTTTTAATCTGCAGCTTTCTGGTAGTTCCCCACACTTACTGATTCTACATTTTATGGTTCTACTCTTCAGGCTGGAGTTTTTCACATGCAAATGATGGCACACCATTCATTGGACATAGAGTAAAGAAGTTTTGAACTTTTATTATATTGAGATGGCTTTGGATTCCCTTTGGAATCTGCATGGTTATTTTATGAAGATCCTTAATGCTTAACAAGCACTACAGGAAATTTCAGTTAAATGAAGTTATGCTGGTGAAGGATTACAGAAGGAGAAAACAAAGCTATTTTAGCAGCTTGTGTTTTATGAGAAACAGAGGTAAGGGAGAAACCACCCACGCGTTCCAGGGTGACAGAAGCAGTAAGAGACTGTGTTCCCTTTGAGCTTTCCAGTGCTGTGATAATCAACAGACCTAATAAAATGCAGCACTTCATGGGCTTTTGGCAGTGTAAGCCTTCAGAAGGACATAAAATTATTGCCAAAAAAGAATCTTAAAACCTTGGCTTTAAAGCAAATATCCTGCCTGCTTTCTCTAGCAGCACTAAATTGTTCCTGAAGTTGTTTTGTAATCTGCCTATCTCCCTTTACCTGGATTAGATAAAGGAAATGAGGTTATTGTATCATTGATCAAAACAGTGTATTAATGGCCTCCTTCTGGTTTGGGCAAAGGATACTGTCTACATTTGATATATTGAAGTTGAGAGAAAGCCTGCAGTGTTTGTGAATCCTGGGTAAGTATGCTGGGTACAAATGTGCGATACAGAGTCAGCAGCAATATGCTGACTGCTGCAAATAACAGATGGTAATATTCAGTGTGAGTTGGTGAGGTTAGTCAGTCCAGCAGAGCAGCCAAAATCTTTGCCAAGGCTGTCTCTCTCTCTGAATGTACTCTTACCCATTGAGAAAAATGCTCTCACACACACTATTGCTATAAATTTATGAGAACCCCTAATGCAAAATCTCTACTCTTTCTTGCTTTCCCTCCCAGGGAACTGCTCTATTCATTACCTGGACTTAATCTACTCCCTGCAGACCGAGCAGGCAACTAACTTCGCCAAAACAAATGTTTGCACAGGGATTCTCTAATCTGTGGCATCCAGCTATTGTTAGGCATGCACAGAGTTTATTTAGGTTAAAAATCCCACATTTTGGAGAGTGGAAAGATATTTTATAAGAAACAAAATACCTTGCACTTACAGTACTTTAAAGCAAATGCTTGTGTTTACCAATTGACAAGACCAGTAGATACAAAGAAGGCATCGTAATAGTAAGTGTCATCACTTTCAGAACAGGGATCAGTAAGTCTTCACAGGTCTCTGTACACCTCAATATCTGACTATTTTAAAGGGGCAAATCTTGTAGAATGGCTGCAGAAACCCTATGTGAAATTCCCCTCTTTTTTTACTTCCCCACAGTCCAAGAACCCTCTGCCTGGCTCCCCACCTGAAGTATCTGTGAGGTCCTGACAGATTCTGATCACAGAATCACAGAATATGCTGAGTTGGAAGGGACCTTAGAGCAGCTCTGTTCTGCTGCAGGTCTTTGCTGCTCCTTTTTATTGCTGGAACTTGATCCTGGTAACACCTATGAAGAAGAAAGGGATTTGGGCCACAAAGTACAGCCAACTCTATCACTGGCCTGTGCACAGAGAGGCACAAGGGTGTTAAGAATAAAGCAATAGGGTTCAAGCCTAAAATGTTCTTTAAAATCATAGAGAATTGCAAGACTGCTGCTTCTGAAAAGACAGCTTAAAAGAAGCTATAAACAAAACATTTTCTTTATCAGCCAAACAGATCCTAGTTATGAATTCTTTCAAGTTATTTCCTCTTGGCCAGCCTAGTTCAGCTGGAGGGCTGCTGCAGGCTGGAGGCACCACAACTACAACAGCTCACTTCAGCTGAATGCTTCAGGAAAGCAGAAACACAGGATAGTTATTCTACATTCTTAAAGCCAAGGTAATTAAACTGTGCGGTGGAATTGTAACAGCTCAAGTCAGATTTCCTGGATAAAAATGAAAAATACCCCACCAAAAGCTGTGACCTAGAGTTGCATTTCCTCTGTAAACTTGTTTAAAAATGTCAGATAAGCATAAAATTTGGCTGTGTAAAAGAAGGAACAATGAATGTAAATAAGTAAGTAAAAAGTGTATAATGGCAATTGATCAGAGAGGAGTTAGATTGGTAAAAATGTTGGGTAACAGCATGAACTTTCCATATTTTAAAGTAATGCACTGCCAATTTTCCCCTGCAAATTTTTTCTGACAGGAAACCACTAGAGTATAGAGAGGTAGGGAAAAAAGAGACGTATGACCTGTGCAACCTATATAGATTCAGGCGACCTTGATGAAATAAGACTCTTAAGTTTTAATCAGAAAGAACAAGTATGGAGAAAAGGGTGAGGAATTTCTTAACCCAAAAATTGGAAGGGCTCTTACCACAGCCCCATCTTGAGACTGAGGTTTCTCAGCACAAGTGAAACCAAGATAGCTCTGCTTGTGACTGCCAGGACAGGAAGAGAATGATCAAAAGAGAAAGAAAAGGGAGAAAGAAAGCAATGCCAGTCCAAAGCTAGCCTGGCAGCCTTCAGAGTGGAGTTATTTCTTATAATGATTAAAAAGTAGACTGGCCATGAAGGTATACCAGTTTATCCAGGGCTGAAGAAGTTTGTGGATTGGGAAGGTAATCATCCCTCTGCCTCTTTTCCATTCTCCTTTTCTTCTTGCATTAGGGATATCACAGAATCACAGAATATGTGTGGTGGGAATGGACCTCTGAAGACCATTCGGTGCAACCTCTCCTGCTCAAGCACAGCCACCCAGAGCCAGTTGCCCAGAGGGGTTTCTAATATCTCTCAGGATGGAGACTCCACAAGCTCTCTGAGAAACCTGTGCCAGTGCTCAGTCACTCTCACAGTAAAGAAGTGTTTCCTGTTTTTCAGAGGGATCCTCCTGTATTTCAGGTTGTGCCAGTTGCCTCTGGCTCTGTCACTGGACACCACTGAAAAGAGTTTGGTTCTGTCCTCTTTGCACCTTCTCCTGAGGTGTTTGTACACATTAATAAGATCCCCACGAGCCTTCTCCTACCCAGGCTGAAGGGTCCCTGCTTTCTCAGCCTTTCCTCACACACGAGGTGCTGGAGACCCTTAATTACCTTTGTGGCTCTTTGCTGGACTTTGTTGATGTGTGTCACACACTGAGGAGCCCAGAACTGGACACAGCACTCTAGGGAGGGACCTCACCTGTGCTGAGCGGAGGGAAAGGATCACCTCCCCCAGACTGGGCAACACTTTGTCTAATGCAGCCCAGGATGGCCTTCTTTCCAGCAAGGACACATTGCTGGCTCGTGGTTGACTGGGTGTCCAACCCCACGGCCTTTTCTGCAAAGCTGACTCTCAGCAGGATGGCCCGCAGCATCTCCTAATGCCTAGGGCTGTTCTATCCTGGGTGAAGGCCTTAGCATTTCCCCTGGTTATGAGGTTATATCCTGGGACAGAAAAGAATCTGATCTATTATTTTGCCTATGACTGGAAACTTTACTTTTCTCAAAGCTTTGATAAATGATACTGCATTAAAATATACAAATATATAAAAGGTATGCTATATTTTATGGCAAAACTTTATTTTCTCTTAGATACCAAAAAGGTGTTCAAATTTATTTTGTTTATGTCTATTTTCTTCTACTGTGTTTTTTTTCGGATAAATGCAAAAAAGGAGTGTAGTTCTGGTGTGTATGAATATTGATCAGTGACTTGATATATATTCACCTTGCTGAAGCAACACTAGATTTTCCCAGAGAGGCTGTATATCTCAAAGTATCCACTAATTCTACACTTGGTTTGTACTTGTAGTAATTTCCTCAGTAAAGAAGTTAGACTTAGAGGTTTCTTGATCCCAAAGGAGCTTTTAAAAAAAATATCACATCTATGATACCACAGATGCTACACTCCAGTCAGGCACCATGGGAACCTTAAAACAGAAGTTAGACGGTGCTGTTAGTAATTTAGCTGTTTCATCCTTGAGATCTCTTTGAGCTCTTGGGGGCATATGATCCAGGTCTGGTGATGTTTTAGTGTTTGTTTTGTTGCTTTGTTCCATGATCCTCCTGCAACCACTTCAGTTTCAGACAGGCCCTTTGCTGAGCCCACTACAGAGATGTTACAGAAGGGGAATTTCTCCTATTTCCACGGTGAATATCAAGGCAAATAATTTGTGTAGCGTTATATCTTGATGATCAGCTGTCTCTACTTAATGTCTGTGGGTTTCTTCTGATGTGTGTGAAGGATTTAGTTCTAGTTTTCATTTTACGTTCTTAGTATTAGCTTCTGGTTTAGTCTGCACTGGTTTTCTTTTCATTTGATATGCCTGGATTTTTATCAACCCATTTGTTATACTAATTAGAACATTCATGATTTCAGCAATTCAGAAGATATTTCCTTGTTTCTAGCAAACACCTTTCCTTCCCATTCTGTCTTGTTTTCATCCTTATTTAAGCCTTTCCTACTGCAATATAATATGCAAATCACCTGTGAGAATTTAACTTTCTTAGCTCGTTCTTTCAACTTTCCTTTTCACCGGCTCCCTACTTTTACATCGCTGTTTCTTCACGAGTCGTGAACAAGTGCATGAACTGGAAGAATTGTTTTGCTTGTGGTGTTGCCTTTTCCTTGGTTCTAAAATTGAGAGCCAGACATGGTTAAAGGATAAAAGATTTTTACCTCGGGATTTAATAAGGATCCTTATGGTGCAACACTTCGCCCGGGTGGAATGTGCCGAAATGCACACACATGATAGATCGCATGTACAATTTTATAGACCTTGCAAATTAGCATATCTGACAAAGATGCCCCAATAAGAGGCTTGAATGAATAATATGATCTCCCCCCATCCCGAAGTATTCCCCCCTGGATGGGACTAATCTTAAACTACAGGATGTGTTCTAGAAGGGACCTTGGTTTCTCAAGATAGTGTAGGGCTCTCCGGCCTCCAACTGCGAGGCCACTAGGATGTTTGGTCTTCTCATCTAACAGAATACCAGGACCATGCTAAGTTATCAGACTTAAGGAATTAAAAGTGTGCATGCTAAGAGCACTAAGAATACATAAAAAGTATATGAAAGAAAAGGCAAAAAATCATTATGGCATCAGTGGAACCATTCTCTTTGCTGGTAGGGTGTATGAGACCTCAAACTGTGTTCCTTTAGCACCAATTCCTGTATGTTAAAACCACCATGATTCAACAGAAATGGACTGGATGGATGACTTCTTGAGTGGTATTTGTATCAGTTGTGATGGAGAGTGATGGTCCAGATCAGGAAGTCATTACCTAATTGCTGAAAACCAAGATGGAGTATCAGGGGAAATATTATCCTTTATGCATTCTCCATCTCATATATACCTCCCTAAGCATACCAATCACTGTCTAAGACAGGATATTGAGGCAAATGGCTTTTTTGGTCTAACTCCATATGCTTGTTTTTATAAAAAGTGAATCTGTTAAGAAGCAAATGCTTCATGGAGTGAGGTAGATTTCCCCAGAACCTGATTTCATAGGAAAATAGCAGAAAAAGTTTTAATGTTATTAAATTCCCTTCTAGGGAACCTGGTTGCTTGATTACCTCTCTGAAGTGCCTGTGCACCAATGCATACAGCATGGGGAATAAACAAGAAGAACTGAAAATCTATATGCTGTCACAGGGCCTTGATCTCATTGCAATTACAGAGACAGGGTGGGACAGCTCACATGACTGGAATATTTTCATGGATGGCTATGTCCTTTTAGAAAGGTCAGTGAGGTGAGGCATAGGTGTAGCTCTTTATGTGAAAGAGCAAGTGGAATGTATAGAGATCTACACAGGGACAGACACATGATTTGAGGGTTTATGGGTGAGAATTAAGGGACAGGATAATATGGGTGACACTGTTGTGGGTGTTTGCTACAGGGCAGTTGAAGTGACCATGAGATGGTGGAACTCAGGATCCTGCCCAGGAGAAGCAAATCAGTAAGCAGGACTAGAACCCTAAACTTCCAGAGAGCTAACTTTGGCCTCTTCAGGGACATGCTTAGAGGAATCCCATGGGTTATGGCTCTAGAAGAGAAGGGTGTCCAAGAGACGTGGCCAGTATTTAAGAACTACTTTCTCTAAGGTCAAGACCAGTGTATCTTCATGATAAGGAAATCAGACAAAAGGAGCAGGAGACCTGCATGGATGAGCAGAGAACTCCTAGTATATCTCAAAGGCAAGATAGAAGTCTGTGGGATGTGGAAAAAGGGACAGGCCATGTGGGAGAACTATGGGAACACCGTCAAGGTATGCAGGGACACAACGAATGGAAGGCCAAGACCCACTTGAAATTGAGACTGGAAAAGTACATCAAGGACAACAAGAAGGGCTTCTACAAGCATATCAGCAGGAAAAGGAAGATTAGGGATAATGTTGAGGTGCTGCTGAATCAGAGGGGTGTCCTGGTAATGCAAGACACAGAAAAGGTGGAATTACTGAACGCCTTCTTTGCCTCAGTCTTTACTGCTGAGGATGGCTCTCAGCAGTCCCAGACCTCAGAGGTAAGAGAAGAAGGCTGGAGAAATGAAGACTTCCCCTTGGTCATAGAGGGTTGGGTTAGAGGTCAACTAAGCAGATTTAACACCCATAAATCTGTGGGCTCTGATGGGATGCACCCATGGGTGCTGATGGAGCTGGCAGATGTTCCTGCTCTGCTGCTCTCCATCATCTTTGAGAAATCATGGAGAACGGGGGAGGTGTCTGAGAACTAGAGGGAGGCCAGTGTTTCTCTCATCTTTAAGAAGGGCTAGAAGGAGGACAAGGGAAATTACCAGCCAGTCAGTCTCACCTCCAGTCCTGGAAGGGTGATGGACCAGGTCATTCTGGACATCATCAACAAGCATTTAGAAGAAAAGAAGGTCATTGGGTGTAGTCAGCATGGATTCACCAAGGGGAAGTGATGTTTGACCAATCTGATAGCCTTCTAGGATGACATGGCAGGATGGGACAATGAAGGAAGAGCAGTGGACGTTGTCTGCCTTGACTTCAGCAGGGCTTTTGACACTGTCTCCCAGAACATCCTCATAGGTAAGCTCACTAAATGAATGGACAAGGTGAGGTGGATCAAGAACTGAATGGCCGAGCTCAGAGGGTCAAGATCAGAGCTCAGAGGGTTGTGATCAGTTGAGCAGAATCCAGTTGGAGGTCTGTAGTCAGTGCATTCCCCAGGGATCAATACTGGGTCCAGTCTTATTCAATTTGTTTGTTAATGACCTGGACAAAGGGATTGAATGCACCCTCAGCAAATTTGCTGATGATGCAAAACCGGGGGAAATGGCTGACACACCTGAAGGCTGTGCTGCCATTGTGGGACCTTGATAGGCTGGAGAGTTGGGAAGAGAGAAACCTAATAAGGTTCAACAAGGGCAAGTGCAGGGTCCTGCACCTGGGGAGGAATAACCCCAGCACAGGGTGGGGGCTGACCAACCTGAAGTTTCTCATGTTCCAAAAGTATTTTTCATCCAATCTCTTCCTTTCAGAAACATGTCACAGTGGTCAACAGTGATCCTTTCAGAGCATCACAGATCTTGCAGTCTTGGAAAACTTTCACAGGTCAAAACATTCAAAGCCTTGAAAATACAAACAGTCTCAAGAATACACAAAATAGAAAGTCCTTCCTGGCATATAAGAAGAAAATTGGTTATATTGAAAGAAAAGGTTGCTGTCTAATGTTTTCTCGCAGTTTCTACTATAAAAAGCATCAAGGGAAAACCAGATGAAGAAATGCCAATTTAAAAGTAAGTTACAACCAGGATGCAACTCGAAACGCTTTTGTCCTCTATTTTGCACTGCCCAGTCACGCTTCACTAAGCTTGATCACAGCTTGATTTCACCTTTGTGTCTAAATTATGGTTCTTCTTTTGAAGGAGCCTGGTTAGCTTACCCAGCTTGCATCCTGTTAACAATGGATGTAGAGGTTTTTTTCTTTGTTTGGAAAGGTATTTGATTATAAATCTCAACTGACTTTGAGGCTATTTGATGGTCATCAGTTTGAAGGAGCACACACAGTTTGTTGTGATTGTGAGATATTTCTGAAGGTCTGCCCATACAACCTTCTAGGTCACTAGGTATTCCTGTGAATTTGGGATGTCCTGTTTATTTGACCTATTGTGGAATGTAAAAATTCTTAATTACGTAGTAAATTTAAACAATTAGCTACGACATGTTTATCAATGTTTATTCTTAACTGCTTCAGAAGGTTTCTTGTTCTCCTTGCTGTTTCATTAGCCACAATGTTGTACTGACTTTAATAAATGTAAGTAAATAACATAATTTCACTAAATGATTTTATATTTTATAATGTACATATATATATCCTCATGAAGAGGAGCAGAAATTTGATCATTCTTAAACAGCACTATCTGACTTGGAACAGGTTAGCATAACTGAGAGGAAAACTGTGTTTAAATTAAAATGCAACACTTTAAAATTAAACTTTGAAACTAAATCAACTTTATTATATCCTGTGAACACTTACATTGCAGGAAAGACTTTTTACTTTTACTGAAAGAGCTCTCATCTTAAACTCCCAAGAAACAAGTAAATTCTCATATTATTGCTTGGCCTTTACTGGGAGACTTGAGCATATCCCTGGTAGGAAACTCACTGTGTAGATTTAGTCCGTATGGGGCTTTCCCCACAAGAGAAAGGATAGTGCAGCTTATTTTAAAACCAGTCCTGTGGCAATGACTTGGGTGCAGGTATCCAAAACAACATGTGTATTTCACAATCCACAGTGCTGAGTTAGTTTCCCTCCTGCTGTCCAGCCTTGCTTAAAAGGAAAGCTTTTTTCAAAGAAATCAATTTATTTTGGTAAAAATTGTCAGAAATACTGGATTTCCCTGGCTTTTTCTCAGGATGTGAAGTTTGCCTTTATAGCTTTCCACATTTTCTGTGAAGCCCCGAGTCAGCTCTGCCAGTCTGGCTATAAAGCTGTTACCCAGCTGTCAGCTTGTACAGTGGTACTTTTAACAGCTCCAGTATCTCAGGCTAAGTCTGTTTAGGCTTCCAGGAAAGATGTGTTCTGCCTTGGATGTGCTCAAGTGCACATCAGTCACTCCTTACTAGCTATCAACATATCTATTCAGTTGATGGTTTCCCTTCTAGTCACGAGAGAAGAAAGTGCAACACTTCGAGCATCACGTCCATTTATTGACTCCTAAGTCTTGCATCTTGCCTAATTCTTAATCCTTATACCTTTTCTCTTTTTCTCCACTGTTTCCTCTTGGTCTGTCTCCTTCCTCTGCTCTTACTCAAGCCTATACATTGCAGCACTGGAGGCCGTGCTGCTGGCCTCCATAGAATGGTCCCAAAGAAACAAAGATTCTTCTTGTCTCCCTTGGTTTTGGAATTGAAATTAGTGCTCCCTAGACTTTCCCTCTCGTAGTAAGGAATGAATCATAGCTTTAAAAAAAAACCCAACCCCAAAAAAAGACTCCGTTTCTAACATAAGTGCCATAACAAAGGATTTAAAAGAAGATTAAAAAAAAAAGATATAGCAGAATACTCACATAAAAGTGGAAACACAGCTGCAATATGTCAATAGTGGTTTTTATGCTGGAAGGAAAAAAATATCTTTTTGGAAAAAAATATAAAAATATCATTAAATTAAATTAATTAAAATTAAATATTTAAATATCATTTTAAAAAAGAAAAATCCGTTACAATATAATGGTCATTTACAATAGGGAGAATCTTTTAATGTTCTTTACCTCTAGTTTTTTATTCCTTCTTCTACATTAGGGCAAGTTGTTTTATGTCCCCAAAATACAATAATTTCTAATTGCAATAATTTTAACATGTACATAATCCTTTGAGAGACACTGACAAAATGTGTACGTGGGTTCAATTTAATATCAAATTTCAGATGCAGAATATAAGTCAGACAGTTCATTAAGTACATAGTCTGCTTGAAGTCAGGGATAACTTCATTGACCTTAACAATCCTATTAGCAGGTTTACCTTGATTTTAAACCCATCAATGTCTCATTAAAATGAATGACACTGACTATAAAGAGTTTTAATTCACAGCCTAGGAAGATATTACATGATTAATCTTTAGTGGGCCGAGACCACAGTATTCACTATCTGAAAACTTTATCACTTATGTGCAATAAGATACACAATTAAGTATAATTATAGGTTCTCATGTCTGGCTCTTCTTAAAGAAAAACATACTCCTGCTTTGGAAGAGTATTGAAATTGTCTATTTAGCTTGTACAAAGAACATGTTTTCTTTTCTCACACTGCACAAAATCTTCCCTTCATCAGACACTGACCAGAGTTCCCCTCTCCTACATCCTTTCTTAGAGATTAATATATCTCTTATAGTTGCAACAGCTATGAAAGAAAAATACTATGATGATTTTAGAGGAAATGTACATTTGTTTCAGAACTTCCAGAACATATATTTCATACCTTGTAGTGTGAGTGCATTCACAGCTTTGAAATCCACAGCCTTTTAATGACTCTTATTGCAGTCATAAATTTTGTAACATTGGATGGAATGTTTCTAGGTGGGTTGTCAAATAGGAACTCAATAGTTTAATGCACTGTGCTCTTTACATAATGTACTTTGCTGACAATCAGAAGGAATTTCCTAATTAAATGTGGTACAAGTTGTATAATGCAGGGGTTAGTAAATCTGTGTTACTGACTCAGGAACAAGGCACGCTAAATTATAAATGATGATAGCCCGAAATTGAAACATAACGTGCAAGTTTAACAATCAAGAAACAGTCAATTAAATGCAGGCTTAATTTCCGTTTTAAGCTCACAGAATGTATGCAGGTAAGAAGGGTAGTATTTTTTAGCATAATATGTGCTTTTTAATCTAACACTTCCCAGCCAATCTTAGTCATTGTCAAGGTTTTTAACCATGGACGGGGTTAATTTTTTGCAGTATCTGCAAGGGGGAAGAGGCTGGAACAGTGTGTGTGTGGCGCCAAGACCTCAATATTATTCAATGCCAACTTACGTCATTGCCATGGCATTCTTTCCAGTGGAGCAAGCGTGGCGGATGGAGCAGTGGGGTAATTCTGGTCCCAGCCAGAGGGAGCTGTTTTGGTGGGATGGCTGTGGGTGGGTGGAGCTCCAAACTCTGTCTTTTGTACACTTTTGTTATTAATATTATTGCTGTTCCTGTTCATTTTCTGATCTCCTTGCTGTTTCCAGTAAATTGTTCTTATCTCAACTGGTGATCTTTGCCTTTTGTGCCTCCAGTTCTCCTCTCTGACCACCCGTGGGCAGAAGAGAGGGAAGGGGGAAGCAAGCGAGAGGCATTGTGGTTTTGGAGTCCTGGTGGAGGGGGAACTAAATACTGTTCCTAAACCATAACAGTCGGAAAAAAACCCAATAAAGCTCCTATTACAGCAGCTGTGAAGGAAATGCAGTCCACAGCTCAGGAGGTTACAGTCAAGAGGGAACAATTAGCTGCTCTGTGTGATGGACAGGTGCCTCCAATTGTTACCCAGCAATTTATTATTCCCTTTCTAAGGGGCTCCTAGAGGCAACCAGGTAGAAAATTTCTGAATATTCAAGCTACAAAAGAGGTGGTTGTCTGGCTTGGAAGTGACCAATCAAGTAACAAGAGAGGTGGGAATTCTTAGTACTTACTAATACTTTGTGGGCAATTGTCATTAATAACAGGTAAAAATTCAATGGATCTGTTCATTCACAGTATTGAAAGCATGCACATTTTAAATGGCATTCAAACCAAATAATATTAGAACGATTACATAACAAAGCACAGGGCCACTGTGTTTTAGCAATGCAACATACAATTTAACTCAATGTAACTGAAAGTTAGGTTTCCTGTTGGATGGGACAAATATGGTCTACAGAAGGTGATACTAATGGAAATGGTTATCTTACTATTTTAATCAATATTATGAATTAGAGTGTGAATTTTGGAGTGAACATATCTGAAGCAGTATGGATATACATAACACAAATCTATTCATAAGAGCTTAGATTTGATGGCTCTAATAACAAGACTTACAGGGACCATATTTTTCTGCAGAAATTAGAGGTGTTTATAGTGACAGGTAAAGAAGCAAAGCAGGAGATTGTTCTTCTGATGCATTATTTACTCATTTTCTCATCTTTATTACAAGGATGTTCAATAGCTAATTAAGAAATTAGGCTATTAACTTAGGCTGTCTTTACTTATTCTGTCATTACGTTTCACTTAGGCTTTCATGACAACAATCCTGTGGTATGCCAAAGCACTGAAGATGCAGTAATGATTTATGTTTTTGTATGAGTTTATATATGTTTATCTGTGTGCTCAGGTGTGTTGACTGATTTTTAAGTCACTTGCACGATTGGAAAAGAAATATTTGAAAAGTAAGAGTTTACTGAAGAAGCTTTTATGCAGAATAACTTTTACTCACAGATGGATAAACATTATATTTATATAATATAAATGCTATCAATGGCAAGTATTAACTGATTTTTTTAACTTGATCTATTAACCAAAATAATTGCTAATATAACAAAGTATTTGGAGTGTTCTTAAGTGATCTTCCAAAGACTCTGTTGAGCTTTAGATCAGGTCTTCAGAAAAGTGAAATTATGTTGACCCATTCATTCATGGCATTTTTATGCTATCCTATTGGAAAAGCTGCGGAGAGTTTGCAGCTCTAGGCTCTTTCAGTAATCTTTGTATTATTTATGTGTGTGTGTACGTATGTATGTATCTTTAAAAATTCAAGATGCTTATGATTAATTATTAAAGATTAAGGTGCATTATTTTAGACTGTAATGATGTGGTGAAGATACATTAGTAGCTGAGATATCATCTGCTCACTGCCGCTAAATGTCCATTCCTATCTAACAAGTGTGCAGCTGACAGTATTTTATTTTCCCTACTGAAACACCTTAATTTCTTAAGGAGCACCTCTGATCTATTGTACTGTTGCTTTTTAAATGCCTACATGAGGCTAAAATCGCTGTTATTGAACATTTAGGTAGACAGACAGGATAAGCTTTAAAGAACAGCTACTGTTCTTAGCATGCTGACGGTGTTGTACTCTTTATTGTATGGACTAATATGCAATTTTTAAACATCAGCGTAGAAGAGGTGAAAATACAAGACAACCATCCTTCACAAAGGGAAAGATTTGTTTTCCACCACTAACATGTGTAATTATACTTAATGAAGGAATATAGAATAAAGAATAATTAAGAACTAATATTATGAAATAAAATACTGCACAATAATTCATGGAATATTATACATGTCCATAATTAAATATTTCAGTTTAATGTGGTAAGTCATGGGAAAGAACATTAATTATAACACAATCATTGGCCATGTATTGTGAAAAACTAACATTCTGAAGGATCATGAAAATGACTATTGCTAATCTATTTGCAAAAGCAAATGTGAAGTGTCTGTAGATTTCTTTTCACACAAGGATCCTCTATATTCTGTTGAAAAAATAGGTGTGAAGGCTAAATGCTAAGTCAGTGTTTTGCCTGTGTGATGCCAGTAGTAGTTGATAAACCCTAATTCTGTTAGCTGAAGGTACAGATAGAGATAGATGAATATACTGTCTTTATGCTGTACCAGCCGTGATGACACAAATCTCCTTGTGCTTAGATCAATCTCACTGCTTCGTCTGGTCGAAAAATTGCTTTTAAGTTACATTATTTGACTGCTTGTCTCCTGTTCAGTGACATAATCTCGTGAGTCCTGAGGAGTTTATTATGCAGTCAGTTAATGAACAAAGAGAGGAGTTACATGACACAGGACTTCTGCTGGATCCCAGGTGTTTCAAAAGAGGCTAAATGCACCTTCTCAGTGCAGACTCTGCCTTTGAAATCTTGAGAGTGCTGCTGGCTGGAAGCTGCAATTACGCAGACCTTGCTGTGCGTGCCTTGCCTTTCTTCTTTTTACCAGCTGTATGCTCTAGATGGCTCTTCGCTCTCATTCAGCTCAGTATTTCTACAGATTTTATGTATTTGCATAGTCATGTGAAAGCAGGTAAGACCCATAACAAGGGGGCAAGATTTCTGGGACCAAGTGCATGGCTACACAACAGGAATTGACATCAAATGAGTTTTCCCCAAGCATCTGTGCCAGGGCTTTCTATGCTTAGACCCTATGGGAGAGTCATAGAAGCACGGACATTTCTATCCAGACGGCTAAGGTTAGATTCCCTTCACCTGAGAAAATGCAAAGACAAAAATATTGGATGCTACCAGAGGAAGTTTCTTGATCAAGTTATCATCAGAAAGCCTTGTAGGGCCTTGTATCTTCCTTTGCTAAAAAAGTCCCATGAGGCAAATGACTAACTTGAGTCTGTCGTGGAAGGAAATCCTGGATAAGGCGGAGATGGAACAACACAAAAGATCCAGCTATTTTTGCAGTCTAGTGTTTCCAAGGAGGTGACAACTGCTGAAGCCACTTGTTAATGTAGTAACACAAAATAGTCTCCGCAATCGCAGTAAGCTCCAGAAGTCTTTGGCACAAACTTCTAACTGGAAATTCTTGGCAAATAGCATTGAGCAATGGTAAGATGATGAAGGGGCAGTCTTGATAAATCATGTAACTTGATTGTTTCAGTCTTTCAATTACCAAAGTGAAAAACCAGCCTTTGCTTGTAGAAACTGATTTTTGAAATGAAAAACTTGAAAAATAATTGCAGAATAGTCCTACAAAGAATTTAATAGCTTTTGGTAATAGTAGAAATTTTACCCAGTGTTCAGGGCAAAACACTGTTACACTGCAAAGACCTCTGCAGAACAGATTGTGAAATGAAAGCTAAAACTAGCATTTATAGCCTATAAAACTTACAGTGTTTGTATTGTTGCCTCATAATTGCACGAAAGTCATGTATATTGGTTTGCTAGGAAATACTTGGACAATATTCTACATATCCTTTTATATGATAATATTTCTACCAAGCTTATTTACTCATTACCAAAATATGATGCATCTTGCAATTAGCAATTTTAATTGTATGCAGGTACATGGTCATTTCATGTAAAGTAGTTTCAACAGCAAGCAGTTCTTCAGCTCAGAAGTGTTTCAGTCTCTGCATTTAACAGCAAGCTCTTTGATGACGCATAAAGTTGCTCTCTTAGGGAGAATGGCCCATATGTAAGGTTTAATTTCTTTTCAACACAGTTCTGTAACATACCAACTCTCGTTTCCAAGGCCCAGACATAACATGAGACTGAGAGAGAGTCCTGCTCACTCGCAGGGTGAAACTGCAGGTTTCCTTCCTGGTTTAATTTCCGAAGTTGCACGCAGTAACCTTGGCCTCCTGAGTGCTGCTGAACCCACTGTACCTAATTTGTAACTTGAGCAATGTTTTACATGTTTTAATGCTATATTGAGAAACAAAGATCATTATTCTTAATAAAACAGACATCGTTCAAGCAAAAGAACATTTAAGAAATGTCATTCAGATACTTGCATCACAGCCTATTTATTCTACCAAGTATAATCTTTAGCGGAAGTTAGTGGTTTTGGTTTAGATTCAACAAAGATTTTGTAGAGAGGGTTACTCAGATTTCAGACTGGGAGTGAGGAAAGCAACACAGTTCTGGGGCAGCTTCCACAAGAGACCTAATGAGACCTGCATCCTGACACTTTTGAGAAAGAATTTGCCTTTTGTTTTTCTGGCTCCCCTGAACTTCAGAAAGTAGAATATAGAGGCACTTCAGTCTGCTGGGGAGTTATTGGAGCTGTTTCATAAAATTAGTATATCCCCATGTTCTGCACAGGCTGCAGAAATAATTCTGAATGCCTCACTACCTTCCAGGAGAATGTCCTAATAGGAGCTATGTCATCTATTATCAGAGCTCAAACAAAATCTCTGTCTGCTGTCAAAAATCATTGCTTGCTTGTGGCTGTGCTTCTCATTCTTCCATCACCTGTAAACTGTGGGTACACAGGCCCTGTAAATATGAGCTATGAGAAATAATAGTGTTGCGGGGGTCCGAGAGAGGCAGAGGCTCAGGTTTATTCTCATCTGTGAGCAGCTGTCTAACTCGGCTCTCTTACTAGTGAATCAGTTCACTTTGGCCAAATAAAGTCTGACCTCTCACCTTCCTTCTCCTCTTGGCCTTGGCTGATGTGACATGTGCTCCCTCCTGAATGAATTATCCAGGGCTGCAAGACCAGTGAGGCCAGCCTTACTTCAGACCTAGTAATGAGCTCTTCTAATATTGATATTGCTTGCTCTGGCAACACCGTGGGTTTGACAGGAGAGTTTGTAGGAACTTCCTTGACTGCACTAAGCTGAGTGAGAATTTAAGATTTTGATGGTCTACCTGGTGGACACAAAGCAGTGAACCAAAGTAATATACTTGCAAAGATATGTTATGTGTAGACATAAGCAATGTGAACCTTGTAGAAATAAGCAGAAGAGCACCAAAAGAAGCGTCTATGGGTAAAATGTTTTGTCATTAATGCTGGAAGATTAAAACCAGACCAGCTCTAAACCTTCCTTCTTCCTACACTCAAATCTTTGCTTGCTGCCAGCACAGTTAAAGGCCCAGATGTTTCATGCCTTGGACAAAACCTTAATGCCTTCCTCACCTGCCTTCCTGCCAACCTCCGTTGCCCACAGCCCCTCGGTACTGCATCTGCTGTGATAGCTGTCTGTGTCCAAGGCCTCCAGCACTCACTAGAGTCAAGCAGGGAAACAGAAAAGGGTGAGAAACCCTCTGAACCTTGTTAAAGAAGTGTTAGGGTGTAATTTGTGCTGGGCAACACGAGCATGATAAAATATCTCTGCTTTTTTATCTCAGACTAATACGAGTTTGTGTTGCAAAATGTCCTTTTGCTGCTCTTTACAGAAGAGCATGTATTCATGGGCTTATGGTCTCAGAGGAGCATGTTACAGACACTTAATGCTACATATCAGTACCCATATTTGGAAAAATTATGACCTTTAATTTGGTACTTCTTTTGCTTCTTGCTTTTATTAAGGATCTTTCATGATGTTACAGTTAATTGAACACAAGATTGATTCAATCACCACTTTATTAACTAGAGAAATCACGAAAAGTAGGCCAGAGTTTTCAGTGTGCAGCAAAGAATTTCCTTGTTTAGCTTGCCACGCACTATTTTATGGCAAAATTGATTGACATTCTTCTGGTTACTATTTACTTAAATACTAGCTTTCTATCAGAGACTAAACAAAGTATAATCCCTACAGAAACCTGAGCTGCTTATATTACAGTCAGATGGGACATAAAATGGAGAGTTTCTGTTATTTTTGGCTCAGTAATATGCAATTATGGTAATTTCCACCAGCATACTCAGTGCCTTGTGCTTTTGTGACAAAACAGAAGGGGCCTTTGCTTGGCTGTCTCTTTTCCATTAGCGACAGGATGACTTAAACATGTTAATGCAGGCTAGAGACTTTCTGTCTCAGAGATAGCTGCACTTGCACTTGAGAGATAGAGGAAACATGTGGAGGGGTTTTATAGGCCGAGTTCTTTATTATGCACAGGGGCACATAGATACGTGTACACAGAGGTTGTTATTTCTCCCCAGTGGCCAACATCTTCCTCGATTTAATGACTGATTCCAAGAAAGAGGTTGCTAAAACCTTGCTAGTAGCTGCAGGTTTAGCGAAGTTCAGCTGTTCCTTAATAGCTCTTCAGAAAGCACTGACAAGACCAACACAGAGAGCACGAGAGAGCCAGGGTACTCCTTTGTCCCCTAGTTCATTAAACGTTCCTATGAATGTCAGGTATGGGTGAAGGAGACAAAAAGGCTTTTACCAGAATCTCCAAAACTCTACTAAGAACAACAATAGTTTCAAAAATAAATAAAAAATATAATAATTAATTATAAAAATAATTTAAGTAACTTCTTTGTTACATGTATGTGACTAGATCTGTTGAAAAAATGTTATAGGATGAAAGTTAAGGAATTTTTTTTTTATGTATTTCCATCCTTTACTGTCAGCTTGGCAGGGACAGTGAATGAGAAAGGAATAAAGTTGCTTTGCATTCTGGTGGAGAGGATGTTGGATTTATTCTACTCACGCTACCAACATGTGAAGTAGGAAATGGTACACCATGTTTGCAGGAAAAGAACAGGTCTTGTTCCACTTAGCATAGAAAGTGAGAGCAAACAAAATTAGAATAGAATTAATCTTTTTCCCTTCGCCTAAAAGAAACAATATGAACAGGAGTTGTGTAATTTCTTTTCCAGACATGAGATTCTTGTTAGATTTGCCAGAGCTATCTAAGTAATAATATTGTTTCTATTGTCATACACATCATTAAACAGAAAACTTACAGTTGGCCTGTAATACACATTTCCTGAGTCATGATTGCCATTAGCTTGAATTGTAACTATTCATATCTCAGAACCTTCATTCATTTGAACTCTTGATATTTGTTAGCACCTACTAATGATTTGCAACATAAATACTGTAGAAAGATATTCTTCTTTCCTTTAAACAACTGACAATCAAAATTGAATATTGAAACATACCTAAGGCTAGAATTCAGATGTATTGAGCGACTGACATCTACTTCAGTAGACTATAGTTAGCTCATGACACATAATCAAGTAGTTTACAACATTAATATGCCATTCAGATGAGGGGGTGGTAAATTCCGTGCTTCCCAAACCAGCTGGTCACCCATGCCAAGACAGAAAATACAAGGTTCAAGATGGACTGTTTGCTATGTCTTAATATTCACCTCCCTTACGGACTTGAAATATTTTCAAGTTTATGAAAATTATATGATAGGTAATGCATTGACAAACTGGCAACTGGTCTTTGCAAAATACCAAACCCTTGCTCTTGAGTAGAGTAATTACAAAGGCAGGGTGAAACCTTGACTGCATTACCACTGTTGAGTTTGCAGATAATACAAGTTGCCACATAATTTCTTTGTGAATAATTTCTTTAAAGAGCTGTGTCATTGCTGCATACTGTATCTTGCCTTTGTCACTGTGTGGAGCTTAGTGTAAAAACACAGAAAGTAAAATATAGCTAAGTTAGTTCCATTTCCCATCTCCAAGCACTGCTCCCTCAGAAAGCTTCCTTTTCACAGAGGATGTTTCTGGTCATGACTCATCAGCTGGCTGAATAAAATCTAAACAGATAAGAGAAAAAATACTTTTATACAACTTAATAGCTTTGAGAACCCACTAATTCTGCTGCATATTATTGCAAAGTTTGTGCAAGACCTCTGTTATTAGGTTGATTCAGCTCAGAGGGATGTGATATTTTACTTTTATGATTCTGTATGATCCTTTGCCCTGAAGTTGAAAATACATTGTCCCCTGACTCACAATAAGTGATGAATTACAAGGTAGTGCTGCCAATTTTCCAATACACACAAGATGAGAGATATAAACAATCATTTCCTCATAACAGCAACATGAACTAAACTGGGTTCAACAAAACCGAAGGAAAACCTGCAAAACAGCAAAACTAATTTTTTCTCACAGACTGTGATTCAGTACCTCCTTTGGGTCCCATATTTGAAATTTTGGTTATAAAAAATGCCACATTCATTTCAATAAGCCATCAACCAATCAAAGCCAAATCTGAA
The DNA here is from genome assembly GCA_013397755.1 of Cnemophilus loriae. Taxonomy (NCBI): domain Eukaryota; kingdom Metazoa; phylum Chordata; class Aves; order Passeriformes; family Corvidae; genus Cnemophilus; species Cnemophilus loriae. Next base: position 1,570,894 of record VZTF01007556.1, on the reverse strand, counting down.
TAGCATTAATCTGTGAACATGGACACTTATTTAACTATATGCATGAACATACATGCATAAGTTGTCAGTATTATTAATATTCCAGATAATTCAGAGCTATAATTTCTTAAGCCCTCATGTACCTCACTGTGATTGCTTTTTTTAGTTCTAGGTTGAATATTCAACATCTCTGTATGTTTAACCAGAAAGATCTCTTTATTTTGCCTCAAGTTCAGCTTCTGTTAAAAATGCCAAGAAACCTTAGAAATAGTTCCCTTTTCCTCAGAACCTTAATCTTGCATTGTATTTCAAATGCTGCTACAACAAAACTACAACTCAGACAGGTTTATTGCATGTCTTAGAGCTTTGTTTTAATTACATTGGTAGTTAGAGGCTTCAGGGTTGAAAAACCTTATGTCTTCACCACTCTTGCCTTTGTGGTTTGTAGAAGTAAAGATTCAAATTACCCTGTAAACTGAGGTGTTTTCTCCTGCAAACATGGAGGAAAAGGATACCTTGTAGGTCAGTACGGGAAAAGCTAGAGGTATGTACAGATACAGCCATATGCAAAAATGCATACATGCTAATGCCTGCACACTCAAGCCTTGGGAACATTCCACCCCACCTTTTTCTCTGCCTTCACTGTATTTCTTCTGGAGTAGAAAATGTCATAATTTTCCACTATGTTTGACCCTGTAGTTTCTCTGTATCTATGAAAGGGTGTAACCTTCCTTCTTGATTACTCATAGGGACCACAATATTATCCACAGCTTCTTTTCCTTGCTTAACAGGAACTGAGTTCTCCATGAAGAACAGGGTTTCTCATGAGGAGAAGAGGAGTAGAAAAGTGATTCACAAGTCAGAGTGAAGATGTGCTTTGAAAGAGAGCTAAAAACCAAGACCAAAACTAGTAATGAAATTTGAAGAACAAGCCATACCACTGCAGGCAAATAGGAAGTAAAGATTTTTGACTATGGTTGGTCTGAAAAGAAGACTGCAAAACAACAAACTGAAAGAAGCGATTAGAGCAGGGGTATGAAGTGACTAACCAGGAGAAAGTGATGACAAAAACAGTGAGACATAGGATTTAGTGAAAAGGGCATTTTGGAGGAGGTAAAGTGGGAAGGGTTAGAAAAAAATCCATAAAAGCAAGCAATTCACTAACAAAAACCCAATAAGAAAAAAGCAGATAAAGAAAAGAAGGGAAAGGAGAAAATTATTTAAGCCACCTTTCCTTTTCAGCAGGCCAAGACGATAAAATCTGCCAAAACCCTTGCAAAATGCAACATTGATTCAAATCCGGGAATTTGGAAGTAACGAATTTCTTTCACACTTGTAAGAGATGACAAACATCGCTCAGAGCAAAGAAAAGTAGGCAATTTCGGAAAAGACTACCCAGGCAATAAGCAACATGAGTGCCATACGTCTTCTGACATGCAGCGGAGATGTGGATGAGCAGCAGGAAATTCATACTCCAGTGCGTGGAGGAGGGTCTTATGGAAAAGATTTTTTACTAGGTCACTGTGCCTGTGATTGTAAAATGTTGCATCCAAAAATAAGGAGGAGACAAGATACTGTAGGTGCCAGTGACTTATTGATGAAATGCTAAAAGGAAGTTGAGATTTGAATGTTTGCCTTCTGCACACACAAATTGTCATAGCACCAAGAGCTGTCTGGGTCACCTCTTGTAGTGATTCTCATTATCAGTCTCATTTTTGTGAAGCAACATTTTTGGCTAGGATTTTCATGCTAGGGTGAAAAGAAGAGGGCAGAATAAGGAGCTGAAAGAAGCGAGCTGAGAGATGAAAGGAATACTGACAGGATATTTGTCTTTCAAAAGGCATGCCCTTCAAGCAAAGTTGTTTTACCTAATCTTGTTTGCAAGCTCTCTATGGGCTCAAACTGAGACCTAAGTGCTGTTATGTATGGCAGAGAGGCAATGTAGAAAATTCTCTACCATTCTGGAGTTCTGGATGTGCAAGACATGTGATGATAACAAAGCACTGATAGCAGATACTATCACTATACCCTATAAGATCCGGTACTGGTGAGGTAAGCAGGACCAAAGTGTGGGCACAAGCATCTGTACATGCAAATAGCTGCATCATTGAAGCTCAAGTAGGAGGCAGTGCTGTGCACAGTTCGGTAGATGTTCTCAAATTTTACTCAGAAAATGTTTATAAGGTTTGTATTTAGCTCCAACACTCATTAAAAAAAAAGTTTTTCCATTAAATAGTATCTTTAAAATCTTCCAGGTAAAAATGATCAAGCTAACAATACTCTTTTCATTCACATACAGTCACTTTTCTCATCTCAGGTAAGAAGCCAGAGAAAAGAGCCTTTCTTTATAGTCAGCAATGACATTTGAACTAATTATAACTACCTTTATGTACTTTGTTTTTTCATCCAAACTTCCACAGATACAAGGGAATTTTGCCTAAGAAGAAATTTCTTTCTTATTTCTCAGAAGCTGTGGTCCATAACTGCTTCCACCCATGACTTCGAGATAGCACTACCAACAAACAATGTCGTAATCAGCCAGAGTCCTCCCTCTGTTCCCTGCGAAAACACTACCATGTTTGTTTACATGTTCAGATGGTTTCTGTGTATGTCTTATTTTATTGGCAGTTCTGGAAAGAACACATTCTTTAGTGATGATGCACTCTTGGATTCTGCCCCAAAAATGCATCAGACTGCACAGGATGTGTTGTTATCTGCTCTGTAACACATAGACAGTAAATTAACTGCTATCAGACAGACAGCTAAATTGAACGTTTGCATATACTTTTCTTTAATTTGCTGTTTCTTGATACCCATCTTTTCTGATATTGCTCCCGTATCTGATGCAAGCAGATTAAGTCTGTCAGAACAATGGGGAAAATTATTATAGATAGCAAAGGTACAGCCCTCCATCAGTGGCAGGCACTTTTCAAGCTAATGACTTGTAGTGTGTATAACACATATTCAAAAGCCCTCATTTCATGGTTCTACAAGTGTGTTTTATCCTATTAAAAAAAAAAAAAGAAAGAGAGATTCACAGCTTTCTCAAATATGCCAGCAATTTCTCTGAGTCCTCAAGGAGCCTAAAAAAATTATACATAAAAGTGTGATATTTTTATGAATGCACAGAATTTTTTAGATTTTTATGATTTTTCAATTCAGTACAATTGGATTCCTTATATAACATTAATTTGAGTATGAACCTGAAGCTGAAAATTGTAAAAGCTGAGAGTATAATTTGGGAAAATTATCCTTTCAATCAAAACTAGTAAGTAAGGAAATCCAATAGTCAGAAAAATGCCAAATTCAGTCACTCTGTGAACACTGCATGACATTTTCAGTACATGTCTCCCAGCTATTAGCTTATGGAAAAAAAAATCATATGCTCCTGTAATATGCACCAGGCTTTTGTATGGAGGTCTGTCTAAGAATTTACAAATTTCACTGAAATTTCTTATTACTATGTCACCTGTCATGGAAAGTACGATGCTGGTGCAGAATCCCATTACATGAATGCATGTTAATATAGAAGATCTCTGTCCTCCTTTTTCAGGAGACAGTTGTGTTAGGTTTTATAGCCATCTTGGTGTCTGTCTACGCAGCAAAAAGAAAATAAAACCCCCGTGATTTGTTACTTCATCATAAATGTGATCTGTTGCAAGGTGCAAGTAAGCAGGGATGTTATGGTAAATAATTACATTAATGAGGCCTACTAATGAGTAGCAATTATTTCTGGATGAAAAGGAGTTTCTTGAATTACCATGTATGATGGTGGTTTGTACTTGGTTTAAAAAGGTGGTTTATCTGAAGGATAGGCAACAATAATTTGTTGTAGAACATAACTATGGTGAACATGTTTGTACCTTATGTGATATGTTTTTAGGTTGCCTGAAATATTCTCAAAAATCTCACAGAGTTCTGGAAGGGCCAGTCCTTGTAACAATGAGAGTGGACAGGAAAGCATTGCGAAGGCTAAGGCAAGCATTCCACAGACCAGAAAGTTGCATTTTTACAAAATGAATGCTTAAGACAGCTTTATACACCGTTTTTTAACATGGTGCATTTTAGACCAAATGTATACAGACTTGCTATGTCCATGCTGTAATCTGCATCTTTTATTAAAACACTTGTTTTCATGTTTCTGCACCCTCTGTGCCCTACATGGTCAAGTGTATATATGCCTTATTGATAGGTGAGTTTTGACTTTCTTTCTTTCCCCCCTGCCCTCCTCTCATTGGCATTTGGAAAACTTCCAATCTGCGTTTCTATTGACTTTTGTGGGGAGAATAAAAGTTCTGTTTCCTTCCATGTCCACTAAATTATGAATTGTTCAACCACTATACTTAAATATATTGTCCATGTTTTTAATTCACTGTGCATTAAATGCTTCAGTGACATCAATCTACTTTATTGTACTGTCCTCAGATCCATCAATGAGCCAGATTTCAGCTACACAGACCTGCAACAACCTTGAGTGTGCTATTTCTGTACAGTAACACGAAATAAGATGATTACAAAGTAAATTTTTGTAGAAGATGATCAACAATCATACAGAGTAACAATTTCATAAAAAATTATAAAAGAGATTTGTGCTTTGATGTAAAAATCCCTTCAGCCTATGTACTGATCATCATTAGCCTTGACAAATTCATTGGGCTACGTTAGATAACCTCATTAACCAAGCACAGTTTACCTCAAGTCGCAAATGCTTTTTCAAGGTCAAAACTGGTAATCACTTTTAGTTGTAAGACTGAGGTTGAGAAAAAAGGTTTTTAATTTCCCTTAGATCAAAAGTGGAGGATTTCTTGTGTTTTATAATGTTTTTGCTTTGTTCTTCTGGAAATAAAAATCTAGTTTGGCAAGGAACGTGAGAATTTAAAATTAATAATGTCTCTTCTCAAAATATTTCTCTTGATTTTGTAGCCATGTACTTGATAACTCACAAAAACAATAATAATTTCAGTGCCGAAGTGCAAATAAGAGAAAACAGCCTGAGGTAGTAGTTTTTCAAAGATAGAAATAATACAGAAACTGAAATACTTGAGGGGGGAAAAAAGGATTGTTTTTGTTGTGTGAGGGCACATGGAGGGCAGCGATTAAAAGCTGGAAGAAAGGGGCAGATGTCAGGCAATCACCAGTTTGCAACACAAGTGAACTTTTAAAAACCCAAGATGCTTATGTTGCCCTAGGATAGCTCATCTCTCAAGCAAATATGGTAAGTATGAACAAATCAGCAGTTATCTTTACAATGTCCTCAGTGATGGATGGTGCAGTTTTTCTTTGCATCACTCCTTTTAGCACTTCTGTTGATTTTTTGAAATGAAAGAAAAATCATTTGAATGCAATCTCTCATATCTGAATGGCACAATGGGATGAGAAAAGAATCTTATTCCTGCAGATATCCTTGTGGTTTCTTTTCATATTCCTTGGTACATATTCATTACATAGCCTTAATTGGCTGAATTGTGAAAGTATCCTCATGGATCCACTGCAAGTGTCTCCACATAATATTGCTTTCTGCATGTGTGCATTCATTCTCAAGTATCTTGGGGTAGAAGCTGAAGTCACATCCGTACCATGATAAATGTCCACAAGTTTAGGGGTGCTTTATACACCAGTCTGGAAGGGAACTTCAGTGTCATACTGAGATAAAGAGTTTTTTGTGCGATGAGGTTGGTTTCCAGTGTGCTGAAAGCTGTTAACAAGCATTTATGTAAAGAGATATAAGAGTGGCTGCTGCTTTTTTATTCCTGTGTAATGAGTGTTTTGTCTGTTTTGTCACTCTATGTTACAAAAGGTGAAACTTTCACAGTCCTGTTTGGTTTTGGTAAGAGAAAGAGTTTTCTAAGATATGGGAGGACTTAATCCAAGCTTTAATTCTAGTGCTTTGTATGTTTAGCTGGAGAAGACTAATTTTAGGACAAATATGAGACAAACTGAGTCTAAAATATCCATGCTTATGGTTTTAGGGAACACCACTGGTAGTCCGTGCTGGTGAATATTTAGAGTGGTCCTTGGCATGGGGACCAGCACCAGCTATTCACAGCACAACTAAAGGATTTGTGTGGACCAGGGTATTAACCCCAAAACACAGTTTGGGTGCTGCCAGCCACTTCTGAAGTGTGAAAAAATTTAAAATAGATATGGGCTGCTGATCTGATTAAACCTGTTTTTAAACCAATAGATTGATACATGTTGCAGGACACCGGAGGAATGACTTGGCTGAAATATTGCTAAATGCCTTCTGAAAGACCTACAATTGAGTTAATCTCTCTGGCTGTGAACAAAAATTTACGGTAAATAAAACCACTTTCTAAAAAGAGTTGGGATCCATTGCTAACAGGCAAACTAAGAAATTTCCCTCTTTTTGAGCACTCCCCTCTCCCCCCTTCTCCCAGGGCTTAATATGTCTGCAGTTAAAGAAAAGAGCATTTAGAGCAGTGCTTTTTTTGCAATATATTCCATGTTTTTTTGTGTCAGGCAAGGATCAAGCTTCACACATGATCCAACAGTAACACACATCTGGAAATCCAGAAATAAAAGCATGTGTCGTGTAACACTTGCTGATTACTGACAGGCTTCACAGTAGAGCTGTAAGGAGTCACACTAAGACCTCACAAAATCTGACTTCTCTTCCTCCCATGTCTCTCCCACCTCATTTGCACACTTAGGCAAATTTTGCCACCAGGAGTCTTCTGCCCTCAGTGGATCGATCCATCCAATTTATACACTCATCCCATGTGCTTATAATCTGTAGTAAATTTAGCTTTTGTTATTGGCAGAATTTATGAGCTGGGATTAGTCTATCCTTGTAATAGAGACTAGGTGGATATTTCCGTGGCAACATACTATGAACAGTTTTCTGAGGGAATAAAACCCTAAAAGTCACCCCAGCCATTTTGGAAAAGAAGATCAAGATTCCTTGGGAAAAAAATCCCATAAAACTATTGAAACTAATACTAGTTTCAGGGTCTAGTTTTGTAAAGGCTTTTGAGCAGTGCATTACCAAGCTTTGCATAGCCTATGTACAGTTTTGGGCTTGAATTTGGCAGCAAAGGTGAAAGCCTGCGTTGGGTTTACCTGGCAAGGTTTTGGTAGGAGAGGGGGAGCTATAAGAATGGCTTCTGTTAGAAGCTGCCAGGAGCTTCCACAACATCCAGCAGAGCCACCACCAGCCAGCTCCAAGATGGACCCGCACCTGGCCAAGGCCAAGCCTATCAGCAACAGTGGTAGCACCTCTGGGATAATATACATAAGGAGGAGGAGAGGAGTAAAAAAGCGAAAAGAGCAGTTGGAGCTGGGAGGAGGAGTGAGAATACGTGACAGAAATGGCCCTGCAGGCACTGAGATAGAAGAAGGAGAGGAATGAGGTGCTCCAGGTACTGGAGCTGAGATTCCCCTGTAGCCCATGGTGAAGCAGCTGTGCCCCTGCAGCCCATAGAGGTCCACAGGGGAGCAGAGATCCACCCACAGCAAGAGGACCCCATGCTGGAGCAGGTGGGTGCCTGAAGGAGGCTGTGACTACATGGGAAGCCCACACCAGAGCTGGCTCCTTGCAGGACCTGTGAGCCCATGAAGAGAGGAGCCCACACTGGAGCAGGTTTGCTGATAGGACTTGTGACTCCGGGGGGCACCCACACCGGAGCCATCTGTGCCTGAAGGACTGCATCCCATGGGAATGGCCTACACTGTAGAAGCTGGTAGAGGACTGTCTCCCATGGGAGGGACCCACACTGAAGCAGGGGAAGACTGAGGAGTCCTCCTCCTGAGGGTGAAGGAGCGGCAGAGACAACATGCGACGCACCACTGGAGGGGAGAAGGGGGAGAAGACCGAGCGCGAAGTTGAGCCTGGGCAGGAGGAGGGGGAAAGAGTTAGGGTTTTTTTCTCATTGCCCTGCCTGATTTGATTAGTCATAAACTAAATTAATTTCCCCAAGTAGAGTCTGTTTTGCCTGTGATGGTAGCTGTTAAAAGTCTCCCTGTTCTTATCTCTACCCATGAGCCTTTCATTGTATTTTCTCTCCCTTGTCCAGCTGAGGAGGGAAATGATAGAGTGGCATTGGTGGGCTCTGGGCATCCAGCCAGGGTCAACCTCCCACAAAGTCACAAAAAAAACCTGATGGTGCCAGAAACTTGGGGCCTTGAGCAGGGAAATGAGGGATGAAGTTCTTGCAGACAGAAAGGGACCTGAAACTGAATCTCTCCTATTACGGGAAGGTGCTCTGATTTCCTTACAGTTTACAGGATACAGGTGTTTATCTGCTCTGCCTTCAGCCTCCTACATCCCGAGTTTTCTTTAGAACCAAACTGGTAATTGTGCTCTGAGAAAGACAAACCAGTTTGGGTCCTCCAGGTCTTTTTTTTGTTTTAAACCTAATCTAGTCTGAGAATAGCTACCTTGCCCCTTGGCATTACCAAATTTTCGGTACATTCTTGGTCGTTCAACAACAATCTGTGAAGTGTGCAGAGAAGAACACAGATGGCGATTTAAGAGCACAGTATTGTAGAAGCATAAAATGGTTAGGGTTGGAAGGGACCTAAAAGATCATCTAGATACAATGTCCCTGCCATGGGCAGGGAACCTCCTACTAGGTCAGGTTATTCAGAGCCCCATCCAGCCTGTCTTGAACAATTCCAGGGATGGGGAGTCCACAACCTCTCTGAGCAATCTGTTCCAGTGCATCATCACCCTTATAGTAAAGAGTTTCTTCTGTATATTCAATACTAACCCTCAGCTTAAGGCCATTCCCCTCTGACCTACCACTACATGCCCTTGTGAAAAGCCCCTCTCCAGCCTTCCTGTACTGGAAGTGTCCTTGAAGCCTTCTCTTTTGCAGGCTGAACAGCCCCACCTCTCTCAGCCTGTCTTCATAGGAGAGGCGTTCTTGCCCTATGATCAAGTTAGTGGCCCTCCTCTGAACTTGTTCAAGCAGGTTCTTATCTTTCTAATGTTAGGAGCCCCAGAGCTTGATGCAGCACTCCAGGTGGGGTCTCACAAGGGCAGAGTAGAGGGAAAGAATCACCTCACTTGCTGGTCACAACTCTTCNCCTTGTGAAAAGCCCCTCTCCAGCCTTCCTGTACTGGAAGTGTCCTTGAAGCCTTCTCTTTTGCAGGCTGAACAGCCCCACCTCTCTCAGCCTGTCTTCATAGGAGAGGCGTTCTTGCCCTATGATCAAGTTAGTGGCCCTCCTCTGAACTTGTTCTAGCAGGTTCTTATCTTTCTAATGTTAGGAGCCCCAGAGCTTGATGCAGCACTCCAGGTGGGGTCTCACAAGGGCAGAGTAGAGGGAAAGAATCCCCTCACTTGCTGGTCACAACTCTTCTGATGCAGCTCAGGATACAGTTGGCCTTCCAGGCTGTGAGTGAACATTGCTAAATCATATTGAGCTTTTTGTCCACAAATATCCCCAAGTCCTTCTCCCCAAGGCTAGTCTCAATCCATTCTCTGCCCAGCCTATATATCGCTTGGGATTGCACCAACCCAAGGTANAGTGGCCCTCCTCTGAACTTGTTCTAGCAGGTTCTTGTCTTTCTAATGTTAGGAGCCCCAGAGCTTGATGCAGCACTCCAGGTGGGGTCTCACAAGGGCAGAGTAGAGGGAAAGAATCACCTCACTTGCTGGTCACAACTCTTCTGATGCAGCTCAGGATACAGTTGGCCTTCCAGGCTGTGAGTGAACATTGCTAAATCATATTGAGCTTTTTGTCCACAAATATCCCCCAGTCCTTCTCCCCAAGGCTAGTCTCAATCCATTCTCTGCCCAGCCTATATATCGCTTGGGATTGCACCAACCCAAGGTACAGGAACTTGCCATCCGCCTTGTTGAACTTCATGAGATTCATGGAGGCCCACCCTCTCAAGCCTGTCGAGGTTCCTCTGGACGGCATCCCTTCCCTCCAGTGTGTCAGCTACATTTGGTGCCTGATTAGGTGCCTCTTCCATGGATGTTAATTTGTTCAGCTTTGTTCAACTTGATCAACTTTCTGTTATTCGCTTGCCCATAATCAAATTGTGCGGTACAACAGATCCAACATGCAAATTTGAATGCTCAGAGTATTAAACCCATATAAATTACTTTGGAGCTTCAGCAACTTCAAAGCTAAACATTTTGATCCCTAAATTACAGAAATGCTTATACTAGTTATTGTGAAGAAAATTGACTACCCCAGCCAAGACCAGGAACTCTGGCAGGGCTTTGTGGGATACACACATAGAGGTGCTGAGTAGGCATGTTTGCTCTTTGTGGACCTAGTCCTTTGTCTCATTCAATGTCAGAGGAACTTCTTCATGACTGAGTCATGGCTAAAAGTGAGTCATGACTTGTCTAAATATCAGTCTTGTCTAAATATCTTTGAGCTTGTCCTATTAGATCAACTCAAAGAGCCTTCACGCTTGCTCTCAGAAAACTGGTCAGAGAACAGATAGATAATTTCTTCAAATAGCTGAAAATGAGGGTCTTGAGGGAGAGGAAGAGGCCAGAAGCTTTTGAATTCATGGTGGAAGGTGGAAGGGAAGATTTCCTTAGCAAGAGGTTCCTGAAGGCCCTGCCTCCCAGCTCTTAGTCTCATTTTCTAAGGCTACAGCAGCCAACATATGCTTTACCCCATTTTCTTTCCCCACAGCTTCCCTTGTCTCCTGACAGCTCTGAGTGGAGCAGAACACGAGTAAATTCCTCTACCCTGGCCCCAGCTCGCCTTCTTTCTCCTGTACTGTGCACTGTTGCTCCTTGTCATCAACATTTTCCCTGGCCGAGCACTCAGACCCAGTCCTGTCTGGTGTCCCCAGAGCTGGTGACAAAGCACATCCCAGAAGACAGAAAAGGGCAAACGAAGGCATAGAGGCTTGACAGGACATCATCACCATAACCATGGGTGGCAGACTGAGTTGTGCTGTGTGCACATGTGTGTGGACATTTGGCATGCTCGTGCCTTCAGAAGTGAAGGTTTAAACAGCATTTAGAACATGAGTGCCATCCTGATACGCTGCCCAGCTGGTCCATGCAGTCTCAGTTCCAAGCAGAGGAAGAAAACCTCTACAGGGTACAGCAGGGATCTGAAATTCAAACGATATGGGGAATATTTGTGTCCAGTAAGTCACATGTGCATCATGACCCCATAAGGAAGGCCTGTCTTCACAATAGGTGTCCTCTCAGGGTAGCTGCCAGCCCCAGAAGAAAAAAGTCACCATTCCCTTTCCCATTACGTTACACCAGGGTGTATTTGGTTGAGCAAGTACCAAACACGATGTCAGGAATGGTGCAGGCAGCAGGCACTGTGTTTCCACTCCTCAAATAACAGACACAGAACCAGCAAGAACAGAAAAAACTTCTTGCTTCGCATCAGAGCTCGTACAGGAGGCAGTGGTAAGGCCTGATACATGTCTCCAGAATGACAGTGGGAAGGATGGGAAAGACTGGGACTAAATCCCCAGTAGTGGCTTCTTGTCTAGAGAGAGAGAGGCGTCTCCTCCAGCCCATGAAAAGTAATTCTTTAGTGATGGATGCAGGTGGTTGTAAGAATCTGAGGTTGACTAAGACAGCCAGAACAGGAGGTCTTGGAGTTATCGGTGCCAGAACAACACAACTCCAACACCCTGCTGTTGCTGACAAGGTTCATTGCACGATGTGCTGGATTTTGGTGTAGACTGACAATCTCAGAGGTCTCACCCAAACTCTGCAGGAGGTAACAGTGGTCAAATAGCATCAAATGAAAATTGTTTCTGACATCCACCTTTAAAACAGAACCATCTCAGCAAAGACACATTTTGACAATGCATGTCAATGTTAGTATATGAAATTAGATAGATAGATAGATAGATAGAAAATAGAATTATGGGATGGATAATGTACACTTTAAGGAAAGTGAAGAACAATGACTATGAGAGCTTTTCCTATTAAAGCTATCACTAGGATGAGCTATAATTGTGGTAAAGCTGAAGTAAGTTTCTAGGTTTGGATGCTGAATCGATGCCATCTAGTGGTAGTAGGGTTGGGTTGTTAGTGGGTTTGTTTGGTTTGGTTTGGTTTGGTTTGGTTGGGTTTTTTGTTATTATTTATTTTTGGTTTTGTTTTATGGTCATGAAGATCACAGCCAGTCTAACATCATCAAAAAGTTCCACCTAATAAGTATCTTTCTTACCTTTGTGAAAATTGTCTAAATATTTCTCCAAGTTGAGCAACTAAAAGCCACCGATGTGTAACGATCAAGATATGTGCACATTCAGAAATATTTACATTTCCATTTGATCAAATAACTGTATCCATCACAGACTAAGACTGTTTTCTATTGAAGCCTGTATTGTATTTCAACTTATCCAACACTCCCAAGTTAAAAGAATATCTTTGCTTTGCTATAACCTAAGGAGATGGGAACATCAGACTGACCAACACTCACAACCTTATGTCAGTTTGTCTAAGAGAAGGTATTTCCTCTGATGATAGGCCTTACAATGAGCTGCATTTTCTTAGCTTTTAATCATGAAGATCATCAAGTTCCCAGGTGTTTGTCATCACACCTGGCCACTTAGCAATAAATTCTTTTATGTCAACAAGCACTGATGAAAACAAGACTTAACAAGCAGGATTCATTTCAAAGCTTTATAGATAAACAGAGAAGTTCTGAGCCCCCCTGCAGTCCGATACATGTAAAGGAGCTACTTTGGTGGTCTGTTGTTTACTTGCAGAGTGCTGGTAGAAGTAAAACGTTAGAAACAAATGTAGTGTTGTGTCATTATCCCTTACAGGCTGACTGTGGTGGTGAGTGTAAATTAGAACATATACACAGTTGTGAGCGTGGTATTTTACATTCATAAGACTGGGGTGCTAAAAGTGTATCTACTGATCATTTCCTAAATTGTATTCCTCACGTCAGGATTTATAGTAGAGTAGACACATTCATAAATGTTTGGTATTCTCTTCAGTGGTATGCAGCTCTCAGGTGATAAATTGCTTCAATTTGTTCCTAATGTCAGTGCTGATCTACAGTTCATCTGGCAGCAGGAACAAAGGAGATGAGGGTTGTACTAAAATGTGAAAAGGTGGTGTGCTGGGTACCAAAATTCTGCAAAGACTAAGTGCCTTTTGCTAAAGGCAGCAAAAGTGAAGATTCCCTGGGCAGCACCTTAAAGCAGCCCTGGGAAAATTGCAGTGAGAGGACTCTTTACTCTGTGTTTATTATATTGGGGGTTTTTTTGTTACATTGTCCTATTTTTATGTTTGTCCTAACTCTTTTTCTTTTTTCCTTATGGAAAAGGCTAGTCAAATTGACCCTTTTATAGAGAGGCAAATCCAGCCTTATCTTGTAAATGGTACTGATAAATGAGATTGGGCTTTGAGATCTTGATTGCTGCTTTAAACTTTTTCCCCTGTGAAAAATTCCTCTGGGACTCCATGAAAGGAATCCAACAACACTGGAACTACGGGTCCTAACAACTGCATAACTCAAATGCATTTCTATGAAAGTCAATGAATCAGAAGTCTAAGAAATTTTGTTTAAGCAAAGAATCTTTATGTATGTAGTACCTGAAAAATCTGTACATATACATGAACGTCTGCAACTGATGCATATATGGTGTTGAAAGAACTAAGAACTTCTGTGGTCTGTCCTTGCAAACAGGAGAAAATCAACAACGAATGAAGGAAAAGCACTATCAGTGATACATTGCTTGAATTTTATTTCCATCAGAGGCAACTGGAATTGTTGTTACCTTTCAATTAAGTTCATTGTTTGATGGGATTTGGTACCTGAACTCTATGAACAGTACAAACCCTCAGAAATTATCAAAAATAACTACATCACTGGCCCTGTAACATCTTTGCATATCTTCTCAGTTGCGTTAGCTGGGGCTTCAAAAGCTTACAAGCTAGTATGATTGTCAAGCATTTTGCTTTTCTTGGGCATAAAGTCATGGATATTCTGGCTGAACTGAATGCTTGGAAATTATTTCAGAGGAGGCTTTGAACTTTGGGAGTGAGTCCTTTGAGATGTGCTTATGAGAATGTGGTACGACCACAGTAGCTGGTGGCAGCATGAATGTACTGTAGTCTTTGGTAGTCATCTTCTCCTGTATAGTCATTCCAGCATCTACTTTAATTATTTACAACAACAGCTTCTGCATTTACAACCTAGAGAGCTTAATAAATTGGAAATACTTTTTTACCCACTTCTTTAAATTGAAATTTAGATTGACCTCAGTGTTGCCACATGTCCTGTTTAAACCCAATAGCTCCCTTGATGAAAAGCTATGGGTAAGCCAGCTAGCATGGTCTTGGCCATCCTCTGCTGTCCCCTCTACCTTGCGGTGACCTCCAGAGCCCAACGCTGGGCAGACAAGATGGTCCCTCACTTTACCTGCAGCAAGTATCACATGCCACAGATGGTTCACTAATGATCAAAAGAATGAAAAGCACTCACTAGTGGAAATTTTTATCTTGTTCATACAAAGCACTATCACACTATCACACTTGCATTGCCACTAAGCTACAAGAGTTGAAACTGTGTCCCGGCTTGTGCTCACATCTGACCACATTAAATTCTGAAATTATACTGAAATGGTAGAATCAGTCTCTCCAGCTGTAAATTGGATAATTCTGTTTGTTCTCATCAGCTGTAACACACACTATTGTGAAGCCAAGCTTGGTCAAGTGTAGGAAGCAGCTCTGACATTAATGCTCACAGAACAGCCAGGGCTGTGTGGGGCTATTCTGTATGACTCCCTTTTTGTGGATGGTAGCTGTGTAAGAGTCAGGCAGTTCAAAAGTGAAAATAATAATAATTAAAAAAACCCCTTGCCCTTACCAAGGTCGCATGTAATAACAGAAAACTGAAAGTTTTTGGGCTTTGAAAAAAGTTCCCAAAACCTCATGCTGGAATTGTTTGCAATTTCAGCAGAGCAGTAGGGGATGGTGTGAGGAGCACCCCTCTCATTGGTGACGGTTATTATGATCTACTTGGTTAAATAACACTGGCCTCTTTTGAATATGTTTGAAGATACATTTAATTATAAAATCCCGTGAAATATCCTTCATGCTTTATTAAGAAGCAAGAACTAGTAGTCACCATAATGAAGAATTTTTTACTGATGAAAGAAAATGAACGTCAAATAAAAGGATAGTGAAATGACAGTTACTCTTTCCTCCTGTGAGTGAATATGGTATTAGAGTTTTACTTCTGCGGAGCTTCTGAACACTCCTGGTATATCTTTGCACTGTGGAGAGCTCATGGCAATTCCTCCAATAGTTACACCATAAGGATATTATACGGCTGCAGCTGTGCCCTACTTATACAGAGGGTACCCAGAGGCATTTTCTTGTTCCTCTTCTAATTTCCTCGTTCTCGATATTTGGTTTCTGAAAAGTCCTAAGAGAAACACCTACTTTGTGCATATTTAGGTGATTTGATACCTTTGAGAATCTGAATGGAAGATAGTTTTGGTGAAACACATTCTTGTTGTATAACTTAGTATCAATTGCAGCAACGAATGCTCTGATGCCATCTTTCTCCTGAAGAATCCACTTTTCCTGATGGAACAAAACTCAATCACTTGAACACATTATTGCCCTTCTGTTTACAGTTACTGCTCCAACACCTGCCTTTTCTCACCAGGCGTTTTGAAAGAAATGTCTCTGTTCCTAAAAAAAAAAAAACCACCCATGTAAGTTTAAGCAAGTGGTGGCCAATCAGCCATTACCAAGACGGAATATTTTTAAACCAGACATTCATATAGCTAGTGGTGTTCTTTTCTTTTCTCTCAAGTACCAATTTTCATGTGGAGGACAACTTATCAAGTGCAATGCAGCAAAAATTCAATGAAAAAAGGATAGCACTAAAAATGAGTTCACCAAATGTCCCACTGTTCAGGGAATGACTTCCTCAGCAGTGGAATCTCCTTTCCTTTAAAATTCATTCACGTTGTTACATTGAGCATCAACATAACTCCATGATTCAAAAGCTGACTAGAGACCATGAGGTGGCTTTAGGACAGAAGCACTGAACTGATGTAATAATTTTCTGACAGTAGGTGAGGTAAGCAAAATCTCTTTTACTGTCTGATAAATGACTTTTCTTTTGGCAGAAGTGCAGCAGATAGCACATATCTAATTAGGCGACACAAAGACACTGCAGTACATGCTCCTCAGAAAAATGTCCTCGGAAGATATTTTCTAAAGCTGCTCATCAGCTAACTCTCAGTTTTCTGTAAGATAAATCATGCATCCTTTGATGAGGAATAACAGCCTTATCCCCTCAATGACATTCAAAAATGTAGTGCCATGGGATCAGAATAGTCACGTGTTGTGGACAGGACTTGTTTAGTATGCACGGGTGTATTCCTGCAATGAAATTGCATTTCATGAATTGCACTGGTACAGCAGTCCTCCCCTCAAAACAGATGCTCCCTCTTCCCTCTGCGCAACCACTGACAAAGGAGAGGATAAAATACACTTTTAGACAGTCACAGCTGTCCATCGCTAGGCCTAATCATCAGCAATTGTGTCACAAAGCTCAGTAGCTCTGGGATTATGCATTTGAAATGAGCTTTAAAATGGAGACTGCAGGAGTGTATCAGAGCTCACCCAATGCCTCTCTCTTTCGACAGATTTCCAGATTTCCCCTGTGTTCAAGGATTTCAGATAAGGAACCATTTAATACCAGCTTTACCTCTAGTTTCTTGCTTCATGAAGAAAGCTGCAACAGTTTGCCATGGGGACTATAAATATACTTTTTTCCCTACAATCAAGCAAGATTTAATTTCTATTTCTGACGCTATGGCATCACACAAGCAGACAAGTTTTTTATTTCATTGAGTTCTTCTCTTTGAGTTATAAATATTTAAATATCATTGAATAGTGAGTCAGAAAATAAATTCAACTACATTAAAAGGAGATACTGATTTGTATCTCAGGTGATATGAAGAAAAACTAGGGGAAATAGGGTCTAGATGATAAAGGTGAGCAAAAAATCTAAGAAAACACTGATATAACAAGCACATCTGGCACGTTAACCACTTCACTGAATCCTACAATTAGAAAAGGCAGAATTGTCACAAAAATACATATGCTTGCATTGTCTATACATATCTTTAAAGTGAAAATATATATATATAGCATATTTTTCAGTGAAGATAAACAAAATCACAATGGCACACTAGTTGGTATGCCTTAGCCACTAACATGGAAACTGTGCTCCAGAATTACTCTTACAAATAGAATCTATGTGGTCCCATGCTTATGGGGAAAGGAAATTAGTTAGAGCCCAGAGTCAATGAATAATTGGTGAGATCACTGCAGTAAATCAGAGCAAGAAATTAAGAAAACTGGAAAATGCTGCTTGATAGAAACAGAGTTTAAGAGTAGCCTCAAAGCCTTTCTACATTGTACAGAATCAAAAGCAGCAGGAAGAAGAAATAACAGCCAAAACACGTGAAGTACTGACCAAGATGTTTTGAGCTACCACAGCAAAAATGAGTATTGTCTGCTGACAGTGTTTACTTAGCTATTCACACATTAAGTGTTCAATTAAAGTAATAAGATCAAAGCAGATGGCAAGTAGTGCAGGAGATGACAATTGTTGTTGTATGAATCCTTTGTGCTATCTCAGGCCAGTGGCCATCCACCTTAGCCTGTCTTTAGAGGTGGCCAGCTTATCCGATGCTTCAAGAAAAGTCTAATAAACAAAACAAGCAAACCAGAAGTGATGCTGTGGGACAGAATTCCACTTTAGTTTTGTCCAAATGCTGAACAAAACTTTGGAACTTGAGGTTTAGTTATAATACTTGTTTTAACATAAGGCTACCAGTGTCAGGAGGAGGTTAGGAATGCCAAAGGAGTTGGGTGAACATGTGAACTCAGAACCCTACATTTCAAGCCCCAGTTGACCAGGATTACTGTTTGTCTCAGCTCTTATCTGACACATTTCTTATACAGAGGTTGGAAAAGGTGTGCTCATTCAGGCTCCTATGCCCAAATAAAGAGCACTCTGAAGATATTTCTAAAAACTGTGCTGTTTCATGCTAAGAATTTTTGGTGACGGCCTATTCACCACTTTCCATGCTTAAACTGGACGAATATTACACCAGATGAGTTTCCATAGCTTCTAGTAGAAGCAGCTTGGCCTTCTCATCAGCTCATCGGACACTTAAAAAGGCCTAGTATTTGTTCCTGTACTTAAACACAGTGGTCAAGTTTTTTGTGGTCTTCTTGGGCATCTGAATGAACTAAAGTCCTTACGTACGTATTAGAAACGTTGTTTTCCAATTCCTGCATCTTCCAGTGTATTTTGAAATTTCTCCAATTTCCATGGTCGTCTTGAAACACAACCAGCTGCTGCAAACTGAGCAGTTTGTACATAAATTCCTTACTTTCATGTCTCCATCCCTGTTCACACAGCTAAAACTTCCCTTCATTATAGAGACAGAATTAAGTAACTAGAGGAATTCTGAGGTCATTACCCAGAACTTCTCACAATCACTGCTTTCTATAACTTCATTTCTCATCCCAGAAAAATTCAAAGTTCCATTTTCTAAAATATCCTACTTGAAGGGTGAAACTGTATTAAAAATCTTATTTCTTCTAATGGAAGTAGCTTCCTTCTAATGGAAGTAGCTGAGGTTATTTTGGAGTTCATACTAAGAAAAGCAGATTTCCAGATTTTTTCCAATTCAACAACAACAACAACAACAAGTTGTTAAAAGAGGACATCTATAAACAATTAAATTATTTTATACTGTCATCATTGCACAGTCACTTTTCTTGAGTTACAAGGGGATTATATGATTTGAGAAGAAATTAATCTCTTTGATTATCTAATCTTGTTCTGAAGTCTGCACTATTTTAGACTATTAAAACAATTTTTAGAATAGTAAAGAGCTTGGTGAAATAACTGCCCTAATTTCTAAAGCTGTGTTAGTAAAATGTGAGAATTTAAAAAATATAATTAATTTGCGTTTGCTTCCAAGTAATGATGATTGAAGAAGGTGATCCTGGCCCTCTCCTCAGCCCTAGTCAGGCTGTATCCAGACTACTGTCTCCACTTCTGGACTCCTCAGTATAAGAGATACGTGGAGCTCCTTTTGACACAGATAAGATTTTGTCATAAGCTGTATGATGGAAAATTTCTCATCTTTTTCAGGATTTCCATATTTGAGAGGTAATAGAAAGTATTTCCATTTTATATAGCACCCACACAGTCATTTGGTAATCAACAATGATCATTCTTTGTAAATAGACACCAAATCTAAGGCTGATTTGAGGTGATTTATTCAAACACACTTGGGCTGAAGATACACATGAGAAGATATTATGCTATTTAAATGTTTCTAAGTAGATATGATACACTTTATTGAAGAGCCTGCAATAAAATCAGATTTGTGACTCGTGTTATTTACACAAGATAAACATTATGTAGACTGCAAATATTTAATAATTCTAATTTTATTTAGTCTCTCTAGTTTAATAGATTACTTCCTTTTTATCATTCCAGCTAAACTTTGAACGCTAAATAGCCAACCAGATCAGCAGCTGCTACAACCATAAACAGGGCTGAATTCTGATTATTCAGAATGTTATGAAACTATGGATGAGCCTACTCTAAGAAGATGTGAACCTTCACTTACTGAGAAATACACTCTAATCATCGTAGTTGATTCACTTGACCATGAATACAACCTGATTAGAGTCAGAGCAAGTTTACAACCTGTTGTTTAGGTCGGTCACTTGGGAAAGGGAAAAGTTAAGTTTTAATAATTTCTGAAATTACTTCTAAATTTATGTACTTTAATGTGACATTAGATCATTCCTGCTGCTGAAAACCTCTTCCATGTTGTTTTTGAAGCCTATTTCTTTTTTTGGTAAATCCTTGGGGATATTTTTTATTCCAAATTTCATGGATTTTCTTTCCCTATCAAAGCAGTTATTTTTCTCCCATAAATTAGGTTATACTTTGCAATCAACTTTGGTTTACTGACTATTTGCCATTCTGGACATGGTTAAGCTGGATTTCATGCTCGTGGCCTCAGTGATGTTCATTAGAAGTCAGGACATGAAAAGCAACTGGGAAGCAAAAGAGCATACACTGGAAATTCATTTTAAGAATTCTGAAAACTTAGAAAATGTAACCTTGTTGTGACTGGACTGCGTAAGGGGTGACAATGATGTATGGTGAAAATGCAGAAGAGGAAGGAAGAACATAGCCAGGAGAAGCAGTGAGAATTACGAAGGTATGAATCAGTTAACTAACTGATTATCTATTTGAATACTGTACTATTGTAAATATTGCTTTTCCAGGAAAATGCAGTTTTGTAAATAACATTAAAAGGTTTTCTGTACTTACAGCTTTCTGCTGAAATTACTGTGGGCAAAAAATGTATCCAATTACTAAACTGCATCTGGGTGTTCACAACATGGCACATTATCAAGAACAACTGAGGTCAGAAATGCAAGACAATGTAATATATGTGGAAACTCCTAGTGTTACTAATTTTCACATGTATTGCATTGTTTTGTTACTACTATTATTAGGAAATACCATAATAAAATAGATTTAACTCAATTCTTTTGTATAAATTATTTTTCATTAATTATTGAAACTCTATAATCCATTTGAGTAATATCTATATCAAAGATCTACAGAATTAAGACTATATTTCATCTTCAACAACTATTTCTGAAGCATAATATCAACAAGCATAATAAATAAAGCTTTAATATGCTGAAGTGGATTTTCAGACCAGGAAAGAACTGTTACAGTAAGATACGGCTCACATATTTTTCATTTTAGATGAAAACTTCCTCTAGAGGATCTATATGAATTATATTCTCTTACTTTAGAGAATTTCTGGTTTTAAATGTTTCATTTAATGAAAAATATTTAAATAGGTCCGCACAAAGAGTGCACTAATTTAATTAATTTCCCTAGCAAAAATGTTGAATAAAGTTTTCTAACAACTTCCTAATTTTTTTTTGTTTCCATAAAAATTGGCAGAAACATTAATTATGAATGAGGTCTGGATGTGTGAAAGAGAAGAAGATGGTGAGGAGGAGAATTCATGGCTCTGACTGCCCTTGGTGATACAATGACTGTCTGGATGGATGAGGGGTGGGCAGCAGATGTAATTTATTGTCACTTTAGCAGAGCTTTTGACAGTTTCTTCTGCTGTGTTCTTGTATTCAGGTTGAGCTATCACAGCCTGGATGGAGGACCACCGGGATGGTTGGAACTGGAGCACTTGTCCTGTAGCGTGAGGTTGAGGGACTGGAGCTGGTTCAGCCGGGAGACAAGAAGATTCTGGGGGCACCCAAAGTAGGAGCAGCTCCTGGAATACACAGGGTTACCCAGAAAACAAAAGCAAACTCATCAAAGAGGAACGCGGTGGGAGGATGAGAGACAGCAAGCATAAATGGGAACTGGAGAGGTTCAGACTGGATTTAAGGCAAGTTTTCAGCCTGAGGACAGTCAGGCAGGGGCCCAGGGTGTGCAATCTCTGTCCTTGGAGGTTTTTATGACCCAACTGGACAAACCCCTGGGCAACCTAGTTGAAACTCACAGCTAATCCTGCTTTGAATAGGAGACCTCCCAAGGTCCCTTCCTACCAGTATTATTGTGAGATTAAGACTGATGTATACCTGTCTGAAATACCCACTAAAACTGCTTAAAGTTCAACCGTTTTAAGAGATCCTGTTCCAGTTCTCTCAGGTCTGTGAAGGAAAGATGATGCTTGCAAAGGGTCCTGTTGGCTATGACGAGTGTTACAAAATCTGCAGTTTAATCTCTGAAGAAGCAATTGTAGACAGCTTTGATATAAATACAGTAATCAGAATTCATTCATCTGACAGTGTAACATGGCATTTCATTTTATAGACCAAAAAAAAAAAGGAAAGAAAGTACTTTCAAGGGAAGCAGAAATCTTTTACTTCTCCGGAAAATGAGCACAGTCTGGCACTCACAGCTTTAAAATTAAATGGAGCAGTTTTACAGATAAAGGAGTTCTACCGTCACAGTGAAATTTCTAAAGGTTTTTTATTTGGAACTCAGGAAAAAGGGAGAATAAACCTGGAGAAAACCAGACTGATTTTCAAGCATACACTTAAGCGTTTGTCTGGCTCTTCTCAGCTGAGCTCTCAGTCACAGGTGCACATGACAGGTGCTGTGTGTGCTGTATATGTTTCTGCACATGTGGAGAGGACATGCATTTAGCTCAAGTACTGTCAGTCTTGTTGGCATACGTGAAAACACAAGAGTAAATGGCAAAAGTGTATGTGGGTCCAGTGTGTGAATCTCAGAAAAACATGCTAGTCTGTATGCAACAAACTTGCATTAAATCATGGAGAGTCAGACTGATGTCTGTCTCTTCAAACAAAACTTTGTGAATGCTGCACTGTGGTAGGAGGACTACACTGGTATCAGTACTACCATGGCAGTACAAAATATGGGCCAGTGCTGACTCTTCACCTTCCAGCACTAAATAACTGCCTCTGGAAAAAGCATGGGCCTCAAAGTTTTCTGCTCTTCTCTTTCTTTTCAAACCTTTAAGCAGCACTAATTACTTTTTGGCCAAGAAAGAATTGTTAGGAGCTTTTAGCTCAATGAACCCATCTTGGTGGCCAAACGCATTCTGGAAAAATATTAAGTCTGTAGTATTTTCACCAGTTGCTGACCTGCTAAGTAGAAAAATGGGCTAACAAACAGGTATCATGGAGTGACAATCACAAGGCAACCAAACTAGTCATACGGTATTACTGGTGCTTTGCTGCCAAAAAGCCCAGTAATCCCAAGTATCCATGTTTTATGCCAGATGTATTAACAAGCTATGGCTGCACTAATTTTGTTTTTATATAGCTTATGGGAAATGTGTTGCGAATAACAGCTAAGCCATCTTCTAAGAGTAACATTAATACTTTCAGCTTCTGTTAACGCAGAGACACTGAATGAAATGGGAAGTTAAATATTCTGTGAAAGATGGCTGCTTCACAAAAATCTGTTCACATTCAAAGTCTCCTCTGATGACACAAAACTGAAATGTGAGGGTATATGTAGAACTGTGGCCATTTGAACATTGTTCACTACTGTTCCAGGATTGTTAAATGACCTTAGGGTAGGCATGGAGATGGCTGACAAGCTCTACAGCAAGGCTAACTTTGATTTGAGCGAGGTTCTGAAATACCAAATCATGCAGTCAAGAGCAGTTCTACATATACGATTCTCTAACCAAATTAGCCCTGCTATATAATTTTGGGGATATGGATCTGTAACTACCTATTCTTTTTTAAAAAAACTAACCAAAGAAATATGGTATTGTGAGCAACTGGTGGATTCTATCCATAGTACGAACTAGCCAAACCTATAACAATAAACGTAAAGAAGGTATACTAGGAGAGATAACATTTTCTTGTTTTCACATACCGAATCTCCCCAAGGAAGTTACTTTCTGTTTTTAAAATGGCAGTCACATAAGAAATGAATCCTGGATTAATCAAAGTCCATGATAAAACTTCAAAATGATCAGCATTTCATCCTTGCTTTTATTGTGAGTTTTATGGAAAAGTTTCCAAAAGGCCTAAGGGTTATGAAATATGACTGTAGACATTCTTCTGCAACAAATGCTGAAGGAGTAGGTAGCATATTCAGAAGCGCTCTCCAAGAACCTCACTTTTATTCATGAATCTAAACAGTCAGTAAAACGGTATTAATGCAAGTAATTGTTAAAAATGGATGTTGTTTTCTATCTAGAAGAAAATTAATTTTAATATACACTTTGATAGTTCATGGCGTTTTAAGGCATATATTTGTCAGTAGATTTGCATGTTGAATATCCGAGTATGGCATTTAGTCTTTCCCTGGTCTATCAATCATGTTACTCTATTAAGGCAAGAACTAACAAAAGACAAAAACTGAATGACTTCATAGGAGAGCATGGCAAATTATTCAGGGTTTAAATATCTTAGTTGTCAGGCTGTAAGCTCAGACTCCTGGCTCCTCCTGTAGACACAAGACAAATAACTGGCCAGCAAGGCGATCTGTGCTCTTTGCCAGTTGGTTCTACCAAATTGATAAATGAACCCTGACTAAATGGCCAGGGAAACTCCATTTGAACACGTGTAATTTAGCAAATGCTGAGGAGTGATTTTGAACTTGATTAGTTTAAACGAAGAAAGGTTTTCAAAAATTGCTGAAAATCTCTAACAGCATGTCTTTGTATCTTCAGAGATTTGCTGGAGAGAATATTAGGCTGTATTATTAAGCTATTAGTGAGCTGCATGAAGAGAAGCACAGAAAGCAGTAAAGGCAGTGCCATTACAGAAATCATTGGCATGTTTTTGAAATGAGTAGGCTATACAGAATTTTGGTCACTGCATCAAAAACAAATCCAAAAGAAACAGAAGCAGCCCAGCAGTTCTGACAAAAAAATTACAGCTCTAGCGATCTCATCTTTGCATAAAAAGATGAGATAAATACCAGCACCATCTCACATTGAAATAGCATCTATGTGAGGTGATGTGGCAGAGGCTTGGGAAATTGCATGTTACTTCAGCTGTCATTCAGATGTCCTGGAAATACAGTACTGCAAAAACCCTTGATGAAATAGAAGGGAAAGCAGGAAGGCAAGCTCTTATTAATGAAATGTATAAATACGAGGAAGCAGTAGGTAGAAAGGTTAGGAAAAAGAATAGTTCTTAACATTCCTAATGATTTCAATGATAACTATAGCAAGGACAAGAGGAACTCTTCTTCTGACTGCATTTTTGAATGAGATGACCTCCCCAAAATCCCTGGAGTAATGCTTGGCTACCTCTGGGCAACTCTTTAGCCACCCTTATAGCTCCTGCCCAGTTCTGTGTCCCAAATGCAGCCTCTTGACCTCAGTGTTGGCTTGTTTGACAAGGGACACAATGTCAGCCTACAGCTCTTCTTGAGGCTGGGCTGTGTCACTAGTAGATTCAATGCTAGTCACCACTCTTGGGACCAACAAAGCTGAAAACATAGCAGGTGTTCGGAGAGTGAGAAGAGATAATGCAGCTGAACTTCCAGCTTCACAGCTCTCCAGCTCTAAATAATGGGTGAGAATAGTTTCAGACTGCTGTAACTCACCTCCAGCTGCCTACCACCCATAGGACAATTTTGGAAGCAAGAATGGATAGAGCATAAGGACCTTTGACTTTCCCCCCTCAGCCTTGCTATCTGAAATGTCGCCCGCTGGTTTTATTTCCACACAGGAAGTCCTTTAACACCAAGTTCAGCTGCCTTTCTGATTGTTTTGCTGGTCAAATAGCAGGCTCCAGTCCTATACACTGACACAGATTTTCCCATATCTATTTTACAACCTCCAGGGAAATCTTTTGTTCTACTTTAATCTTCCTTTTTGCCAGCATTAGTCAGCGTTTCTTGTTGGATCTTGTCTTCAATTTGGTACACAGCCTGAGTGATAATAAGCATTCGCAGGATACCTGCATCCCACTGACTCCCATTAAAATATAGCAAGTTCTATGAATCTCTTGGGATCTGACCAGTAGACTGTTCCTCTATTCAACAGCAACATTTGTAATGCATCAGAAACTTTTATAGAGCTATCAGCAGAAAATATATAGTGTAAACAACTGCACTGTGCAATCCCAGCATCCAAGCTTTAGCCTAGCAGGTACTATGTGCCTAAGTCTTGCACACAGGGGATTCTGAGTCTGTGTGTTATTTATAATAGAAAGCAAATAGAAATGTTTTTTATTTTAAATAACAACAACAGAAAAACTTATCAGGGTAATTACACTGAAATCAACTGCATTAAAGTCAAATTCTTCTTGTTTCAGGCTGACAGTGTCTATCATTAAAGAGCACACGTGTTCTCCATTGCATGACAAATCTTCTGTTCTGCTAGTCAAGGTAAAAATGGTAAGTATACATGTCCAGTGACTCTGAACTTGTTTTTTGGACAGATTTTATGGTATGTCAGGGACTCTACAGATACAAACCATGATTTTTTTCTACCTGCTAAATCAGTTCAGATGATTACAATGACGACAGGCACTATGTCTCTTGTGTGGAATTTTTTTTTCTCTGCCTTTCTTTACTGTTTTTTTCAACTTCGGATCTGCTTCAGACTGAAAATATGTGAGTGCTTTTGGAAGTAGAAGAGCCTAAAGTAACTTTTCCTTAACCAATTAACTTTGACTTGTGGTGTTCAAATTTTAATTTTCCAAGATGCAAATTTACTTGTTATTATTTAGTTGCAGAAATATCTGTGCAGATTGTTATGCCTAGTTAGAAAGCCTATTTTGAGGAAAAAAGAGAGTTGACTGATTCGTATCTCAGTGCCAACACTGGATATAGAAGGGTTTGATTTTTGAAAGGTGAAAGAGACGAATCTAAAGACATCAAGAACTTGAGGCAAAAAGGCCAGTGTTGAGAGTGATCCCACCTGTGCGTGTGTGTGTATGTACGGACATAAGAGACATATACATACGCACATATACAATATTTTTTAAAAATCCTTTTGCAGGAGTGTGGCTATCACTCCTTTCTCTTGTAATTGATTTTATTATGCAGCAACTGAATAACAAAAATTCAATCGTGTGTGCGAGTGCCTGTGCCCGCCAAGGCAGGGAAAGTCGGGGACTGCAAGTGTGAGAGCAAGATGGAAGAGCAGAATGATATTCTAACACCGTTAGATGTTAGATACATTTGATGTGTGATACATTTGAGCACTGGTATCATATTTTCTTGAAATACTGCTTGCTTCACTGCTTGTTGCACTTCAGCATAAACTGGTTTTTGCTGCATTTCTCCAACTTAATCACCGAAGAAGAGAAGCAATAAAATAAATATTAGCCCAAGGGAAGACTTTTCTGTCTGCCCCTTAAGAGTGTAGCTAACACCTAATGTGGAAACCCTGATTTTGAAGGTGTGTCACGTTAGATGTGCCTTCACCAAATAGTCGTGCCATGGAAGCACAGCTTCTCCTGGTGCTGCAGCCACCAGTGCTGGGCTGGATGTTCAAAGGGCTTCCTCCACACATCATACACTGAGTAAGTGGGTCACACTGATCACACAAGCTTGAGCAGGAAATCCTAGTCACCCAGGAATCTTGGAAATGATAATGGACTAGCCAGAAGGCAAGATTTTGGAATGTCACCAGAGCAGGAGTTGATGCGTGCTGAAGCCTCCTCGTGTTGGGTGCCCAAAAGGGCCGTCATGGTTTAACCCAAGCCAGCAACTATGGAGCCACTCACTCCAACTCCCCACCCGGGTGGAATGGGGTGGAGAACTGGGTAAAAAAAATATTCAAACTCAGGGACTGAGATATGAACAGTTTAATAACGGAAGCAAAGTAAAAGATAATACTAATAGTAGTGATTTTAATTATACTAATGACAGTAGTGCTATTTAAAATAATAGTATTAGCAATGAAAAGAGGAGTGAGGAAAGGAATAAAATGCAAGAAAAAAAAGTGGTATCCAATAAAATTCCTAACCACCTGCTGAGCGATCCCCAGTGGCACTTGAATATAAACTGGGATTTGCTGCATTTTCCCAATTTATTAGCTGAAGACGGAAGGCAAAAAACTAAATTCCAATCCGAGGGAAGAGTTTTCTGTGTGTACATTAACAATGTAGCTAACACACAGTACAGAAACGTAACGAAATAGTAACATTTGCTGTCCTTCCAGTTTCGTTTTTCTGAGAGATGATAAGATCTCTTCCCAGCCAGTTGCACATATTGTGACTTCTGTTTCCACAGCCACAATTTGCTCTTTTGTTAGATATGGCTATTTCATACTCAAAGTACACAGCCCTGAAACAGGCAGGTTTCTATTCATGGCATTCATATTGCAGAAATGAATCAAAGGTTCTCCTAGATGTTCCGATACATATAATCCTTTAAGGACCAAGTCCCAGAATTGTGGGTTTGCATTATTCCCAGCACATTTCTGAAGTAAAAAGTGAGAGAAAATTTCAACAAGTATCACATAGATAAATTAGCACTAATTGAAATATTTTACTGATGTTTTCCTATCAAGCTAAAAAGTTCAAAGGGAAATAATTGCACATATCTCTACTGATGAAGAGCATATATCAAATGTCAAATGTGGGAATGATAAGTCATGTTTAGCATCAGACTCAAGTGTGATTCTTTTTACTGTGTTGGAATATGCAACACTGCTTTTCTGAATACTTCAGTGTTATTTGAAAATGTCAGATGGATTCTAGTCTTTGAAGTAAAGAGATTCTCATCTATAACACTGCTAGTCAGCAAAGCTCATTGTTAGGCAAAATCATGCAAAATAACACAGAGATTTTAAAAATGGAAACATCAAAGCAAGTTGTTAATAATCCCATGCCTGAGAGCACACTATTATCTTGTGTTCTCAAAAAAAATTAAATTTCCTTTTTGGCTGATGGACATTTTGCCACACATTTTCACCCTTTTCTTTGTGAGAGATTTGTAACATGAAGAAATGTAAGTGTAAGAAGAAAAGCAATAGATTCAAAGAAGGTACAAGAATAAGATGCCAAGAAAGAGATGATGGGTTTTCATCTTCAGAACAAACACACGTGTAAACTCCAGGGCCCACCATGTCACATCTTTTTTTTTGTTGCAACTAGAAAACAACTTCATCAAAATATGTAAATTTGAATTTATAATAGATACTTTAAAAACAAGCAGAAAATTTCTTTTCATTGCAAATAAACTGGTTTATATCATTACAGTTTAGCATTCATGATGTTCATTGAACTTTATGGCTCATGTCCTGACTAATTTTTTAAAGTATGTCCTCTTCATTGTTTTTCATTCAGGCACTTGGACAGTTGCAGTAGCTTCAGAAATTCTGTGTGTAGTTTTTGCACAGGTACTTGCGGGACAATGGTTTTGGAAACTGGGCTATGAGCCTAACATATAATTCGGATCTGGACAGGCATTTACACTGCCAATACTTGCCTAAGATTGATTCACCTGGCACTGTAAAATACATTCAGTCATCAAGGTGAAAAGTTTCATAAAACTCCCATTCTGTTCTCAGTTGAGAGACTGCTGCGGTAATTAGTCACAGCAAGCTTTGCTTTTTCTAATACAGAATACAAAGTGATAATTTTCAAAACAATTTCTGATGGAAAGAAATACTGGAAAAGCAAACATGCACATGTCTGTGTATTCATATTCATACAGGTATTATGTTTGAAAGGGAGTAATTATTGTCCCTAAAGTGAAGCTTCAACACACATGGTCTGATCCTATATCATCTCCTCAATTTAGTATGAATCCTGTTCCAATTAGGTGTCTTCAAATGAAAAAACACAAATTTTTAACATGTGCAGTGCAGTCAAGATGACTTTTCTTCCTGAAAACTAGATGTTTACCAGTAATGATTTTAAAAAGGTAGGCACTAGTAGTATTTAAATTGCAGGCAGGATTTCTCCACAAAGAACTACCTTCCTCCAAGCTTTAAAATACAAAATATCTGTTCATTTGGCTTTAATGAGTTAAAAAAACCTACAGTTTCCACAGTTAGGTGGCACTGTTTCCTTTTTCTTATTGAAGCCTTTAAGCTTTTGCAGTCACTGTGCTTCAGAGGCACAAAAAACAGTGCTTTTTGCGATTAAGGCTTCACTCTGGAAAGGAACTGGACAAACATCAGACTGTCTCACGGGTCTGTAATTATTCCTTTCCCTTCTCTTTGAAGCTGACATGTGTTTCCTACAGTCTTTGTCTCTCACCTTTTATAATGTGCCACAATTACTGTAGGTATTTTGTAGCTTGGAGAAATGCTTGAGGGTGAAATTTCCATCCTCTGCAGGTGCCTTGCACTTTCACTTTCCCTACAATGCCATTAGAGCCCTATATTCAACTCATCTATATCAGCCAAGTTAAGGATTCTCCATAGGAAAAAATGCCATTTCCAAAAGACCCTGCTGTCAGGAAAATTATGGTGGTGAAAGGAAGATGTGGCTCCATTTTAGCCATGGTTTTGGTGTGATCCATCCTTCTACAGCTGTGCCTTGAAAACTGAACAGTCTTGAAGAGAAAGGATTTTAGCATGATTAAACGTGATTTATCGTGACTTAATATGATTAGGAACTGGGCTCTCACCTATGCCAAGATGATAAATTGGACCCACTGAGTATAAGAACCTCTGCTGATATGACAGGTCACAAAGAAGTTTTGATGAAAATAGCGGAACCCATAGTACTGCACATAAGCTAAAGCTACAATATCAAAAGCTGCCTCATATTATTTCACCAATATTTCAAAATTCCTATCATATTCATTCTTCTTCTTCTTCTTCTTCTTCTTCTTCTTCTTCTTCTTCTTCTTCTTCTTCTTCTTTAATGATAATAATAATAAAAACTGATTTTAATAGTAACTGACTTTAACTGATTTTATAAAATGTCTCATCTTGCCAACTTTTTTTTAAAACAGGGTCCATCAATTATCAATAAGCCTTTGGCAATGTACAAAAAAAAATTGTAAGGCAGTCCATCTCAGTTTCTGTCAAGACAAAAATATGGTTGAAATACTGTGAAGTGGATTAAGATGTGTTGGAAGGTATTGTCTTCACCGAAGCACGGTGGTCTTATCCCAACAATTGTAACCCAAGTTTAAGCAAGTGCTAAAGTTTGCACCTCTGGAGCTCTGCCCCATGTTTTCAAAATCACAGCCTGGTGCAATATTTTATGTCAAGAAAAACACTTAAAGTCAGCAATATCCTTCTTTTTATTTTCTAGGCAGTCATGACAGTGATGTGCTTTAGGAGTGGTTCCTGGACTTCTCTAATGAAGCTTGAACTTCAGTTCATGTGTGGCCAAGAAATCTCAGAAGTGTGCCGGATTGAGCCTGTGGAACAAAACATTGCTTTGTAATTCCTGAACTGCTTTTTCGTAACAGGATTCCAGTACAGTTGCCTGATATAAATTATCTTTCCAAATATTTGCTAAGTCTTAGTGGTGTTTCCCACTTGATAGAGTTTTACAATATCTTGTTTCAATAAAACTGCACTATTGAGTCATGTTTTGTGTCTTTCTGAAAAGCTATCTTTTCGGATATAGTTTATTCCGCTATATAATTTAGTGCTATTTTTTAAGTGTGAGCTAAATAATCCATGAAACTTCTTTGTGATATCTGTGTTCTGCTCACCCTTTTCTAGCCAATCTTTTCCACAAAGCTTTTCTCCTCTTCTTTAATTGCCAATGGTCTATAGTGTTGCTGAAGACTTTATGAACTTGAGAAGTTATTAGTTATTAATATACCACAAGCTACTGAACACCCATTCAAGAATGTTTTGCTATTCTAATAATCCATCTGTGAAAGAAGACACCAGGGAATGCAAAAGACCTACTGATGTACACAGCTGTTACTACTTATTTTTTTATTTAATGGTTCCCTTCTTCTCTATAGACATTTGTGGTGGGTTGACCTTGGCTAGGCGCCAGGTGCTCTATCACTCCCTTTTCCAGTGGAACAGGGGAGAGAAAATCATATGGGAAACAACTTGTAGGTTGAAATAAAGCAGTTTACTCAAGCAAAAGCAGAAGTTTACATGCACATAAGCAAAGAGAAAAAGAAGTTTATTCTTTACTTCCCAGCAGCAAGTAATGTTCAGCAACTTCCTGGGAAGCAGGGCTTCAAGTGCCAATGGTTGCTCTAGAAGGTGAGTGTTGTAGATAATGGATTTCCCCCTGCTTTCTCCTTTCCTTAGCTTTTGTATCTGAGGGACGTCATATGGTATCTGTTTGGTTAATTTGGGTCAGCTGGCATGGTTGTGTCTTCTCCCAGGATCTTGCCCTCTCCCAAATCCTTGATAGAGTGGGAATGTTGAGAGACAGCGTTGATGCCAGCGCTGCTCAGCAGTAGCCAAAGCACCGCAGTGTTATCAGTGCTTTTCTGGCTACCAACGCAAAGCACAACGCTGTGTGGTCTGCTGTGGGAAAATGAGCTCCATCTAAACCAGACCCAATACAACATTTAACTTAAAGGGAGAACTTTTCACAGAATTTGACCAAATCTTTATAAGTGTTGACGTTGCTAGCTAAATAAAACACAGAGATTTACAAAATTGAAAAATCCCAGTCTGCTCAGAGATCCGTAAGATATCCTTTGATGATGTCCTGAGGATGTCTGTGGACATTTCTGTTAGAAAACCTGGAAGAATGCAGAGATTTACAGTAGAAGTTGGCTCTTTCTTGTTCCTTACAGGTAGCACCTCTTCAGGGTTAGCAGGCAGTGGTCCCAAAATCTGTTTCCAAGTAACTTTTTGAACTCTGAGGGGGTAACAGCATCTCTGGGGAAGAGAATTTTTGTATCTCAAGTCTGTTTTGTAAGATCCACTGATCAAGCTTACTCTTCTCCTCCATACAACTGACCAGCTTTGTGCAACAAAGCAAGGAAAGGAAAAGAAGACCTACTCTGTAAGTGAAAGCTGTTGAATTTTCTGTCCTGTCTGCAGGAAAACATGGGGAATTTATCTCCCTTGGGAAGGTCAAAAAGGAAGTTCTCAGATACAATAATATTATTTTTTGGAAATCCCTCAGTAGTATCTGAAACAATGAATCACTTTTCTCCAGAAAGAGCATCAAATTTGATTTATGATTAAATTAATATAACAAAATCAAATTCTTCTACTAAAATATTCAGATAAATAGTCAGCTGCAAAATGTCAGGTACATAATACTACAGTGTTTAAAATGGGGTTCCAGTCTCTTAACATCCAAAACCGGCATATGCATTGGATATATTATTTATTAGTTAGCCTATTCAAGGCAGATGTCCTTCACAACAAGTGCTGGATAGCAAAGCAAAAAGAAGTTATAACGTGTTTTATGATACACGTATTATAATAACACAGTTGCATTTTTATCTGTCCATGAATTTTATTACGTCTGCAATACAGCTGAGTTCTGTGCAAGGTATACAGGTCTTTTTCCTTTATTCAGAGAGTTTCACTGGCTCATAGTACTGTAAGAAACTATTCCTGTATGAAGTATCTGACACAAAGGAGCTGAAATATTAGGCATAATGCAACAATTTCTTGAATAAATAAACCCAATGTCTGTGGTGGATAGTTCTCAGCATACTCTGAGGTCCTATATAATCACTGTTCTGTTTTGTTCTTGTCTGATTTTGCTGTTGTTTCTTGAGATATGTATGCACATAAATTAATGTAATTCATCAATATGACAGCTGAATTTTAAATTTAGGGTTGTTATTTTTTCAACAGTTCAGCTGCTCACTTTAATGTCACCATTGATGCAGGCTTTACATTATGTACTTTTTGTTATCTTTAATTCCAGATTTATATGGCATAGATGAAGAGGAATGCACATATTCCTCAGTGGAGCAGACATTTTTCTTTTCCAGAGATCTGTCTCAAACAGCACCGTAAGCTCTTCTGGAGTCATGAGACCATCCATGTTTAACTTAATCTTCTGTTGGGTCATCAAAGTGACACAGGAGTTACTCAAAGAGCTGGAAAGGCATGTTTCTGCTTCTGTTCCCTGCCAGCAGCCCTGCCTTAAGGCAGAAGTTCAAAATTGTTTCTGTGACCTGAATCTCTCTGCTTCCGTATATTTTTCTTCTAAAGGAGCATGCAAAAAAAGCGTGCTCACTCATTCCCTTTCTCAGGCTGATGTTACAGTTTTCTTTTTTTATGTGCTGTTGTATTTCTATGCTGTGTTTTTTAGCTGTTGGACCTCTGTTATTCTCCTTCGTCTCCTCCATCCCCACACCCCTCACCCTGCAAAAAACCCCAAACCACTGACAAAAACCCCCCAAAAACAGGCAGGTAAAAGAAAAAAAGCTTATGACAAAGCGTGAGGAGAAAAGTCTTAGCTAAACCTTGTTTTTAGCATTTATGAGTGTGACAGAATTAACTGTAACCTTTCACGACAGGCGATTTTCCTCTTTAACATGTTAACCTCTTAGGAGAAAAAGAGCTACCAAACCCAAACCTCTGGCTGTACCAAAGCGAAGCCCAGCTCTTTGCCTCCCTGAAAGCAAAACCTGGCCAGCTGTCCTGAGGCTCTAAATTTGTTGCAGGACGTGGACTGCAAATGTGCTGCTGGATTGCAAACACCTTTTCCATTTTTGAGTGGGAGCTGCTGCGCAAGCAATGATATCAGCTTTCTGTTTGTTTTGAGAAGCACTTTTCCTTCTTTTCCGTTCCACTGAGTCTGCAGCAGAGCCACAGCACACTACTAGTGGTAATTTTAAATGAGTAAACTTTCCACAAAACAGCAGCTGTCAGGCTTGCCATATGGGAGAAAACCCCACCCACACCAGAACGTGTATCCAAACCTGGGACAAACAACGTGATAATAGGGTAGCAGCAATCAGAAAGGAGTTTGATAGTAGGCTAGAAAAATAACTATAAAATTAATTATCAAAGTAAAGGATATTTTTATTTGAATGTTCTGGATACTTTTACTTGTTTTGAGAGGAATCTTTATTTCAGCTAGCAAACTGATTCCTGATTCCAGAGCCGTGTACAAAAAAAGGACCTACAGTGTTCAGACAAAGTTCCTCAGTTAAAGACGATGGCCATGCTCTGCACGCCCTTACAAAGTTCTCCACAAAATGTGCAGTGTAACTAGCTATAATTAAATATATGCAGATATCACAATAATAAGAGCTTGATTAACTCAATTCTATAGGAAGCTGCATATTAATTTCCATAATGCTTAAAATTAGATGAGTTCCATCTGAATTTTAACATTTTCCCTTGCCAAATGAAGATGCTAATCGCACTATTCAAATGTTTAAAGAGAGGATTGAGAAGCTTAGTGCAGACAAAAAAATCTATAGTGTTACCATTTTAGCAATATTCATGTGCCCGACGTAACCAATCATGAACGAAGCCCTTTTACTTAAATATTTGGGAAATGTCTAGCACATCTCAACAAAACAGGATATTTTATATTCATCTGCAGAGAATTAAAAAGGAATGGATGCTTTCTAAATAGATTACCATGTTATTTATTCTTCTTGAGGGAGAAAGTAATCATAATATCTTTGAATATAACATTAGCTGAATTTTAGAAGATGTTTATCTAAATCCTTCTTTAGAGAACCCACACGTGTTTTGATGTCATTAATGACTATTGGTTATTTTTTGGAACAAAAGAATTGCTCTGCATCTGGATATTGAATCATCTACATACCAATAACTATTTGATCAAGCCAACATGAGACATGATTACAATAATCGACACAGCACTAGAATCAAGATCCCCTTTCTAAGAAAAAGATGCTACTTTCCTATGGTATTTCTTTGGTTTTGCTCTGTTCCTGTAGCTAAAACATAAATTTTATTTTCCATACAGCTTGTTTCTAATCCAGCTTTTGGGGATGTATTGGGCTTAGGGATTTGTCCTGCTTAAAATTGAGTCTGCTAGCTGTAAATAGCTACTGCTACTTTCAAGATCTTTTCAGTTCTGGTACTGAGGGAAATAGCCCAGCCAATTTAATTCCCAGCATGTGTTACGGGGGTTAAGCATTTCAGGACGGTAGAATGTTGTTTTATTTCTTCTGGAGTTACTAGTTCAATGTATCGTGTTTTAAGTAATGTCCAATGAGAAGTCGGTGATGATTCCTTACTGGAACAACAAATTAACCACCAAATTTTAGAAAAAACATTCTGTGACAGCAGTAGAGAATCAATGGTTTTCTCTTAGTCAGGCTTCTCCTACAACAAGTACAGCTGTTTTTAATCCTGCTATTTTAGACTTCAAAGCCTTTTAGGGTGCCAGTTTTCATTTACACCTTATTCTCCTGCTAAGAGAGATGGCATGATGCATAAGGCATTATTTGAGAGGATGTAGTGATGATTGCAACCCACTACACAACAAACCTATTCTTTTTCTACTCCTCTGTTTCTCATGGCTTATGTCTCAGCTTATTGATTTCAGGATATCATCAAGTGTCAGACACTTATTTAAAAATCATCATGTCAGAACAAGAACATTGCACACACGTAAGTGCTATAAAAATTACACAATCTTTGGCTAAATCTTAATCACTGAATTTCTGAACAGACTGATGATGACAGCTATCACAGTGAAAAATGTCATAATTTCTGACACACGGTGTGTGTTCACAGAAAGACTGTAAACCAGTACTCCTGCTGTTACTAGATATTTAGGATGCAGATTGCTATTTTGCATAATTGTGGCTGCCACAAAAGATTAAACTTGTACTAAAAATATATATCACTATCTAAACACAAAATGTGGGTTTTTTCCATTGCTCTTGTTCCCTCCTATCTCTATTCAATCCATATCTCATTGTCTTTCTATTGTGCTCGCTCCGTTCTCTTTCCCAGTCATTCTTTTCTTTGTTCAGTTTTGCTCTTTCTCTGTGCTCCTGTATTTCTAAATCATTGTTTATTTGGGGGAAGAAAAGTTGTTTTCAGCCTTTTTTTTCCTCATTTTGCATCATTCTCAATTCCCTTTGCTTGTCTCCTTTTCTTCCCCCAGTATTATTTGATTCTTCCCATTTCACACCTTTGCAACTTGAACTTCTTCCCTTTTCCAGAATTCCTGGGTTTCTGTGCTTCCTCCAACAACTTATTTTGCTTCTTCTAATAATAATTGATTGAATGTTTTTCTGCCTCCTTCCAATGAAATATATGCAGTTGTTTTTCAAAATTGTAGGCCACCCTTCATTTTAAGCAGGCTCAAGTAACTAGACTCCTGCTTACACAGGAGTGGGCGCACCAGCAAAAATCCTTAAGCCATCAGCAGATATGTACCCAGTACTCTACTCATCTGGTCAGTGAAAAACAAGAGTGGGCTGGAGATCTGGATGAAGAAAAGCTAGAGAAAAGACCACTGTGAGTGTTCAGGTTAAAGGACACCTCAGCAGAAATGGAAAAGCAAAACTAAATTACAAGGGGCTGTTAAAAATTTCTGTTCTTACAGGAGTGGGTGGACTTTGGATCCAGTCTTCTCATAAACTTCCTTAAATTTCAAGCATTTAATATGTTTCCTTCTACTTCTTATCTGATCAATCCTTCTTCTACTGTTTCAACTTTTGCCCTTGAGCATTAACAGGAAATTAAGCTAACCTTTCCTGGCCTTTAATTTAGATATTGTTTAAATGGATGTAATTATCATTTAACTGTCTTGATAAGGTATTTACAGTTTGCTTGCTAATTGTAAAGAACATCAAGATTATCTGCTTAAAGATAATTTAAATGCAAACTGTTGCAATTTCCAAAAGAACCTGTGCCCTCAGAATTAAGTAGTTCATTACTCACTTAAGCATATAGCCTTCAAAGTAGCTTGGTTTAGAAAAATCTATTTTTGCTTTAGGTATTGCATTTACACAACAGAAAATTACTTTTTTACTTGCCAACTTGTTATTAGAATGTCATATACTGGGTCTGAAATATCAACTTCTTGTTATGCAATTGTTAAACAGAGAAAGATTGCAAAAATTATAGAGATTTCAAGGCTTGGCTTGTGATTCTCTTACTTACTGCCCTATGTGCATGCTGAAGCTCAGAAAGCACAATGGCTTTTTTGCTACCTAGAAGAAACCTATAAATCAAATAAAACTTTCAATATCTGGTTGGCACTGGCAATCTGCTCTGACAGACTGCAGTATGAACAATCTGGTAGCTGAGTAAGAGAGTCAGTATCAAGGTCTTGCAACCTGCACTGACTTCTTCTTAGCAGTTCAAAAAAAATCTGTTAGTACAATCCCTGTTTTAAGACTACAATATTAAAAATCCTGGCCATGAATATTTAATGTTGCTTAATTAATTTAAATTGTACCAACCATTAGCTTTCTAAGGCGACTGAGATACCCAGGGCCTCATAAGGAGCAATTAAGACAGTGAAATGGGAGCCGTGATCAAGAAAGTAGTGCACTGGTGCCTCCATCTCCATGTTCATCGTTGCACTGCAACATTATTTGGAAAAGAATTTGAGCAACAAGTGCCGGTAGACCTATGTCAGAGGAGACATGATCCTTTGTGTTACTTGGAGGCCTTTTGACCTGCCTCATGTGCCTGACCAGGGTAATGGCTCCAGCCGGCCATTGCACATCTAGACAGTCTTGGCAGTGTCCTCAGCGGGATTTTTAGGCACTGGGAATTTTTACCACAGGGCAGGTGAATCGCCACCTGCAACAGCAGTTCCTTCCTACGTGAGGATCATTGCCTTCCAAATATGCTTAAGTATAGATGAGCAGCCAGCTTCTACTCACAAGGTTTCACCTATTTAAGCAACTGAAGGAAGCAAAGATCAGAACAAAGGAAATATTAGTATTCTGCCAATGTGGCACTGAGGTCTGTATAAAGCCCTAAATTGCAGATCCTCAAAGGATTTCTTTGCACATCTTATTCCGCCTCACTCACAGCTCTTCAGTGTCTCTGTGTGTCTGGTGGTATGTGGCCACTGAAAAACAGAAAATATGGTAGCATTCAAACTCACTGATCATTCAACACCTTCATCTCCTAGATGGTTTGTATATAGTGAAAAATAGGATCTATTCCTGCAGTGTGTTATACCATCCTTTACAAGTCTGAGAAACCAAACAGGGACATTAGTGTGTATGTAATGTTGATTTTGTGAGGGAAAATATATGTTTTAAATTTCTAATAGGGAACTAAGAGTAAGAAGAATATAGTATTTGATCTAAAATCTTTCTAACTGAGTGCTCTGTGAGTTTCTCTGAGTATAGTTTAAAACTCAGTAAGGATTTAACCTATAACTACAGTCCATATGATCTAGCAGGAGTTTAGGTGGAGATAAATCCAGTTTTGTCAACTTTGTCTAGAGACAGCAATAAAGCTCCAAAAATACTGAAATTAGATTTTCTCTGTTAGACTAGGGACATCACTACTTTCTTTCCTCCAAAACATTTTTATGACTAATGCAGTCTTTCTGAGATAACTGTAGAGTTGTTTTTAGATTTAAAAAAAAAATGCTGGCTTGCAAAAATTGTTTTTTCTATGCACAAATTGATATATAAGTTCAAACTATTATTATTTTTTTTAAAGATCAGATCATCCACACTAGAACTGTTGCAGTATCTAGGGAGATAGAAAATCGTATCCTAAGAAGGTCACTATTATAACATGTTTTTAACCTTAGTTGCATTAGTATGGCATTTGCCTCACTGTCATCTTTTAGTACTCCCTTCATCCTCGTGTTGAAAGACAACTTCCAGATGATTTAGCTGTCAAATAATTTTCCTGAAAGCAGCAAGATAACCAGAGAAAGCATGGCACATGGGGCTGGAAAGGCCCCCAAGATGTTGCTCAGTCTGTGCAAGTTGGTCTAAGGCAGGGCCAGCTGCTCCTAAATCACATCTTGCAGATGTCTGTCTGTTATCTTTTTCTGGAAGCCTAAAATGACAGCTCAGTATCAAGTTAGATATCAGAAATTTGTTTCTAACTGTAAGGGTAGGGCAGCAAGGACGTAGCTGCCTGGAGAACCTGCCAAATGGGAGGTTTTCGAAAGTGATTGAGACAAACATTAGCCAAGTGTGATGGAGTCAGCAGCAGCTGAGCCTGAGTTTGGGCAAAGAGGTGGATTGGATGAGCTTGTCAAAACAGGAAACAGGAATTGTCTGACTTTTCCTGGTGTCCCTCAACAATAGCCCTCAGCACTTTCAATGTCGTGTACCACATAGTGTGGTTTTTTCCCAAGAGGCTGCCCATCATCCAGATGACTTGTGCTCCCTTTCTCCATGCATTTTTACCAAGGAAGTGATGCTGTCTTCAAGCTGTTGTTGCCTCCTGCTGTGATAACTGAAACTTGGGCTAAACGTATGCTCTGTGACTTCTACTTTTGAAAACACTCTAAACTAGCTCTAAATCAGGTGGTTTAGGTCCTGTTAGCTTGTCCCAAATATGATTATGACTGCAGCTGTACTGTTCAAGCCAGCAAGGTTGAACCTATTTGTGCCACTAAACACGAGCCAGCAGTGTGCTCCTGCAAGGAAAGTGAAAAGCACATTGGGCTGTGCTGGCTGCAGCATAAGCAGCAGTTTGAGGTAAGTGATTAGCCTGGCACTGTGGTGAGGCTTTATGTACATCCTGTTACTGATCTCCCCTTCTCAGTACAAGCAGAATATCAACAAACAAGAGAGTTCAGCACACATCCACCAGAATGTTTAAGGTGGTGTACATATTTTGCAAACAGAAGCTGGAAGAACTGGGTTTGTTCATCCTGAAGAAAATAGTGTCAGAGAATATTACTACTGCCTTTATGCGTTTAGAAAGGAGTTGAAGATGAAGCCAGTAGTGAAGATGAAGCCAGTGCCTTCTCAGAGATACACATTGGAAGAATGAGGCAATGGTCACAAGCTACAGCAAAAGAAATCCCTGCTAGTCATAAGGGGAAAAACAATGGAGTGCTCTAGGTTAACATGGCGAGGTAAAGGAAGTTCCTTTTTTGAGATTTTCAAACTTTAACTGTAAAAAGTCCTGAGAAACCTGGCATTAGCCCTGGCTTCAATACCATTTTGCCACAGATAACCTTCAGATGTGCCTTCCAACTCCAGTCTTTCTGTGGTTCTAATTCAACCCGTTATTGTGCACTGTAGTTACTCTTAGACCTTCAGGGAAGAAACATCTTACAGAATTATGAAACCGCCCAGGCTGGAAGTGACCTTAGAAGATCATCCGGTCCAGTCTTTCATGGGAAAGAGAGCCTAGATGAGATCATCTATCACCCAGTCCCATTGCATCTTAAAACCTCCGGTGATGCAGACTCTACCACATCACTGGGGTGGTTGTTCCAGAAACTGATTGTGTCACTGCAGGAAAATTCTTTCTTACAAGATGAAACTTCTCTCAGTGCAACTTGTGCCTGTTGCCCCTTCATTTCTCTGTGCGGCTCCTTGTGGAGGGAAAACCTCTGTCCTTGCTGTAGTCATCCTTTAACTGCTGGAATACTCTACTATGAGGAGGTCCCCACTCCCTTCTTCAGGGATGAAAGACATCATTCTTTCGAGTCTTTCCTCACAAGGCAGGTACTCCAGCCCTTTGAAGGTCTTCACAGCCTTCTTCTGGACCATCTCCATTTTGTCTGTGTCTTTCTTGAAATGTGGGTGACCTGGACTGGACTCAGGTGTGGCCTGACCAGCACTGGGTAGAGAGGACCTTTGCCAGTAACACACCTGTGGCTGCAGCCCACGACCCAGTTTGCCTTTGTTGCTGCAGCCGTGCTCTGCTGCCTCAGGTTCACCTTGTTGTCCAACAGGAGCCCCAGGCTGCAAGGCTGCTTCCAAACTCACAAATCCCAGCCTGTACTGGGCTCTTTGGTTGTGTCCATCCCGGGAGCAGGGCTTTGCACTTGGTAAATAACCTAAGCAAAATAAAATCCTTTGTATCTTTTGTACGTGAGAGTTGCTTTAGCCAAAAATGTGTGGGAGGAGAAAACATGAGATGAGTACGACTCCATATTACAGTGTAAAATAGGATTCAATAATTCCTAGGACTCTTGGAGTGCATTGCAGGACATGATTATTAATAATAATAAAAATAATAGCAACTCCTGTAACTTTCTGTTAGGAGCACATTTGTCCTCCTTCGAATAATGATAGCACTGTTAGGCTAATTTTGAAAGCATTTAATGTAATCTGAGTATGAGCTAAGAAACTACGGTTATGCCAGTGGAAATGAGAAATCAGAGTCTTTTTAAAAAATACTGCACTAGGGAAATGATCCAGTGTTCAAACTACTCTTCTCCTTATTTTCGAGAATTCACAGTCTTTTCCCTGTGCCATGTTTTATTAGGAAAAGGCAAATGTCTTTTTCCTTACTGAGCAACTTAGTGAATGAGTGTGTTATATAAAATGTTGGAAAGGAAATTGTAACATGTGTGTTTATCATAAATCAGAAGCA
Source organism: Cnemophilus loriae (assembly GCA_013397755.1). Classification (NCBI taxonomy): domain Eukaryota; kingdom Metazoa; phylum Chordata; class Aves; order Passeriformes; family Corvidae; genus Cnemophilus; species Cnemophilus loriae. The sequence continues at coordinate 1,529,085 of VZTF01007556.1, read as the reverse complement.
ATCTTCACTCTTGTAATCACTATTGTGTGAAGTCTGAGGACCTGTAATTGACCAATAGAAAAAAAATCAGCTATGATCTACTTTTGCTTTAATGTGGAAAGTTATGTCAATGGCACTACTTCTAGTAGTTATGCTTCTCCTCATCCAGAACATATATTTAAGACTCAAAGATGATTTAAGATTTTGTGCTAGAGAGATTTCTCTGCTTCTGAGAATGCAAAATTACTTTTTTTTTAGGGGTTAATCTGTACTACTATAGTGTAATCGAAATTAGTACTGCAGCTAATAACATAGCAAAATTAAACACATAAATCAGATTTTTATACACAAATGAACACCAATAATGTCTATTACATTTAAAGTAATTAGTTAACTGGTGTTTTTACCGGAATCAAAATAGAATTTTTAACTAAAAAATAACAAAATAACAATATCTAGGTTGAATTTATGGTTTTAAAATAAAAAAAGGAAATAAACAAAAAGCAGCATGTAGTCTTGCAGTTTACAAATGGAATAAGGACTTCTGTCCTTCCTTCTTACTAATTCTAGGGCACCATAATGTGCAAGCTGCATGTCCTTTTGGTTCTGATGTGCTGCATGCACGGTTCACCCATCTCACTTTCTGTGAATCATCTGTCCTTATTTGCTGAAAAGCTTCAGATGAAGAGCCCATTTCAGGCATGATGCTTCTTACAGTCTTCCTTCCCTCTACTGATGGTGTGTAAGTGAAGGGACAGTTTTGCCATATGACTACTTTATCTTTTATATACCTTTGACACTCAGGAAGTGTTTCTAGAAACTGTCACATCATTTTATCAGCCCGGCAACAATCAATCTTGCCTCTCACAATCTTTTCTCATAAATATATAAAATATTTTCCATTTTAATCTGTGAAAAGGTGTTTAAATTGATAATTTTTGTGGTAGAATAAACAGCATTTTTTTTATACGCTTGTATCCAGCAAATGTTGCCTGTTTTATCTGAGAAGCTTTGGCATTCCTGCAGTGAAAATCATTTATCTCCTCTGAAAATTGCTTTTGGTTTGTAGAAGAAGTTAAATGAAGCTGAAAAGGTTCAGTTGCACTGCGAATTGGCAGAAATATTTTTCATTTGCTTGGATTAGTTTGAATTTTCTGCACATTTCTGACGGTACGGTAAAAAGACTGCACATAAGTAAGCATATATACTATATTTGTAAGCTTAGCTTAACATCTGAGACAGTAAACACCATATCTAATACATTTATCATTTTATACCCTTTCAATTTGGTATAAATTTCTAGTACAACATTATTTAATGTTGAAGCCTACAGGAAGAGCTGCAAACTGAAAGCCCAAGAGGCAGTAGTTAAACCAGTTTGACGCAGTGCCAGCTCACAGGTCCTGGATCTGAGCTGACTTTTGGATTCTGCTGATGTTGCACTACCAGGAAAATTAATAATGTTACACTGGAGGAAACTATGTCCAATATTTCCAAAGGCCAAGTACTTGAGAACGTACTTGGGTTACTCGGTAGTTTGAGGTTCGTGTGTGCTTCAGTGAAAAGGTGAAGCACAAACACACGCTCATTATGGCTTACATAGAATGCAGGAGAATTTTTACTAGTTTCTCTCAGTAGTGCTTGCAACTCTGATGTGGGTCTCAATAATGGAATGGTTCATTTCCATGCTCTCTAAAATAACAGATACAGTCTTTTGGCCTGAGGTGGGAGAAAAAAATGCATTGGCAAGAGGTAAATAATATTTTCTTCCCATTCTGCAGATGCTGTAGTTTATAATTTCAGATATATTATATGGATATGTTTGCATCTGGAAGCCCATATGGAAAATTTCTTTTTTATGAGCATGTATGTGTGCAGTTCCACACATTTTATTGTGATGATTTCCAGCAAGTTATCTAAGGAACATGTATCTCTAAGCCTCTGCGTAGTCCATCTTATTTCAGCAGTACTGTTTAACGCAGGCAATCAGGTTCATGGCCGCATCCTTGGCAATGCTGGGCTTTTAGGGTGCAACCCAGTACTGGCTGAAGCAATTGAAGAAATGTGGCAGTGGTTTTAACTCAGACTTGATCGTTGTGTCTTGTGATTTTTGTCCAGTTTGCCTCGTGGAAGGCCGAACTGATGCCTGAGGAGGCTACCTGAGACAGAGACTAGACAGAGCAAGAGAATAAAGCAGATATTTATTAAAGGCCTTTAAAGGATACACCTTGGGCAGCTCTGGAGCCTCAGAAAGAGACTACACCCAACATGGATCCAAAATGGACGAACAGTCATGAGTTTTTTAGACAGATATAGGTTTGGTCTGTTAGCATATCAAAAGCTAATTGTCCAGCCATAGCTTCAGGTTATGAAGTAACAATCCCCCAGTCTGTCCTCCCCAAACCACTTTTGTTTATACTTTTTGGGCCCAAGGTGTGGAGTGTGACCTTGGTTTTGCAGGCCCGAGCAAGAATTGTTTAGTCTGGCTAACTTGAGAAAGGCTAACTAACATTCTATATAGAGTTCAGAGCTACACACACTAATGCAGTAAAGGATCTGGAAAATATAAAAGCTAAAATCCTAAGGCATCAGAACAATCAGTAACAAATTGGAGGCACAGCAAGCACCTATGGTAACCTGCATCCTGATGAGCTGCTTCCAGACTGCAGAAGCATTTCACCTGTGTATCCTCAAAGACAGCTTAATTTTGTCTCAGTGGGGTCAGCAGCAGTGCAGCCATAGAAACAAAGTAGTCTCGTGGGTGAGATGGAAGCCTGTGAACTAACCTTACCCATTATCCAGAGATGACTCTTGATAGCTGATCCAGACTCAGATTAAATTTGAGATAGGAAAGCATGGACGTGCAGAGCAAGACCTAAACTGTTTAAATATAAACTCATCTCAGTAGTCCTCTCACCCACCACCTTGCCAAGATGTCAACTTAATGAGCCAGTTTTTAAAGCGATGCCATCTTCCTCTGTCCAGACAAAAATAGTCTTTGAAGACTATTTGAAGGAAGTTGAAAGGAGTCTTGAGCTTCATTAAGTTGGGATAGAATGATGATAATGGATAGTCCAGGGAAAAGACTAAAAAGTTACTCAAATCTGGTATGATGTGGAAATGGCACCAACTGTACACTGATTTCTCATTTGCAAATTGGTGCAGTCATAGAAAATATTGACATCTCACATAACAGTAAGATCTAAGAAGTTTCTTAATGTAATCCACCAATATTTTTGATTGAATACTTCACTCTGATACATTCTGCTTCGAGTTTAATGGATAAATAACTCTTTGTCCATGCATTAGTTGAGAATGCAAACTATTTTCTTATTTCCATTTAGAAGAATGAGGTGAAATTTGATTTCAACTACATTCTCTTCTCTTATTATGACAGGAAATATTAAAACTTTCTTAATCAAAGAAAGTTTTAAATCTAGCTCTATTTCCTTCCAGCTTAGTACTGAGCAGCCCAGATGGCTTCATTCCAAAGGATGCATCACAGGTAATGATAACTCTCTAAACCTCCTGGCTATCACACAAAAAACTGTATGTACATCTTCCACACCACAGATATGAGTCTTTAACCTGGATGGTGAAGAGATTCAGCTAAGCTTGTTAAAAAACAAATGCGTACATCAGCCTCTGGAGTGCCCATCTCTATGCATACAAAGGAAGACTAAGATTCTCATGAATACTTCTGAGTTACCTGTGCTTGAATTGTCCAGAGATGCTACAGGACATGCTTGTTTGCCAGCTGTATTGGAATGTTTTTCCGACTAATAAACGTAGCGGTGACACTTAAGTTGTTAAAATAGGCAACAGATATAATGAAATTGATCAAAGTTCTCCATTGATCCATTTTCTCCCTGGAGCCCACCACTTTTTTTTTTTTGCCAAATCTATATCTATTTTTTATTATTTTACATTGAGATTCAGATTTTAAAGTGAATTCTGATACAAACAGAAACATTGCCAAATCCACTACTTGCCGCATAGACTTTTTCCAAAGTAATTTCTTTTGTTATAAAAGGCAAAATCACTGTTCAGTAGTTAGATGTGGAAGCTATAGCCAAGTTGCAAGGATTCATGAGATTTCATGTTGCATACACCCCTGTTGGGTGAAACCAGGAAGAAAATGAACCCCTGACAAATTATTATATTCCCTGGATAGCTTAAATAAATATGCCCTAAAAGTTGCAAAAAAAGGTAACAGTAGTCTTTCTATTTACCTAAATATGTCAGCATTAGTGACTGAATATAAGAATGAAAAAGCTACCTCTTTTTACGAGCAAGAAGACAGTCAGCTAATTTATTCCTTCATTTTTATCGTAAGAGGTAATACACGATATCTTCACGGATATTCAGAAATCAAGTTGGGTTTGAAATACGCAGTCTCTACCATAAATTAAAATAGTTTTCTCCTAAAATCCTATCACTCTACCCATCATTAACTTCAATATCTTACAGGAGCTTGTAATTGAATTATACTATCGCATCATTTCATCACATTGTATTCACTCAAAAAATCTTAAGGCCTCTCTATTTTACTTCAGTTTACCTAATGCATTTTGAGCTGCTCCTTTGCTCTGTTCTCCTCTGACTCTGTGTTTGCAACTGACTCCCTAAGGTCAGCAGACTGCAGGTTTTTTAATAGAGATGGAGAGGGATGGGCAGGTTGCAGACAGGCTTTCCTAGCCTGGGTGCTCTCCTCTGCTCTAGGACAGCCTTCAGTGGGGATGAAGCTAAAAACAGAGTTCTTGTAACAGCTGTGAAGAATCTCAAACACTTCTTTCCACCATGTTGAAGAAACTTGTGTCCATATTGGGTGTCTTCTACTGCTGGCTGCATCTTCTTATTGCACTTGCCTCTGAAACAGGACATAGCATGGGAATCTTTACTTTCAAACTTCTTTTCTTTGATCATCTCCAGATAACAGAATCACTTTTGGTTTTAGTCTTCTTTGTAAAGAGTAACTCACTGAGTATGTAAAAGCCTATATAAGTTATTAGCATCAAGCTTTAAAACTCGGGAGTTTTACTCAGCAAATTGCATCTCCACAGAGTAGTCTGTATGCCATCTTCAAAATTTGTTTCTTCTCCTCAAAGATAAAGTCTAGAATTTCCATTTCCCATATTTATTTTCTGTTATGATGAACCGGGGACAAAAGTTCAGACTCTATTTCACAGTACTCTATTCCATTTCCCTTGTTTGAAACTCAGGCTTTCTACTTGGGTACTTGGGTGACTATTTTGGATAGACTGCTCTAATATTTTTATCTTCATAGGATTTTGAATTTAATGATCATAATGTTACAGCCACACAGTCTGTAGGGATTTTCCTTCAGATACCAAACCAAAAAGAGCTATGCTTAGAAGTAGGGCAGGCATTGCTTTCTGCACCTGCATTGAAGTCTGCACTGAATAGAAAAACTCAATTTGAAGTATGGAATTCCTCTACTCAATCAAATAAGCATTGTCCTTGTTTTCAGTGTTTGGCACTCATTATTTTTTTCCTCTTTCTTTCTGTTCGGCTGAAAGGGTTTCCTAGCATCTTGGGGGAAAAAAAAAAAAGGATGGCAATCATTATACACCTACAATAAAAGATTTCCTCACCCACTAACATAGCTGAGGCATTTCCATTTCAATCACAGAATAAAGAAAAAAGTGAACCTGGAACTGAAAGCATATTTCTCTGCAATAATCACTAAGACTGGTAATCCCTCTTGCTGCTCTTGCTTCCTTACTTGTTTCTCCTAGGGCCCACACCACCTTATTTCGCCAAGGAGCAGCAGTCATTTCTACATCTCTTGGCTATGATTTCGAAAGCTGAGTTTCCTGATGGTGATTATTTGTGCGAAGACAGCGAGGGTTCAGAGAAATAGGTCCTGTATTGTGAGAAGGACAACCCTGCGGTGAGAGCCCAGGCTTATGTTTATAGCATTACTGCTCTGCCTCCCACTCAGCCACTTGATGCAAGCTACTTTGGCATATTGCTGTCTGTGAATGTCATGGAAAATACTGTCTGCCTTGCAGGATACCAGCTAATATGTTTATGATATTTAAACACTCTTTCTGTTATTTCTGTCTGGGGTTTTTTTGGTTTGTTGTATTTTTAACTTAAAGGGACTAGAAAGAAAATGTGTCATTCTTCTCTCCAGTAATAGTATATTCTGCTCTATACAAGTAAAAGATATTACAGACTATCCATATAAGAGTATTTGTTTAGGTTTCTACAACTAACTGTCTTAACAGCTAATTGTGATTTTTCCTGAGAAGGTATGTAAAATGGGGAGGACGTAAGGACTTTTATCTCCCCTTGTCCCACATACTGTATGTGAGTTTTGGTTATAATTGTAATATCCACACAGAAAGACAGCTTGTCTCACATCCTAAGAAACACACCATCGGAAGGAAACTGAAGATCCATCCTCAAATGGTGCATATTTCAGTTTAGATAAGGAAGGTGGGTTTTGAGTGAGTCTCTCTATTGTCTTCAGTCACAGCACTTCAGGTTATGTTGTGGAGCAGTTGTAGAAGTCTAGGATCCCCCAGTGTGAAAAAAGGCATAGCCTAAGAGCATGCCTAATGCATGTCAGTGACCAAGAGATTCAGTCTAAGGGGAAGGCTAGAGTGAATGTACAGCAAAACCCCCGAGGTGTGTATAAAATGGATGACAATGCCACAGCAACAGTAGTTTTGCCCTTGAGACCAGTTCTTATCAGGAGATGCTGCTGTTGTGTTTCTGCGGGACTGGTGTAGACATAGACACAGTTGCACAAGTGATAGGAAACACTGGAAAGAGCAGGATACACTGGGGAGTTGCTGAACATGTATTTCTGCATCATAAAACCCAACGAAAAGAGTAGAAAAAGCTGTATCCCAGCATACTGTGTGTGGAACAGAGTTTCTCCTTTACCTATTCAGTTCTGACAAATTGCAGCAATGCTTTATCTTGCTCTTCGTAGTGTCTTCACTTTCCGCTGGCTGATAATCACTTTTTCCTTGGTTCTTTTAAGAGGCTTCCAGCAAAATTACTTAGCTCTGTTATGGTAATCAGGCTGGCACTTGGCAAAGCCTTCATTTCATGGGCTCATTTTTTGGTGCTCACCGTGGCCAGGTCACGGCAGGGTTCGCCATAACTCTTTCATGACAGTCCAGTGTTACTTTACCTGAGAGGCAGTAGCCAGGATGGCTGGAAAAAATCTGGAAAGCCAAACTTGTGATTTGTATTGAACACATTAATGTCTAAGGGCAAAGGAAAGTATGCATGCCAGATTGTTTTGCAAAGGTCTGCAGGATAATTTTCTTTTTTTTTTTTTTCCTAATAGCCAATCTTATCTTTTTATGCTAGAGGAGGGACATTATCCTAAAGGTGAGTTAAGCTAGTTATCTTCTAATTTCTGGTTTTATACTTGAAAGCCCGAAGGTATGACCATGCAGTAGTTATTATATATTGTTTTGTAACGTTATCAGTGAAACTGCTGTATTTTTTGCAGCACTGAGAGTGTTTGTAAATTTGTTTCCTGATAAAGCCCTTTGGGAGTCCTAAATATTTCTGGCATGTTCTGAATAAGATGGAAGAAGGAAGAGGGAGATAAGCTATAAACAAAGACTGTCATTTTAGTGTGGCAAGTTATGAGTCATCATTAATTACTGAAAGCAAGGCAGGCATCAAGAGATGTATTTGTGAAACATGGCTAAGGGTTGGTAATTGTGGGCCACAGGCGAAGATTTTAAATTGTTCACTTACAGAGAAGGGCAGAATTTGTAAATTTTAGTTAGCATGAAATTAATCTTTTTTTATTATATGGAATTTATTCAGCCTTTGTCTCCCAGTCTCAGCAAGCAGGGAGCTACTGAATATAAATAATTTTTTAAGATAAATAAATACATATGTACACAGAAATCAAAAGTAGTGTCTTTGGACCAGGATATTTTTCCTATTGTCTTTTTTAAACGATCAACAATGGCTTATTGGATCTGTAATCATCATTCCCAGGGAATTCTGTACATGGACACAAAAAGGGCGTATGCTTAAGTATAACTAATTTTTTTGTGATCCTGACCAGTAAGTCAAAATATTAAGAGAAAGAGTGAGCTGTTACTATACAATTTAAGTCCTTGTTGTGAGATATTTGGGGTTTTCTGGTTTTTGGGTTTACTTTTTTTTATAATTAAATGTTATTTCTCATTGCTGTCTGAAGCTGTGTGTCTCTGCAGTATGAACACCAAGTGCAATTACTAAAGTGTTTTTTTTTTCTCTCCTGAACTTTAAAAGAGAATTGTAGGATTTTCAAGAGCTACATTGTTCACAAGGAATTTGCTAAGAGATTTCTGTTCAGTAACAAGAGGTAAAAGAAACTGAAAGAGTTTATGAAGAGACCTGAGATTAAGATGAAAGGCAGTCATCCAGTCTCTTCTAAAACACTATGCTTAAAAGTGATGTACAACATCACAAGGAAATGAAAATTGGTAAACTAAATAGTTTCTGATTGAATATATGATATATAATATTCTGAATGAAACCATGAGTCTCCTATGGTAGATTTGAGCTTAATTGGTAATTTCCTTCAGCCAAAATTCTGGTCATTCAGATGGGATGTACACACTGAACAATAAAAAACCAAAACCAACAACACGAACAAAAAACCCAAGAATGGTCTGCTGATTGCTAATTGGAATTGATATCCATTTCTTTAAATGAGGGAAAAGACCTCTAAAAAAAAGAAAAAATGTGTTTTATAGGTAAAGACTCTCAAACCGCTTATGGGAAATAGGCATAAATTCCAACTGGGCAGTCCATTTTAATTTAGCATTTTCAAACGCTGGAGTTTAAACACAAAGTTTGGTGTGTTGTAAGAACTACACCTTAGTGACATTATAGGAAAAAAATAACTTTGTGTGTGAAATCATGGAATCATAAAATGGTTTGAGCTAGAAAGGATCTTAAAGATCGTGTAGTTCCAACACCGCGGCCATGGGCAGGGGCACCTTCTACTAGACCGGGTTGCTCAGACCCTCATCTAATCTGGCCTTGAACACATCCAGGGACAGGGCATCCACAACTTCCCTGGGCAGAGTTCCAGTTCCTCACCACTCTCCCAGGAAAGAACTTCCTCCTAACACCTAACCCAGACCTACTCTGTTTTAGTTTGAATCTATCCCTTACTGTCCTGTCACTCCATACACTCGTGAAAAGTCTCCCTCTGTCTTCCTTGTAGGTTCTCTTCAGGTACTAGAAGGCTACAATTAGGTAACCCGAAAGCCTTCTTTTTTTCCAGCTGAACAAACCCATTTCTCTCAGTCTTTCTTTGTAAGAGAGGTGTTCCATGCCTCTAATCATCAGTTAAATCAAGCAAATAGAGAAATAATGAAACAAATGGTATAAATGTATGTTGTGCATTCTTCCAAAATTTACAAAACTAACAAAAAATTTACACTAATAATGTGTAACATTATTCAAGTTAATTCTATTTTCTTACTATGCTGTTTGTTAATACATATGCATAAATGTACTATTTTCCTATTAGGAACAAATTCTAAATATAACAATGGTTAAACTCTGTTAGGTTTCCAAAGGATACAATTATGTTGTCTACCTGCAGACAGGTGCTATAATCATGAAGTCTTTCTCCTGCTGCAAATTTTCCTTCAACATTTGTCTTGATTTAAGGTCTTAGTTCCTCTTTAATACATTAAAGGAGAATAATGAAATATTGTTTGGAGGGTCTCCCTAGCACTGTGGCCCAGGCTGAATTTCTGCTCTCTCTAATAGATGGGAACAATTTGTCCATAAGACATCCTGAGAAGATCTTTATATTTTAATGAAAGTCACTCAATATGAGATTAGTCTAAGATATCAAAAGACAAAATGTAATCCTTTACCTCTCGCCTTGGGACTCTTTTTATCTAACTTTGCACTTTAAATATGAGAAATCTTGACTTATCCCTGTGTGTGTCCAAACCCAACTGAGAGCAGAGGACACTTCCTAAAGTAATTTCTTGAAACTTTGACCTAATTTCTGTACTAAAGTTTCATGTTTTTAAGTTAGTCATACTATACTCCAACACACCTCACTTTTTCGGGCATGCAGAGTGAGGTGAAAAGAATCTCACACCACCTTCTGAAAGAGAATCTGATAATGCTGATAAAAATATTTTGATGACATGAATATAATTAAGGAAAAAATATGTAATGCTGTTTCACAATTTCTTGCTCATATTATTTCATGTGAAAATGGTAGTTTGTTAACTATTTTACTTGGCTGCATATTAATCATGTATCACTTGGAAAGTGCTGCCTGAAAAGCAAAGAGCTGTGTTTAGCAGACATGCTCAAAAGAAAAAATGGCTTTTAGGAAGAAAAGTCCTATGCATCTCCAATGAAAATCACACAATTTGGGGGAAAAAGTTATCTTTTTTAATATTACCTTCTGTTTAATTCTCTTCTAATTTTTGTCTTTGATGACAATATGACCTGGTGATTAACATCTATACAAAATTACTTCATATATTGGTCTGGTTCGTCTATAATTTCTAATACATATTTATTGGTTTTCATGAAAAGACATGACAAAACATATCCAAATTTCCTATCTAGCGCAGTATCTGTACCACATCTGTAAATGGACAAATGCTGGTAAACTAAAGCTTGCAGTTCTTGACTCCATAAAGGTTTAAGGTGCTGCAACTGCTTAGTAAAAATGAGGTAAGTATTTAAAGAAGATAGGGTTTGTAAGTAGGTATGGTTGGAAATGTTGGGCAAGCCTTTGGGTACATGAAATCATCGTCAGTTTGAAACATATGTGTGCCTGTAAGTTTATTAAAATTTCCAGCTATACCAATCTGTCTAACAGAAGATATCAGCTCTGCCTGTAAATATTCTCATGTGCTCTTAAGCATGGATATCTCTAGTTTTGAATTCCTTTTACAGGGTTCATAGTTGATTCCTTTTAAACACTTTCATAAAACTTACTAAAGTGTATTTTGTTAGCACAACAGAGTATTCTTCTCCTTAGTGGGAATTGCATTGTTTTCATTGCTAGAAATCAGAACTGGAGATAACAGAACTTATTTATCACTCCTTTCATGTTCAAAATCTTGACATGATAAAAGCAACTTGAAAGGTAGATATTTGAGTGAAAGAATGGCTTCTAAATATTTCTCTGTAACACCTCTTATATTTTCAAGATGCCTAATTAACATGTCCATTAGCAAATTATATATTACAGATGTGATCTGCACAATGAGCCAGGGTTCCATGTTTTATTGGTCCATTATAGCTAAATCTGCATGTAAAGAAAAGTACCATTTACGGTTACCTTAAGATCAGAACGGTGCTAGCTTAGTTCAAATACATACATTTTAATACGTATATTTGTATTAGGCAATTAATTATAAGTTGTACATGCTCATTTTTTAGGCTTAACATAAGCAAACTTTGCGTCTTAACATTTGCATCTTTCTTGTCAAGGACAATCATCCCTGTACCATACTTACCTATGCAATATAAACACGTCTACATCACCAAAACTTATTTTGTAATTTAAGAACTAATTTTCTTCATTAAGTCGATAAAACTTCTTAAATATTAGTATTTAGATAACTGTGTACTACTCATCTTTAGGCTGAACTCTTACCAATATCAATCTATTCAAACTGGAGTTTTCTGCATCTTCTACATCAGCACAAATCTTGAGGCAAGGAAATTAAATAAGTTTTGCTGCACTGAAACCTGTCCTCACTTACGCCAGTAATCCGGATGTAGCCTTTGTGCACTTGTTTCTTTCTTCTCAGGGGAGAAAGAAAGTCTTTAATAAAAATTATTATTTTACCTTCCGCATTATGTGTTGTTATAGGATATATTTATTAATTGAAAAGCTCTGAAATTTCAATGGAATAATTAAAAAAAAAATGAAATATGTAAGACATATAGATAATACAGAGGAATGTGTAGTTAAAATGGCACAACTCTGCTCTTTTGCTTGCATTGTTGAAGTTAAGATAAACATGCAAGGCTACAGAACGGTTTGCATTGTGTTTCTAGGTTTTTGTTGTTTGTTTGGATGTTTTTAAATGCAGATTTCTCCAGCATTACCTATACCAACAGAAATAGCACTTGATTAAAATTGCTGTCATCGATAAAATCATGTGTTCCCTCCTTGGAATGTGAAGCAGGACAAAAGCTACAAAGGCTACAAATACGTACTGTAAGCTTTAGCAAAAATTTGATAATTAGCACCTAAGAAAATGAGATTTTGCTAACTGCTTTTAATTCACCCAGAAATATACAGGGTTTTGCAAGATTAAACCAAGGACAAGGTTACCAATCATGGAGATTTACTCAAGCTGTTCATCAAGCTTTTGAATTCATTTGTTAAAGAACAACATTTTATCACAAGAGAAAACAGTACTTTTAGGAAATGAGGAAGCTGATTCACCAGAAAAAGGCATCTATGCCTCCAGTTCCTCCAAAATCTTCACCAGGGTGGGGATCCCACAGAATGTCAAGCTGAATTTTTCAAGTTCAGTCTAGAACTAGAGAGAGATATAGAGACCCTTCAGTGGCTTTACTAAGAGCAGGAAATCTCCATGAGGGGCCCTCCTGCTGCTCTCTGTGGCACTCCACGCCAAATTTGCAAGGCCCCTTTGCCAGCAAGGGGGAAGTCAACCTTGCCAGCAAGCCACATCTAATGATAAGCACACTTAGATATTTAGAAAAATGCCTGATAATTTGCTTCCTTCATTATGGGGAATTGCAGCCTGATAAACATTTTAACAGGAATGATGCACTCTCACTTCAGTGGTATCCACCATAGGGTGAAAATATCTGCCAGCCCATTACAGACACCCCCTTGAATGCTCTTGGGTCACAAGGATTGAGGAGACCAGTGGAGCATCAAGGTGAAAAGGTGTGGTGACAGAAAGTATTACTGAAAGTGTAATATCACTGTTATCTAAAATATTCATTCTCAATCTGAACCACTTTTTTCCGCTGTGGCTGTCACAGAGCAGTCTGAGAGAAGACGGCTTTTGTGAACTATAAAATTATTAACTCGCATTGGGAAGGGACTATGTTTATTTCCAAAAAGTGCAAGAGAGATATATACAAATTAAAATATAAGTTAAATATTTGCCAGAAACTATTTACCTATTTCTAACAGTAGAGGGAATATCCAGCATTGTGTAGGAGCTATGCTCGAAATATTGGTTTATGGGCTAAGAAGAAAAGCACCTTCCATAATCTTGAAACTGATGAAAGAAACATATTATAAATATTCTTTTCAGGTTTTTTTTCCATGTCTTAGGCTCCTTGCAACTTGATTTGAGTAAGCTGTGCAATCAAATGAAAAGGCTGTATAGAAGTCTATATAGAATTTCCAAACTTTTTATAGAATGGAATAATAGAATCATGGAATCTTCAAGGTTGGAAGAGACCTTTAAGATCAAAATCTTCTCCATAACCTTGTCAGGCACTGAGGTCAGGCTGACAGACCTGTAGTTCCCCGAATCCTCCATCTGGCCCTTCTCGTAGATGAGTTGACACACTGGCCAACTTTCAGTCATCTGGGACCTCCCCATTCAGCCAGAACTGATGATAAATGGTGGAAAGCAGCTTAGCAAGCTCTTCCACCGGCTCCCTCATCACCCTAGGATGAATCCCACCTGATCCCATAGACTTGTCAGCATCTAAGTGGCACAGCAGGTCACTACCTACCTCCTCCTGGATTTCAGGGAGTCCATTCTGCTCCCCATCCCTGTCTACCAGCTCAGGAGGCCGGCTGCCCTGAGGATAACCAGTCTTACTGTTAAAGAATGGGGCAAAGAAGGCATTAAGTACCTCAGCATTTTCCTTGACTTTGGTGGCTATATTCTCCCCCGATCCAATAACGAATGGAGGTTTTCCTTGCCCCTCCTTTTTGCTATTAATGTATTTATAAAAACACTTTTGTATATGAGAAAGTGAGAAATTTTTTTTAAGAATTTTTTGAATTTAACACTATATCATGTTGGGAAATTCGTCACTTTTTCCAAGTAAACAGTAACTGTAAAATTACAAAGACCACTGAATTCAGAAGTTACGTGGAGATCTTGATTCAAAACCTATTGGAACCAATGGAAGAATCTTTTGCTACTTCAGAAAAGTAGCAAAAAATTTGGTTTCATTTTTCAAAATGTTACAGTTAAATATTTATTTAACTTATTTACATCCTAAAAGCGACATTTGAGGATATTTTTGTAAATTATTTACATTTGATAGTTAAGGAAAATGCCTCTTTTGAAGTAATAAATTAGGTGCTAAACTGTCATACACCTAAAATCTAGCAGCAATTTAATGGACAGCTAATGCAATAGTCAACCTACAGCAAACATGGCAAATTCCAGATATTTCTACCAAATTATTTCTGCTGTAACAAGTTCGACTGGACAGCCCCACAAGGAGGCTGAGGAAAAATGAAAATACACTTCAGCTTTCAGACTCACTACAGAAATATGACTCACTATGAAAATTGTATAGAAAGATTTACAAACAGCTCTTTTTTTGCCCTCTGAGCAAGATACATATCTGCAAATGTAGACTGAATGATAAAAACCCATCTACTTAGCCATTAACTTAGCTGATTTGAATAAATGAGTAGCAGAAACATTTGCATTATTATTTAATCTGATACTAAGGTACAATAATGGAATAAGTTCCATTTTGTATCTCTGCTGAAAAATCAGTGGAAGGATGTACTATAGAAAGTCAGAAACATTAAATGGGTTTGTAAGCTTCTTATTTTCTTACAGAAGGAAAACAATGAATAAGGGATTAGATAACTCTTATTCCAAAGAAATGAGCAAAAACTTAGTGCTGTCAATTGTCTGTGAACACCTTCTTGATTGTCCTGTCTGGAATGCAACAATCTTCCCCAATGTAATAAACTGTGTGTGGCTTTGAAAGAATGTATTAGCACATCACTGATGTTTTTTTGGGTAGGTTCCCTCCTCCATTTTGTTTCCTTCCAACACATTTAATTTCTCACACCTGGATCTAAGGTAGGTTTTGAGCTTCCCAAGACTTTTAACAAAAATTCCAGCTCTAACAGAGCAAGAAACCTTTTTTAAAGCTATACAATGCTGACTGCAAAATGTTGTTCAGTGTTTTTTATAGGTCAAGGCAGAGTTCTATGCAAAGGGGTTATTTTTCTATTGTACATAAAAGAAGACCTCCTTCAGGGTGACTTTCTTAAGATGTAAATATTTCAAGAATTTAAAGAAAGTTTTCATTTCCCTCACCCCCAGGTAAAACATAAAACAAATGCATGGCCCTACCTGCCACATTTCTGCTTGCCTCTTGGCACTCAGTGTAAGTGAACACAGTGTAAAAAGAGCACCTCATAAAGCACATACCTCTTTGTGCAATGTTGATTATGAGATCATAAACTTCCATGGTA
Source organism: Cnemophilus loriae (assembly GCA_013397755.1). Taxonomy (NCBI): domain Eukaryota; kingdom Metazoa; phylum Chordata; class Aves; order Passeriformes; family Corvidae; genus Cnemophilus; species Cnemophilus loriae. Next base: position 1,513,667 of record VZTF01007556.1, on the reverse strand, counting down.
TTTTAAATATAAAATATAATATCCTTCATTTTCCATTACAAAAAAGTTTCTTTCTCTTTAGTTTCTAGTGGTCTGTGCTTTATGTCACAAAAATGACATATCATGTCATTTGTGTCTCTCTTTTTCTGCCCCACAGCCTTCTCCAGCAGGTTTCGCAGTGCAGGGGGAATTCAGGTAATGCTCGGGAATGCAACGCACATCCATGTCTTCAGATATGCCTTTGGATTGTAGGCAGCTATACCTCTTTCATTTCCAGTCACTGCTCTATTGTAAGTAGATGTTGCTAAGGTTGAAACTCATTTTTCATGCTTTTTATTTTTTCTACATAAATGGGAGTAATGTCATTGACGAGGCAGACAAATTATTTTCCACTGATTATAGAGCAGACATTTTAAAATCTGCGTGAATCATTGTGGCCTGTGTTTTCTTTCATCTTTTTTGCTGGATGTTTGAATAAAGCATGAAGCTGATGAGGAGTGCACATTAAAGCAGACTGCAAGGGTTGCTGCTGGGCAGCATTCTGTCTGCATCACAAGTCCGATACTGTGAAAAGAAGTGGTGCTTGAGTCAATCATAAGTAAAGGGAGGAAAAAAAGTATTGAAGAATCCCTACTGCACATGTCTAGAGCATGTCTAGAGCAAAACTGAGCACATAGAATCACACAAATGCAGAAAACTCAGGGCTGGAAGAGACCACTGGAGGTCATCCAGTCCAACTCACCTGTTCAAGCAGGATCCCCTAGAGCACATTACTCAGGGTTGTGGCCAGACCATTCCTGCATATCTCTAGAGAAGGAAATTCCACAACCTCTCTGGCAAACCTGTCTCAGTGCTCAGTCAACTTCAAAGTAAAGAAGCTCTTCCTGATGTTCAGGTGGAACTTCCTGTGTTCCAGTTTGTGCCCATTGCCTCTCATCCTATTGCACAGCATCGAGAAGAGCCTGGCTCCATCCTCTTGGTACCCACACTGCAGACACTTATATACACAGATATGGTTGATCTTGGTTTGTGTTTGGATGAGGAACTGGATGACTTGGTGAGACTTTCTTTAAACTTATTTTCCTTGATACAATGGCAGCCAGAGTTCTGTGCTGTGTTGACTTGTCCCATGCCGTGAAGTTGGCTCTAGAGCAAATAGGTCCCACACAATCCTTCCTTGGCATGTGTACCACACCCAGCTTATCTGTCCTGGGTTATTTCTGCATATATGCAATAGTGTGAATGAAATAACTTATCCTGAGCTGTCTCTTTACATAGGCAATAGCTCTCCTGGCAGTTTGCTGCTCACCCAGAGGCATTAAAGCTGGCACCTGGGAATATGCTGTGCCCCATAAGCACGGGGCCGTGTGAAGCAAGGCATGCTCTGGAAGAAAAGCACCTTGCTGATAGCTGGTACCAGAGGAGAAGCCCTTCAGTTCTGAGCCTCTCTCTAAGAGACACAGAGGAACCTGAATCTCCACTCCCCTTCACACAAGGAATGCACTTATCTCTAGCTCTGGACAAATGCAAAGGGTCAGAAAGACTTCTGCACCAGGAATAGCACTTTTCTCTGCTTTACCTCTAGGGCTGCACATGAAGGAGCATACAAGCATCTCAGCATACACCGTTGATTATATATGCATGGGGCAGTGATTAATAATGACATTTCTCCAGACTTTTTTTTTTTTATTTTTTTTTACCCTGAAAAACCCCAAAAGATTGAAAGAATTTCAGGACATATTATAAACTAAGAGCAGCTGTGTTCTGCAATATGTAGCTTAGTGAATTCCCCAAGAATGCTGAGGTAAAATTACTTTTAGCATCGCCTTTGCAGGTATTATTTGTGAGAGCTTTCTGAAGATCTCAAAATCTTATGGGTATGAAGTCTATATAATATTAATATATTACAGCTCTGAAAGAAAAGAGGGGATGGTATCCTATAATGAACTTGAGTGGCTAAATATGTAAAGAGGTTGAGTTTTTCAAAGTCTGCAATATCTATAAAAGACTTCGAAGAACAACTCCATTCCTAGCCCCTGGATGCATTCTCAGTTCTGCACTTAAATTTTACACAGCTGTTCAGAAACAAAATATTAGAATGCGTGTTTCTATGTTTTACAGCATGAATACAAGAAAAAGGAATTATAGAAGAAAGAATTAACTTGAAAAATGACGTGGTCTTTTGTGGATGGCATTTAAGCTCAGGAAATACATTTAATGTGGTTTTTCATCTCTACAAATCCTGAGGGACAGAAACTGGTCTAAAAACATATTTTCTTTGTTAAATGTCTCTGTATAAAATTGTCTACAGAATGTTGCTGTGTTATTGTTAGACAGAACAATATGTCATGAGGCTTGGGAAATATTCTGATTTCAATCATTTCATCATGTTTATTTTCTCTATTATGCAAATCTTTAGAAAATGAAAAGAAACCCTGCATAGCAGTTTGTGATGTCAGCAGTATGTTTGTCCATTGTCCTTCAGTTTTTCTTGCCAAAACCTCTTGACATTTTACATTCATATATTCTTAAAAACATTAAGCGATGAGGAGGAACAGTTATCTGTCATGAAGAAGCACCAGTTTATCTTGTTATCCTATTACAGTGTTTTCATGTCTGTTAGGAACTGATTTTTAGCATTACTCCTACACATTTGGTGACTGATACACTGATGAAAAGACCTGAATACACTTTGCATTTCCCGTGACAGAGTGAATAATAGGTAACGTATGTTTTTCAGATGTAGCAACAGATATTACAGTGTCTTTGCTTTTCACCTATAGATGCAATCCTAACTCTTTTGAAATCAATGTGCTTCTTGCCATTGCTTTTAATGAAGATAGAATTTTATCCTTTACTTTACAGAATATGGCAAATGTCTTGCTTTAATACCAGCTATATTTATATAACTTTCTTGGGCCCCAAAAGTCTGCTATGCATTATTATTTTAGACAAGTAAAACATCTAGTGCTAGAGGACAGAGGAATTACTTTAGAAGTTTCTTTTTACAGCTTTGAATATTTCAGGACGACTAGAGGAGAAGTAACATATCTGCTGAAGGAGCCTGGCTGAACTACAGAAAACTGATTCATGTGACACTGTTTTTGTGCCTCTCCTGTCCCTGACACAGATACACAGCACAGGAGTTATGTGAAAACTCATCCCCACCAAACAAGGGGAAAATGCACATTTTCTCTTACAGGTAAAAAGTTAAAGCCTTCCGTGTATTTCTTGTACCAAAGCCTGTCAGGGACATTGCTGAAAAACCAAGGCCAAATGCATTTAAATTCCATTATTATATAACTTCAAGTTCAGTAATTCTGAAAAATGCTTAGTTAATTTAACAGTGGCATTTCAAAAAAGCATTTGTTACATTAAACTCTAATAACAAAACATTCCTCTCTTAACTGAAAAATGTAATTCTATGCTTCATTTCCTTTTTTCTTACTGTGCTATGCCCAAACTAAAATAAATACATAAATAAAAAAGTGCATTGTTATTGCTGTTGTCATGTTCATAATACTTAGTAATTTTTCTTTCTGCCACAAAATTATGGCACAGCTTCCTCTAAAACAATTTAAAAAGAAAAAAAAAAAGAGAAAGAAGATGAGTAAGTCTGACTTGGCTGAATTCAAACACCTGCAGTTGGTTTTCAATCCATATGTCATCTAGTTATGTGATTAGCACCTGTATATGTATCTTCCTATTTAAAAAACGTTTCCCTTGTTGCTGCATTCTTGCTGCCAGCCTTCCTGTGGCCATGAACCAAGAAGGGAAACCACAACAGAGCCTGAAAGCAGTATTTTTCAGGGTTTACAGAACATGGGCTTCTCCAGTGAATAGTGAGAGAGAATCATTCCTGGCCCATCACAAAGCAGTGTGGAGGCAGTTGTGAGTCTCACGGATACTTTGACCGAGATTAGAGGACAGAAGATGCTATTTTTTATCCTGTAAGGCTGTTCAAAGGAAAGAAATTTCTCTTGCTGAATAAACAGCAATTGCAGAGGTGTGTAGTGATATTCATTAGTCAGTGGGAAAGAAGAACGTTAAATTAGTCTGTGTGTGATTGATTGAGTCAAAACCCAGCTAACCCAGCTGAAAAACCAATGTAGTTTTGTAGGAGAGATGATATTTCTTGGAATACCCAACAACAATCAGAAAAATAAACAAAATCTCATTTTAAAAGAAAAGCACCAAATTGGACATTTTTCTTTGTGAAAGGTTTATGAATGTAGTTTTTTTTAGAGCCTTTTTTCCCAGGAAACAGTGAATGCAAATTTTATAAATTCAATTAAAAAAAAGAATTCTATATATCAGCTACTCTACTCTTGTAAGTCTTAAAAAATATAGCACATACTGTTAACAATGCTCATGTAACTGTTTTTCTTTCTTTCTGTAGCATGTGTCTCTGAATACCTATATTAGTGTGAGAACAAACCTAAAATATGTTTTATTTTTTCCCATACCCTCCGGTAGGGCTGTTCCTCCAGGAGGCAATAGAAGGTCTGGGGAAGGTAAAGAAAGGCATAAGGGAGACTGTGAAGAGGATGAGCTACTTAGTTGAATAAATAATTACATAAAGTAGGACACAAGATAAAAGGCATGAATCTGTTTAAGTATCGTTCGTAAAGCAGAATAAGATTATATCCCTAGCTGAATTAATGATGATGTCCAGTGAATACCAAGGGAACTAGACTGAGGCTACTGCTGTGGATAAAATAAAGGTCTGATTAAAAATCTTTTTTAAGGAACAGAACAAGGGAAATAATGCTGTTCACTTCGGCAGGTCCCAACTAAATTGTCTCCATGTCCAAGCTATATATAGAATTCCCATATGTCTTCAGGTAGGCACACAAAAAGGAGTGGGATTTTTTCAGATTGTGAAACATGGAAAAACCTTTCCCATATTTACAGAATAACCCTTTTAAGCACGCACATTGTACGGTTATGAAATGTTTCACCATAACTATATGTCCTAAACATGCCTTAATATAGATTTAAACACTTGACAAGAGTTCAACACAAAATGCTTGCATAATGCAACATTGGACACTATTTCAGCACTCAGTGAATACCAAAGAATTGTGCTGGACATTGCTTCAGTGGAAGGTAGCAAAGAAAGGGTCAACTAGATCCCCTTAAAAAATACGTCTATAAGCTAAAAAACTGGTTGTGGTAAACAGCTGTGGGGTGTGAAATATTCCATGGCCAAAATTGTGGATGGTTTCTCCACCCACAATTCAGGAAACGCAGTACCCAAATAGTGAATATTGGCCTAGGTCTGCTTATAAATACTAAACAAGTACTTTGGGACAGCAAGTTTGTGACGTCTGTCTTTACCAATAAATGAGGATAGTCCAGCATCTGAAATTTTCATTGACAGAGATTGATTGTACGGTGATGTATGGAGCTTGGAGAAGAGTCAAGAATGGCCACATGGCTATGGCAAGTCCAGAAGAAGCAGCCGTCAGAAGAGGGGAGCTGGCAGAAAGTTGAAGAAAAGAAGAATTCCAGTAGATTGGAAAGAAACCTGGATCAAGGTCAGAAGGTTTCTCATGAATAATTGAATGGTTTGGTTAATTGTATTTCTGTTGCCCTCCAGAATTATGCATTGTTCTTCAAAAGGAATGACATATTTTATTCAAGGTGTTCAGAGACTCAGTTTTGCAATAGAATCCTTTAGCAAATGTGTTAGTTTCTTTTTTTTTTTCACCCCAACAAGTAGCTCTGCTATCTTTCAGTCCAAATCCACATTTGTGCATACAGCATTACTTTCTTTAACTGTAGTATGAAATGTATCTGCTGAAGTGTCACTCACTCATATTTTGAATTGCCAACTCAAATGGTTACATTCTCCTCAGTATTTGTCTTCCTTGCCCAAACCAAGTAACCAGGTTGGTTTAGCATGTTTGAGGATAACTGTTTCAACTCAGTTAGACTCTTGCAAGGAGAACCATAGAAAGAACCCAAATCCCAGAATTGCAGCATATTCTTATCTTTGCAGAAAGAGAGGTTTAGTCAGTGTGCTTATTTGTCTTTTAGATCTCAGTTTGATAGCCTGCCAAAACATTCTGTCTACTCTTGATTCTCTATCTCTGTACAGTCCTCAGTGACACTTTCCACCTGAGTTCTTTTTGTCACTGAGTGAAGATGATAACTTAGTCAGTTCTCAAAAGTGAAATAAGTGTGTCAGATATGGGTAATTTAGATATGTCCAGAAAGCCTCAAGGCTTAAAAACTTCGATAAATTCTAGCACTTTGATAGGTATGCCAGAACCATCATTTGTTTTGACTTTGTCATCTCACCACAGGAGAAGTATACTGTCATTTGTCTACGAAGACTGTAATTAATGCCTCAGCTCCCAGTTCAGCCTTTGGAGGGCTGCAACTGGATAGTACATTCCCTGCAGTGCTTTAAGAAAATAATGTATCTACTTGTCCAGAATGACAGTGCAGGTCCTATATGCTGTCAGACATTTGTTTGTATCCACTCAAGTGAGTTTTCAGGTTGATCTTTGTCTAAGCAACTTGTTAAGTGATTCATCTTTATTTTCCTGGTTGCTAACGTGTGGTGTGCTGATTTTTTTCTCAAAACTTTCCATCATCTTATAAATGACTTGATTGCTTTCTGGCTTCTGGGGAAAAGAAGTACAAAATCATTTTTTAATGCATTTTCTACTATCAAAACGGTGCGTATCATATTCCCTGAAACGTATAATGAAAATGTACGAAACAAAATGAGTTGATAAATGGGAGAGACAGCCCCTACAGAAATTACCACAATTGAGATGTCATTCTTACTTATCAGATATTTGAATAACAATAGTGATTATATAAACATATAGATGTGTGTCTTCTTCACATCCACAATAGACAATGCAGAAAATAACTGTTGTAGTCTTATTACTATGTGTAATACCAATGGTAGGCAATTAACAGTACTTGCCTAAAAGATTCTATGATTCTATGATAATTGTTTGAAAAGGGATTCAAGACTTAATGACTATTTCAGCAATTCTGTGTCAGCAATCACTGCAGTAAGGGCTTTATGTGAGAAATTAGCAGATGGCATCATGAAATGCATTTCTTCTGCTCTTGGGTTTGTATGATGTCCTGCTCATCTGTTTCCATTGGGTGCTCAATGTGCTCCTCATGTATTTCACATGTATTTCATATCTGACTTTTCATTTGGTCCCTTCAAACCTCTCTGCAATACAGCAAAGCATAATTGATACCTTGGGAGTGGTGAAAAAAAGCAGGAAAGAGTAGAACTTCTGGAGGGCAGAGGTATCCTTAGAGAGCTGCTCTGAGAGAGAACAGTGCTACAGGAGCAGACGCTGTCAAACCATGCAGCACCACCTGCGAGACTTTTCAAAAGAGGGTTAAGGAGTGAGCAGGATGCTTCAGTGCTTTTATAACCTAATTGTACCTGTTCCCAAAACATCCCATTAAGCCCAGCAACATTGTTACTGAATCTTTAGTTCCATAGTAGTACCAAATTTCAAAGTAAAAAAACTGCCCCAAAGGACAGCAAATGAAACAAGAGTATTACTCAGGAAGCAGGAAAAAAAAAGCAATGGATATTTGAGAACAATAAGGCCTCCTTATTATAAACCCGTGAAACTAACATAGTGGGGGACTAGGAAAAGAATGGAAGAATTAGAACAGATGAGTGTGCTGTGGTTAGTACTCCCTTCAAATATTTATTTAGCTAAAATAATTGGCAATTAAGTACCAGATAACAATATTCGTAAAATTAAAACACAAAACTATTGCAACAATATCTAATAAAAGAGTGTGGTCTATGAATGTAGACATGCCTAATACCTGATTTGAAATTATGTAACCAGTATTATTCATTATTATGCATTATTATACATTACTTGTTGGAGTCATTAGTTATGTCTCCAGAAAATGTCCTATTGATTTTTCCTGCCAAGTGACATGTAAGGATGTAAGTCTGAGCTAGAAAAGGGAAAATAAAATATGATGAATTGTGAGGTGAGCGGTCTCTGCAATTCTTTAAAAAAAGACTCAGTGAAGTAACAATGGAGATGAAGAGAAATAGAAGAAAAAGTAGTGGGTGTCACAATACCTCACATCGAGTGTTTAATGTAGGCACCTACATATGAGAAAATCAGGTAAACACCTATGTGGTGGGTTGAGTTCAAACCATGACAACCTATCGAGGTATAAAAGAGGAATAAACACTTCTACAGCAGCTTTCCTCTTATGCTAATTTAGATATATGAATTCTAGTTGTTTATACAGGTGGGAAATGAATTCCACAGTTGATAGTTATCTTTTATGTATTTTCAGCATCTTATCTATTGTGTTTGATTCAACAAGATTTATGTACCCACAAGAATAAGTCAGACATAATTCTGCTCACTTCCATTTAAATAACCATAAAAGCTTAGCTCAGTGTATGTGCTGAACAAAGGGACAACAGAAAGGAGAAGGTACATAAGGAGAAATTTATTTACAACAGAGCAGCTCAAATGGTTGGCCTGTGTGAAATGGAAAGCAAGACATTTTCAAGGACAGACAGTTATCCAGACGAGAAGCAAAGCCATCAAGACTAAGAGAGAAAAATACAAATCATGGAGAGCTAGAAGCACAATTCTCCCAAATTTAAATCTTGAGTTTAACGGTTCAAAAATACTACTATTTTAATAGTGCTGGACAGGGAACCTTGTAAGAATATAAAGTAGTTTCCAATCATCTGAGTCAAAAAAAGATATGAATAAATTCAGGGATATTTATTTGTTAAAAATTATCTATTGCCATGTCATGAAGCTTTATGTAATCCCTATTGCCTAGATGATGCCTCTTATCAGTGCTATCTGTGATGTTTAACATTACTCTGTAATTTTCTTCTTCAGTTAACCAAAGAGCGCATTCCAGAGTTATCATTAACATGCACATTATGCAGCTCACTTAGACCAGTACAAATAGCAGCAAATGTCACTTAATTTGGGACAGTTCTGCTGTAAAAGCAGTGTGAAAATATTCTGAAAAATAATTGTGTATAATTAGAAGTAGTTTATTCAACCGAGCAGACAACATGTTTTTTCATACTTGTAACTTCATTAGTGCCTGAATTAAGTATTGCATTTCCTTCTTGGGTCTTGTGTGCATTCGTGAATCAATACAGCTCTGGGAATGTAACCTAGATGCTATCTCAACTTTTATGTCATTAATAGAGTAAGTGCCTTAATTGAACTTCAGCTATCCAGAAGTTAGACATCTAGACTGTTCGATTCAAGACAATACTAGGCATCTGGATTTTGTCAATAAACATTGAACATCTCAGCTTTCTTATCCCTGCTACTTCAAGTCCTTGTCCTCTGGAGGCTTTCACTGCTATTAAAGCTGGATTGAACAACAAGCTTTGACTAACCATTAAAGGGTTGAAATTAAGTGAGCGAAGTCTCTCTTAGATCGTCATTCTATAAGCTATTGGTTTACCACTGTGCCTATTTCAAGTCATAGACCATGGATGGGCTGTAGATTGTGTCTGTAAAGGTTCAGAGTTAAAATTCATCACAAGACCAACATAAATCCATTAGATGACACAAAAAAAAATAAAGTCAGTTTGACGTGCTGGTATTTGAACTGAATGGGTAAATTTGTCATTAAAAAAAAGCTCCAAGATTTTGTTTAGAAGCTGCAAATGTACAACAGATTTTTGTACAAACAGTGTTTTGACTAAAAGCCCACAAGATGCCTTTAGCGGACTAAAATATAAAGAAAAAATAAGTACAATGTAGTCTAAGCAAAATTCATTGAGCAGGCCAAAAAAATTCTTATCTTTGCAGCAAAGATGGAAGAGTCATATAACGAGACAGATATGTTTCTGTGCATATCAACACCTGGTCATCCTCACTGAAGTATCCATCACTGTCATTCCATTTTGCAACTAATGATCCTGTTCTAGAAACCTGTGCCCCTGGAAACATATGGAAGCTGGCTCCAAAGGCAAGTTGGAAACCTGTCGCCTTAAAGACAAGAGACCATCACATTGTACCTTAGTGCCTCTTGCAGGGGAACAGCAGCCTCATGTGCAACAAGCAGCAGAACATGGTGCTAATTACAGTAATTTTAAAGAAGAAATTTCTTAACTCAGGCCGATTTAACAAGTGTACTGCAAAAGGAATGATTTTATGCACTGCAAATTCCTCAAGATCAGGCTTTTTAATGTTTAGTAAGTAAAAACACTGGATTAAAGCAACCCCTGCTGCTCGACAGTAAAAACTGTGCTACGGCAATATATTTCTTTTAAGACAATAAAGCTTATATTGTTTTTACAGCAGTTTAAACTGCACATATAACAATATTTCTTTTTTTCAGTTCTAAAGATCCTGTAGCTCAGTAAAAGTTTTCTACACATTTAGTTGCAGGTTAATTTATGTTTCAGAGTGCAAGTGTGATTTCATGAGATACTTCAAACATCAGAAGAGGAGCAAGAACAAGTTTTGCTGTCTCTGACAGATGCCTTTGGAGAGAACTACTGGCACTCAAATAGCACAATTATTCTCAGGGAGATTTCTATATTTGGTCAAATTTTTCCTACCGTGGCACCTGAATACTTCTAGCACTCCCCTGCTCCTTCCAGCTTCCAAAACACACCTTCTGGCCATATTTTAATTAACAACTTTATCATCCTCTCTAACTGAAATTATTATTTCAAGTGGGCTCTTGGCCTGCCATTTGCACATGGTTGGCTGGATGGGCATCAAGGCCACTAAATGTATGTGTTTCACGTACATTTTTGAGGACCTGAGTGCTGGAGGCCAAAGATTTGAGGCTTTCCATACACATTCAGCAGTTTGCCCTTGGTAACAAGTTAGTTGTGCCTACACAGCCTGCCAAACCCTGTGGCACCTTGATGCGTGTTTCCAAAAGCAGCAACATACAGACAATACCTTCCACCGGCCACTGCTTAGTATGAAATAGGAAATTGCACCTTGGAAAAATTATATTTTTAACACCTCACAGTTTTGTTCCCCAGGCTGACATTATGTTGTGCTTCCATAAGGGTTTTGTTAGGACAATAAAATAGCAACCATCAGCTTTTTTTTTTCAAAAAAAGTCCTTCTGACTGCCAGAGGGAGTGCAATAATCACACTTTCTGATGTACATTTAAAAGTTGATGTCAGCACTTGGGTTCAAGGTCTTTGCAGAAGTGGTTTTCACCACATGGCAGGGATCTGCTGACCCCAGGGAACCTAAAGGGATTGTTTTTCTCTACGGTTATCTGAAACATTTACCGGTACGATTTTGTGTTTCTAATTCCTTGCTTCACGGGAGTAACTTTTCAGGGTGGAAATAGGGTTTAGAAAATTGCCATTACCTTGAAGTCATTGGATCGAACTGACTGCACTGGGAGAAGTAATAGTTTGCTAATGGTTGGCATATATGCCTTAATTCTCCTACACAGTCACCTAATCTTTTAGTCTTTCTAGCTAAGGAATACTGTAGTTACCCATCATAACTGCTAATACTTCTTTTTTATTTTCTTTTGTCTTTTTAGTCATCTCTACTACTCTATTTATATTTTTGACAGCAAACACTTCAAGAGACTGTGTTATTTAAAAAAGCCTGCTTTCTCCATAGTTGCTAGACTTCACTGTAACATGCCTCTGGCTCCTTTGGTTTTTTTTACTTTAAAATTATTTTTTATCACATTGTGTGAAACACGAGTTATTTCTAGCTCTTCCTGCCACATGGACGAAAGTTTAGGAAATGTGATTTTTTTCACCCAAGTTGTTGTTTTACAATAAGGCTTAGCATCATCAAGTTAAATTTTCTGGTTTTGCTACAAGTTCACATCAATTTCTCTTTACTACTACTGCTGAGGACAACATATCTGATGTGGAAGTTGTCTGGGCTTAATGTCAGACTGAGTCGCAGCTGGCAGAGCAAGCAGTAAAGGGGTGAGGGAGGCATCTCCTCTGTCAAATAGTAATTCTCCAAGAAACAAGGAGCCAGCAAAATTATCTCATATCTGTCCCTCTTGAGAGGCACTAATACAGCATAATGTTGCAAGCCCTTTGTATAAACTATATTTGCTTTTTAAGAGTGGTTAATAAGAGACATTTAGTCGATGCCTCGGCATCATCCTTCCTTCATGGATTACCATATCCCCAGTCTCAGTCGTATGCTTTGCAGAGAGCCCAGAGGAGATCTAATGCTACTCAGTCTGTCTTTGCAACATGCATGACCTTTACAAACATGCACAAACCCCTCCATATTTCATGCTGACATTAGCTCTGGCCTTCACTGAAAACTTCCTAAGTAAATTTAATCTCAAACAAACTGCTTCCTGAGACTGAGTGAACATTTCAGTCCTGCACCTCAGCACCTTTAGGTTGAGCAATCCTTTGTACTGCTAAGAAGCACAGCCTCTCTCTGTCTTACAGGCCTCACCTCTCAAAACCCACGAGCTGTGTTTTTCTTTGGCCTCTAGCATCTGAGCCACAGTTTCTTGGCTCTCCCTTGCAGGCTGGTGGGGTAACCTCTGTCCCTATTTCTCTTCCAAATAATGGCAGTGTTTACACATGCTAGTGGTTCCTGGATTTCCCTTTGTATTGTCAGAATCAGCTGAAGTCCTGTCTGATGTGTCTAACTCTCTTGTGCCTTCTTCCTTCACAAATTGTGTAAATTTACATTCTTAAGGGAGGGTCTTAGCTGAAACAACAAAATAGGCCAATAATCTCCTACAGGACACTTCAGATTTGGATTATTCTGTAATTTCCTCTGGCTCATTAGGGGTCCTATCTTGGAGCCTGCTGCCTGTTGTGAATCCTAATATACCAGTCCTATACATCTAATGGTAACAAGCTTAGTTGTCTTAAGCAGTGTTACATGTTCCATTCCCTGAACTGGCTATCTCAGTCTTAGGCATTATTTAAGCACAAGTCTGAAGTCTGTTTCCTAAAGCCAATCCTTGTTATTACTTAGTTAATTACAAAGATTATCTAGAAACACCTTCTCTTTCAAAATAATTTTTCTCAAATAGACAAGCCATCGTGAGTAAATTCCACACAAGACTGTGCCTGTCCTGACGCCATCTGGATTTTAACAAATTTAGCTCTCTATAGTACAGCTGTTAAGATCTGAACTTGTTTTGTAGATACCTTTTGTACTCAGCAGAGCAAAATAGGCATTTCTGGGCAGAGTTTCATCTCATCTAAATATAAAATAGGTCAGATGATTACATTGTTGAACTGGGGTGAAATGAGCCCAAATAAACTTCAGAGACTATTTTAAGGGCCTGATGCTAAATCTGGATGATGCAAATGTCACAGAAGCTTCTGCCCCGAGTAAGTGAAAATACATAGTCACTTCCTAATTCCTACTGAGTGACTCACAAACTGTAATAAAGAAACAGGCAGTGAGCTGCCACAAAGTCAGTAAAGCCCACAAACCACAGGGAACTGGAGGCAGATAGGCTGTCTTTATTTGAAGACAATGTAAGCCTCAGACAGACCTTCCTGAGAGTAGGCCTCCTGCTTGGTGGTCAGTCACTGCAGCTGGAGCAGAGGATGACAAGCATAGCAGCAGGTCGGAGAAAGCAGCAGCATTGATGGTGAACAGCCCCTGCTGAGCCCTGGAGACAAAGCTGCACCTTCCCGCTCCTACAACAGAAGACAAGGCATTGAATGCTGCATAGAAGCAGCATTCATTCTCCCTAGATTAAAATTGCTAAGTGGGCATGGCAGCTTGTTTTTAGAAACATGATGCATCTATTTCCTCTGTGCAAACAGCTTTATTCTGTAAAAGACGAAAAGGGAATATTTCCTTTTTCCCTGGGGGAAACGGTGTCCTACTTCTATCTAATGGCATCCTCAGAAATGCATGCAATAGCGATAATCATTCTAAGGAAGAGAGAGGGATTTTTAGGGCTCTGCTTAAAATGTTCAAACTTCTACATGTTAAAGGGCAAGGTTATTAAAAAATACTCAGCAGTTGCCTTCATTAAATGAGTCCCTTTCTCTTGAATTCTGAAGTCAATCATTACTCATTCTGAATATCTCAAGCCTCATTCTCCAACAATTGCTTTAGTGCTGCTACTTTTATCTAGAGGTAGAGGCATGGCAGAATTAAAACATATCAGGATTCTGATGAGTGGAAGATAACAAGAGATCTTTGACTGTAAGTTAAGATGATCCGCATTGACTGGTTTTAAAATCTAAACTTAATCCATGACTGTTTTCTTTATAAAACAAAAATCATTATTTTTTGGCTTACCAACGAGTTTGAATAATTTATTCTTCAGATTAGACCTTTTGTGAAAGTGTCTCCTAGTGATCTTTACATGTAACATGTTTGCATCATCCTGCACCCAGAGAGACGGTAATAGTAATTTTAGTGGACGTCTCCGTTGTATAAGATGTTGCTTACTTCGTTGACATGTGTTTCTCCGCTTGTTTTTGAAAGTTTGATTTTTAGCCTGTCTCCCTAACTATGCCAGTTCATTCCAAGAGCTAGTTTGTGTCTTTCTCCCATTAATTTTAGAACAACTTCTACATGGAACAATCAGGTTCACTAAGGGTCTGATCCTTTAAGTATCAGCTCCCAGAGGACCGGGCCCTTTGGCTCCTGCAAGTGACGATCGGTTTCCTTTACCTATTTATATGCTGCAGTCCCTGAAGAACAACATGATGCCGAGCCAGTCACGGGAGCATCGTGAGCCCAGTGGCCCCGGTGCCAGTACAAGGGCTCAGTGGTCTGCCTGGGGAGTGCTGGAGCACACCTCCAAGTGTCGTAAAAATATTTGGATCAAAACTTGTCCGTGCTTTCTTACTTTCACCGAAGAAAACCATGTCAGCAGAACTTCAGAGACCTCTCAGGAAAGGATGACTGTGAAAGTAGGGCTTGGGAGGAGGAGTAAAATTACTCAAATGTGATATTATGAAGAATACCATCATTTTACAAGGAATCTTAACAATTTGCAGAGAGGTGACTGTAATAATTGCTAGAACTCTATGAATGTCTTTAAATAGAGTAGGTCAAAGAGTCTTTCTTGAATAAACAGCTTGACCAACTGCCAGAATGAAAATGTCAATGAATTATTTGACAAAATTCCTCTTTTTGTCATCTGCTTTTATCTGTTCTTCTCCTATCCTCTTGATAACAAGCAAACACACAAGAGATCTTGGAGATATTATTTTTACTGCAGCAGGTTCCAGGAAGCAAAGGTTCGCTGTGCTTTTTATTGACAAATACAAGAAAACATAGTCAATGTCCAGAGAGTTGTTTAGGGAACAAGTGGATAAATATTGACATATTAAAGCACTGAGGTCCTAAATGTTGAAAAGGAGAATTGCAGTTAAATACTAGGCCTGATGGTTGGGCTGGGCAGTTAAACAAGGATTGAGTGAAATATCTATTTTATGATTCTACAGCATTTGAGAGAAAATTGATTAGGAAACATGTCAGCGAGTAAGTGATGGTACCCAGAATCTTGTGAACTCTCTCAGAGACAGGATCAAAGAAGGACATGTTCTTCTTCAGAGAAAAAATGAAAAATTAAGTTGTGTCTCTCAGACCCCACAACTCAAGACTTAAAAGAAAAAGCATAGTGAAAATATTCTGCCTGAGCCAGACCTGGGCTTTAATACTAAACACCAACAAGATGTAGGGATTTGTAAGTCCAGAAGATAAATATTTAATTGTCATCTGGGCAGCAGGTAGAGCACAGAAACTGCAACTAATGAGAAAGGAGAATGTCATTTGGGATTAAGAAAGAAATGAAGAAAAATATTTCACTCTTAAGGGTAGAATTATAAAACTATTCATAGATTAAATGGAAATGCACTAGTCAAATTACATATTAAAATGATAATATTTAATTAATACAATAAATTAACTTTAAAATGTCATTTTTCATTGTTCTTTATCTTTAGAGCAGGTATGGAATGTGTGATCTTCCAAGACTACCAAAAGATATTGTTCTACCTGCTGGAAGTTGAACTCAGTGGATCTTGTGGGTCTCTACCAACTCAGGATATTCTATGACCTGGGAATATAAAACCTCTGCCTCGACCTTGCAAACACAACTTTGCCCAGAAATCCTTAAATGAAAATATTAAACAGATTTTTTCTTGTAAAAAAACATCTATCAGTAGCCAGAGCCAGGGCTCAAAATCTTGCTAGACAACAGACACATATAAAAAACCAAGAGTTAAAGACACACATAAAGGAGAGTTAAGACCATCTAGGAAACCATGACATTTAGTGGACTTTTCTTAGAGCATCTCTTTGTCTTTGCCATTTTTAAGAAGTTTATTCTTTGTGAATTAGTTAGTATTCATGTTCTTCTAAGAAAAGCTGGATTTTAAGCACCACAATTTCAATAAAAGGACATTTATATCATACTTTTCCGGATATATTCGCTTTTTGTGTGTTTGGAAGAGAACTAAATAAAAATCACATGTGAAGTGTGGTTCTATTTCTACTTTATTTTTATTTGTTTGTATGGTAGTCTATTTGATCCATGAATAAAAACAATGTCTCAGTTATTTTACCATCTTGGAAATGCTGTCTTACTGTTGTGCTTTGTTTGCTGAATTATGCAGGAATTATCAGAAATAGTTATTACTTTTGCTCTGTCCCTTATATTAATGCTATATTTCAGTATACTACTTTGACAGACTCATTTAGACACAAGGGCAGACTGCAGAGCAGTGCATCTTCTCCTGCATTTTAATATTCTGAATCCATAGCAAATGCCTCATTGCCAGTTAGAACTGACAAAAATGAACCATTTTTAAGTCTTAGAAGCCTGACTTTCTCTGACTGCAGCTAGGGTAAGAAAGGTAAGGATAATATTTTTTCATAGAGGAATGATGAAATTATTCTTGTATTTCTTCACTTCTTGTATTTCTTACAGTTTCTTGTAAGGTTCTCAGGTTTTAGAGTTAAATGAAGCCTTTTACTACCTGAAGCTTTTTGCCATTATAAAACTTACCCAACAGAGTTCTTCTGAAGGTTTTGGAGAGCTTAGATTTGCAAGAAATGAACAGCGTGGATTAACGGCACCACTTCTGGTCACTACCTTGCTTTAATTTGAGCAGAACTGCACTTTCAAAGAAAGCTGAATCTACTGAGAGATTTTTTCAAACTTCTTTCCTTGAAAGAGTCAAAAATTTTCTGTCCTGCATTGCAAGGATTCCATTGTCCTCAATAAGCTTTATTTTTGTTCAAGCATCATCCAGATAATATTTTGTATTATATAATTATGTGACAGCCCTTTCCAGCTCAATGTATTCATTCACAATATTTGCTTTACATTTAAGTATTGCATCTTCTATCACAAGGAAAACGTTACACATTGTTTTGGTAATGACCAAGCAAACCAGGAAGTTTAGATTTAAGGCTGAAACCCCAAACACATTTAGTCCTGTATCCCTCACAGCAAAGACATATCTCATTCAGACTGACATAAAATCTAAATTAAGTAATAAACCAGACATAAACATTAGCAAAACAGATTGGAATCACATTAACCAGCTGGGTATTTCCCCAGGTACAACACAAGAACTGAAGGTCAAGGTGTGTTAGCTGAATGTGCATAAAGCATAATTGTTCAGTTTAAAAATCCCCACCATTGTGAAGACATCCATTTTGATGTGCAGCCTTGGAGAACGGCTGCATTTGTTGCTTTCATGCACTCCTTGCTCACACGGGAATGGCGTTCACGTGACAGCAATAGTCTTGGGAGAGAATCAGTGAAAATTTGTGCAGCCCTTGCTGATATGGGACATAGATGAATATGAGTTGACAACATTACTTGAATTGAAGGTTGTTGAGGCTTCTGGTACAGAGGCATTAGAAGGTCAATTGTGAGATTTAGATTCATACAATGTTTTGAGTTCAAGGCTACAGAGACCACTTGAGATTTCCATTATGATGCTTTGATGAGGTGATTAGTCTAAGAAAATTATTCCATTTTAAACCTGAATCATTAGAAGAATCATTATACATTATTGGACATTACACTATGTTCTGACAACGTGATTATTTTACCATTGTATTCACAGTAAAATAAAATTAACGGCAAATTAAAAACTCTAAGCAGGACTTCTCAATAGCATTATAGGCAAAGAGAGAAAACCAACTGACACTACATTGCTGAGTACATCAGGAATCAGAAGAAGTGTTAGATAGTAAAAAGAAAGAATGAGAGGAAGGTTACATTCCTTGAACGAGGTGACTAAAGAAATGGGTGGTCAAGGAATGAGACAGAAAAAGCAGCACCAGTAACAACAATCAAAACTTTGAAACAATAAATCCCAGCATTAGCAAGTGCCTCAAAAATATTCTGATTTGAACTCTATGCCTGAAAACAAGACCACCCCAACCTGGGCCTGTTCCTCCAGCTAAATCCTTTAAGATTATCTGTATGAAAAGAAAATCAGAAAATTTAGAAAAAGTCATTTTTCTGCACAGAGAAGAATGGCTAGTTTAACTGTTAAAATATATTTTGAATAAAAGATTAGTTTATTTAAATACATTCTATGTGCACATCAACATGGCTTTGAAATGCTTTGGGGTGGGGATAGAACTTGTGTATCTGATAGTTTCAGATTTAAGAAAAATTCATTCTTTGTTGTGATTTTTCTATTTTGCTTAGAACCATTTAAATTTTCATTGGTATGACTATTCATGAAAAAATTGAAATTGCACATGAAATTGTACACACCTTACTATCTAACCATGAATCTGTTGCAACCACTCTAAATAATACTGAACTGATACAAGCCTCCTTTTGGAAAC
Source organism: Cnemophilus loriae (assembly GCA_013397755.1). Lineage (NCBI taxonomy): Eukaryota > Metazoa > Chordata > Aves > Passeriformes > Corvidae > Cnemophilus > Cnemophilus loriae. Next base: position 1,494,902 of record VZTF01007556.1, on the reverse strand, counting down.
AAGTGTTATATTTAATATATCTCATCCTGCTTTGTGTAATTTCCCACGTTTTTAAAAAGAAGTTGTTTGTTAGATGACAAATTTACAGCTGGCAAATACGTACTTGTTACAAAAGTCCAAGAAATGTCTCTGAAATTTCAGTGGAAGACAACAAAACTGTGAGTGAACAGTGCACAACAAGTCCAAACTGACAATATGTGTTGCCAGTGTTCATTTGAATTGCTCATACACATCACTTCATTCAAAATTAATTGCAACCAACAGAGGAAATATTTGACATCATTTTGAAGAACTTAATAAAAAACACTGTTTAACGTGCACCATCCACTAAGAAAGTGAAGAAATTAAAGGAGTATCTAGAGTATAACATGGAATGGAAAATAGTGAGGGTGTCACTGTCTTGAAAAAATGGATACATGAACCATATACATCTTGAATCTGCTCCTAAAGAATGGATGGTTCAGAAAAAAAAAGACGGCAAAGATGAGTGTTACAAACCTCTATTAAAAAACGCTGAAAAGAGAATTTGCACTGAAGAGGAGATGAACAATAAAATTCATGACAGAAATTATTGAGGCAATGAATTGTGCTGAGAGTGCAAATAAGAAAACTGCTCATCCTGTAAGACCATGTAAAAAGAACAACAAAAGAACAATTGAAAGCAAAGCCATACCTATCCAAGACAAGTTCCTGATATTTGCTGGCTATGTCCCAAAAGGCGGGTCACAGTAACCTTTCCCAGCTCTAAGGAAAAGAGTGTGTATCTCGGACAGGTCCCAGACAAACAGTGCAAGAGTGCCACGGATTTCTCCTTTTCTTCCCAATTTTCCAGAAGAAAAGCCCGTTATGTTGGTCAAAACCCACCCATCTTTCCCAGAGACCTCACAGACAAACCAGTTTGTTGTTGGTGAGCAGCTGCCCTGCTATCTGCTAGAAAGTAGTACTAGCCATAGATACTGCGACAATATAAATATTGATATAAAAATAGCAATGCAATATGATACAAAGTGGTGAAGAAAACCACATGTAGATAACGACAACATTCACATGATCATTATTTTAGGAAGGACGTAAACCTCACTAGCATGATTACATGATTTTACTATGTATTATTATTTTACTGTATCTGTTCCACACCATTGTAAGAAAAGGAAATACAAGAAAAAGATTCATCTGCTTAATGTATCATGAAAAACTTTAAACAAATTCAGGTTAATACAATGTTAAGAACTCAAGTTTCAGGTGGTATGCACATCAGAGACCTATTTTTCCCACCAATCTGTTGCTCAATGTTCTTTTTTATGTTTCAATAGTATTCATTTTGTACCTGTCTAGTGACGAATGTGGCAATGTTTGCTTAACAATCAGTGCTGCAGATGGTGCCCTGCCTGGAGCTGGAACCACGTATGGAAATCTCATTATAACTAAGGAACCCAAACTCTCGATTTAGATTACATGACTATGAAAAAAATTAAGTTTTGTGTGATGTTAAAATGCTTCCACGGTGGCAAAATTGTAAAGGCAAGGAAATTTGCTACGGCTTTCACAAACTGCTTTAATCTTCACCCCAAAGCTGGCAGCAGGCACGGCCCCGTGTGCTCTCAAAGAGGTAGTTCATTTATCACGAGGGATGCTGCATTTGCCAAAAAGCCTAAACAGTGAGTTGCTCTAACAAATATCTTTCCTTTGTTGTTGTCACTGCTTTGTGACACTTAAAAGAAGTATAAGCTGAATTATTCAGTCTTGTGCAACAGCACTGCAAATTTCTCTCCAGGGCTTTGTGGAGGACCACTGCCTTTGAGCACAGTAGACAGATTTCCTGCAGCTCACACCAGATAAACATGCTTTCCCGGCACCCAATTCTGCTCATGTTTTTCACATGAAGCGAGAATGCACAGAGGAATCGCTCTGTTGATCTGCACATTAGCAGGCTGAGGAAAGCTCGAAAAACCCATGGCATTTCTTGCTTGCTCCCACGAATAGTGACAACTGTAGCAACAAAAGGTTCTGTGCTTCTCTGGAAGAGTTTAATATGACAGGCCTAGTACTTTTAATTGGCACATATGCTTCAACAGGCTTATATAAAAGGATTTTTCACAAAAGGGAAGCTGTTCTATCTCCTAAATTTTTGAACGTTACATAATGCGTCACATTGCTTGAACTAGGTTTCATTAGTGAAACGTGTTAAGATCATCGTATTTCCATTGGGAAGTTTCAGTATGGATGTGCAAGCAGCCCAATACTTACTTGTAATAAGCTTCTGGTTGATAGTTCTAGTACTTAGATTCAGTAATTAAGTTACATCCCAAAATGCACTATACCACTAATTTAGGGTATTTCTGGCTTTAGGGGCCCATGTGCTAATCATAGAAACAAATTTATTCACAGTAAATTAAGACAAACAGGAAGGCCTTCAGCTGAAATACTGCGGAGAATATTTGCTAAAGCTGAAATGGATTAAAAAGCTTCAGTAAGACTTTGTACTATCAAACTAAATGAAACATGTTTCAGAATTTAAACATAAATAGATAATTCAGTTTTTTATAATACCTAGGGAGCATTAACTTAGAGGCATTCATGCTAAATCTTGAAGAAATGCTACTGCTTTAAATGCTTTAAGCTTTGCTAGCAGAACTGGCAGAGTGTATTTCTACTTAAAGGAGAACACAATTCTATTAAAATGTTTAAGTAGATATTTTCATAACACATGAGAAAGCACACATGCTTGTGCTTCATTTTGTACAGATGCACCCTGAGATTTAACTTCGGTATTTTGGATTATTACAATATTTTGATTCACTGTTACACAGCAGTAATTAAAACAGGTGTTGCTTGTAGTTGAAAACTCTCCACTTAAAACACTGCTGCATTCTTCCATTACAAAATGCGGAAATCAGATGATTGCATAATAAGAAAAATATGAATACCTGCTGTCTCAACCATAGACGAAGAGCAGATGTAGAGATTTAAACATTCTGGCAATAATCTGGTAACTATTGTTAGTACAGCATTATTTGAACAAATATTACTTTTCATTGGATCAAAACCATTTCTGAATGTAATGAAATGAGTCTCCTACTTTGGATTTTATTTTTCCTTTGATAAGTACTTGCAATGGACATGCTATGACATACCATATAAGCATTTTTTTCTGTGCTAATAGGGCTACTTGGTGAATCAGCTACAAACCTGACATATACACTTTCATTATTTAGCCACAAGAAGGACACAGGTATCTTCTTTTCTTTTCAGCCAGATAATAAATCCCTATCTTATCAGTCCATGGGCTGGTGAGGGGGCTGCCCTGTATCCTGGGAAGCATAGGGAGGGCTTGCACTCCCCAGCTGCACTTTCTCCTCCCTGGGAAACGCAGTGCAGTGCTGTGCGGTTACAGTTAAGACTGATGAAGAAATAGAGGGCTTATCTCCCTTTGGACTCACTTTGATTTTCTTCCTTTTTCAGCACCAGCATCTGTTCCTCAGACAAGTGAAACTGGAGAAATAAACTAAAGGGGAAAATAAATAGATTGCATGGCTGTGTCTTTGCACTAAATTCTAAGAATTGATTATTTAACTTTTCTTTATGGACAGTTAAGGCCATCAGTGTGTCCCCGGGGATAGCTAGCTGCCTACATGAAACGTATTCTCTCTGCATTTTTTGACGTTATGATTCACTCGCTAGTTTTAATCAGATTCTTCAGAACACCCAGTTTCCTGATTCTGAAAAAAGTCTCAGCTTTGAACCCTGACAACCCTTCCAGAGGTACAGTTTCACTGAGAAATCTGAAATATTTCTGCTGTGGCAAAACTTGCAGGAATAAAGCCCAAAGGAGATGCTACCACAGAAGACATAACTCACTTTAGGCAGTGGAGTTTTGGTTATTTCCAAGACAACTTGTCCCCAAGCTCCTGTGTAATTCAAGAGTGTACTCAGGATATATATTGTATAGTGGTATCAAAATTCCCATTTCTTACCCTCATGACATGGTTGAGTTTTCATGGTCTGTAGAAGTAAGTCAGTATAGTTGGTTTGACTCTAGTGCAGCATTTAGAAGAACCAACCCAGATTTTGTTAATTTTGAAGTATTTCCTTTAACAAAATGAATGCAATTAAAAAGAGATCTATTAAATGACCATCTAGTTTTGTGTGCTACAGACTGTGTTCACTCTTCAGAGTTTAATTTAGTTACTTTACTTTTCAGAGATTTATTTTAAGCCTTCCTGATTTGTTGAAAGAGCAATTTGCACATTGTATAATCTGTTTATAGACTTCAGCCACTAGAAGGGTGTTAGGGATATGAATCTATTCTGCCTTCAGGCATGTCTGTCAAAGACTGATCTGAAATGAAAAAATAATTACATATCCTTTCAGATTATGTTTTGATTATATTTTTGATACCCAATACAACTGAAACAGGCTTTTTTCTTTAGAGGAGAATAAAAACAGCAAAATCACTTTGTTCCAGTGGAAGGAGAAGATTCATTTATACTTATGCTAAAAAAACTGTAATCAGGATTGGATGTGCTCTCTGCGAAGAACATGGGATACCATATCTGAGAGAGACAGAATGGGTTTGATTTGCCATCTTCCCCTTTTCAAAGCCTAAGTGAAATATCTACAGAGCTTCCGGAGAGGATTACTTCACCTAATCACTTGTCCCCATGCATAGTTAGGCAGATGTGTGTTGTAACTACAGAGAGATGAGAAACAAGCAGGCAAAAGGTAAAGCCTGAGCTCTGAGGAACATCTTCTCCTGAGGAACATCCCTGCCATTGCTGAATTGGAGGGAGTTCTTCGTCTCTGGCAGTACAGGAGCAGCATCTTCCTCACAAGCAGTGGTGGTGAGCTGTGTTTTGCCCACAGTTTCCTATAGTTAGAACACCCATTCATTAAAAAATGCAGAGGAGAAGAGAAAATTAAAGCAGTTTTTGTCCTTAATTTCAGTATTCTCTACCTGCTTTGCCTGATTTCAGGTTTGGCAATGGTAGGGCTGGTAAGAGAATAAAGATTAATTACAATCCAGCTCTAAAACAGTAAGGAATGATAGGCTGGCAGCGATCTCATGCAGCTCAACAAGAGCAAACACAAATCTCTGCATCTGCAGGGGAATAACCCATGCAGCTCTGGTGCAGGCTGGGAAGCAGCTGGGAAGGAGAGGACATAAGGACCTGACAGGTGCATGATGAGCAGGAGTCAGCAAAAGGTCCTGGTAGAAACGAGACAGAGCCTCATCACGGCAGTGTTGCCACATGTATGGCCAGTTCAAACTACAGATAAGAAAAAATGTCCTCATAAAGAGAGTAATTAATTCCAGGAGCAGGTTCTCCAGAGAAGATGTGGAACATGAATCCTTGGAATTATTCAAAACTCGGCTGGCCACGGCCATGGGCAGGACTTTCTTTGAGCAGGACCTTGGATCCAAGGACTCTTACTATGTAAATTTTTCTATGTTTCTATGCCAAAGAAGACAAGCATAGACTACATCTTCCTGTTCCTGAAGGTAAAGCTGATCTTGTTCACTTCTTAATTTCACAGATCAGAAAAATTTCTAAAAATGAAACAAATAGTGAAAGAGGGGACAGGGGGGATGATGGAAGAACGGAATTGGGTCCTTTCTGGACATATTCATAAGCAGCAATAGTATCTTTGGATCATAAAAACTGCAGTTTGGAGAATTATTATGTCAACCAAACTGTTGGTGGAAACAGACCTGAATTCTATGAGTTTGAAATAATTTCATCTGTTTACATGAACTGAGCTGTATGATGAGCTATTTCTAGCTGGTGATAATGAACTTCAACAGCTTACAGGACAAATGACAAAGATGGGTACAGCTGTGCAGAGATAAGAGTGAAAATCAGAAGGCTCCTCAAAGGCCTACTGCATGCTAAATATTTTCCATAAATGCTTTGAAAAACCTCAGATGGAAAATACTGTACAAATGTAATAGAATATTACCCATATTATTGTGCTTATTACAAATGCTTCTAGCAAAAAAAGGTGAGGAACGCAACCATGCTGTGCCATAAAATTTATATTAAGCAGAGTTACCTATGAATAGAATCTTTTAAGAAAGCTGATCCTTAATGAGACTCTATCCTTCATGGTATACCACATGATTAGCAACCACAGGAAAATGATCTTCCACCTGGCATATAAATGTACAGGATGTTACAAATGGGTATATTAAACAATAGAAATGGAGAGCAGACAAAGACATAAGAAGAATTTTAAAATAAAATATGGCCGTACCAGTAGATTGTGGTTAGCTACTATTATCAGTTTCCAGAAACTGTTGAGTTTTTCCGGTATCAGTCAGTCTATATATAGATGATTTTCACTTTATTGAAAAGCATAATGCTCTTTTAGTCTCTTATGTTCTGAAGACTGCAAGACCTCCTCCCATAGTCTCCCGTGGCCATGGGTTACCGCTTAGTGCCTTTTACTGGAGCCCGTGGATCTGCTTAGTCCTTGATTTTCAAGTTCACGAGACACTGGGGCAGCAGAGACTAGACAAACATGAGACATGAAGATCTTGTCTGTGATAATTACAGATGAATTTTAGGATTTCAGTGTTTGCTCTGGGGTGAAGTTTTAAGACATTATAAGACCCCGTATTTCTGTATTTGAGCTGTTTCAGACTATTTTTCTGTGCTGTCCACCTAACCTGTGCAAATTTCAGTCTGAATAACTGTTTCCTCCACTAATTCTAAATAAAGAGAAACTCATCCCACGCAAGCTCAAAGCTAGTCAGGTGCTACTTCATATCACTGCACGAATTTCTTTGACAAGGGTTAGAGATGTACAGAAACATGGGAAAAATGTGAGGTTACAAAAGTTAAGGTATCACTACAATAATGCCTTAAATGTTAAGTAAGTTGCAGAAAAGAAGCAATAATTTGTGTTACACAACTATTCCAAACTGACAAATTTCAGGAGTCCAATCACTGAGTAGTCATAAGTTAAAACTGAGTGAAAAGGAATAAAAATGAACAAATAGGAAATAATTTATAATCAAAAGGTTTTTTTGACCATGTTTTCATCCCATTGTAATGTTTTGCTTGGGGTTTTTTGGAGCTTTTAAGCAAATCAAGATTTGTGTTGGCTAACACCCAGGATTTTTACTTATTCACAGAGAGACTTTTTTTGGTGACTAAACAAAATTTATTGGCATGAATGCCAGTTGCAGTTTATAAAGTAGTTACAAGAATGAAACAATGCTAGTCACTAGGCCTGGGCACAAAATCACAGCCATAATAAGGAATTATAGGAGACTAAATAATCCACAGAGTGGGAATGTTTTATTTATTATTGTAAAATCTTTAAGAAAAAAAAGGAATCAAATTTAATACAAGTTATGTGTGTTTCGAGAAAATTCACTAATTAAGTAAAAATGGTAGACTCAACATCATTATTTTCATAATTTTTTCCCCTTCCTGTCATCATATCTTCTCTTAAATTAGAAATGAAATGAATTTATGTGCAAAGTCATGTACTAGATCAGCTGTAATGACTGGCAAGGATATTATTACCAATTCCATCTTTTTCTTGCTATTTTTTGCCAGCTACATCCAGGTCACACATTAACCATTAAGTTTTGCTTTTCCAGTGTATTCTTCTTTAAATGTAAGGAGCTACTCGTCCTATTTCTGAAATTGAATGTTGTACAGACCCAAATCCCATTGATGCTGAGAAGACTTCAGCGTGTTATTCCATCCAGTGCAAGAAATATTTCATTTACTGCTAGACAAGATTATACCTGTTACATGCCTGGCTACTAAGAAGAACAGGAGGAGAGACGGCTCCTGGCCTTTCCTGGCTCACTTTCTGAGGTCACCTGGCTGTTTCTTGCTCCTGCCCCAGCAAGGGTCAGCAGCAGAAAGAGAGCCCTGAACTTGGAAAGAAAATGGGGTTTGCTACCAGCTCTGCAGTGACTAGGAAAAACGGGTGGTAAAAAAGGAGATGCTGCAGCCTTTCACAAAGCAGGGTTCACTCTCAGTGTGAGTCACTGAATATTGGATACAGTCTAGTCTATTATTTGCTATGGCTCATGCCTGAATGATGTTCCTGATACTCATTTTGAGACTGCATCATATCTATGGATGGTTTTAGAAGGCCTGTTTTGATTTGTGCTGCAGAATTTGAGCCACTAATCTTCAGCTACAGAATTGCCATTGCTGGGTTTGGATAAAAAACAGTATACATTCTGCTGCCTGGAGGAATACATTTTCCTCTCCTGTTTGATACCTGACATTGTTTCTGCTGAAATTTATTTACTATGATTTCTTCAGTAATTGATTTCTATGCCATGCGCTTTTTCTTTCTTTTCTGTTGTATTTGTTGCTGTTTTGATTTGCTGCTCTCTCGGTTTTTCAGACCATCATGTCATCATGCTTACCAAGATATGAAAGAGTACAACTTTAAAGGAGGGAAAGCAGTGGTGGCCACTGAAATATTTTTAAATTTAATCTTCTGTGTAGAAGAGTAATACTTGTGATTGGTGGGAAATCTAGGCATGGTTTTGATCTCTCTGTAGACAGAAAACCCTTTACAAGATTTACATTGGATTTGCACTTTCATTTCATGATCTTTAAACTGAACATATATTTTTGCTAAATTAAGAAGGAGATTATTTAGGTGTGTGCAGACAATTCCCCCTCATACTCTTGTTTGTGCTTTGAAAAATTTCTCTAGAGTATTTAGTTCTGATACTGGCAAAGAAAAATGGAGTTGAACTGTGTACAGGTGATGACTGTGTCAGTTTTTAGTAATGAATTTTAATTCAGAGAGATATTATATATTCCATGTAAGTTGTACATAACTTACTCCAAAATGTAAGATAATAATAATGCAGAACATATTATTTTATATACATAAACATAATGCAGATCTTGACTCTCTATGTTTTGTATCCATTTGTGACTGTTCCTTGTAGACTATCAGCTCTCAAAATAGCAAGACTGCAAGCAAAGAAGTGGGACGTTGGAAGTGTGTTTCTTTCTGCTGTCTGGATTCTTAACCATTCAATCTTTTCAGTGTGCTCTTATAGCCTTTCAGAACACAAAATATTCTTTAGGTCTTTTGGCATAGCTGCAGAAAGAATTAAAGTGATGATGAAAAGATGATACCTACTGCATGGAGTGAATCTGTATATCATGTCCTGCTTGGGTATACACTGGAATCACATCCAGGATGGAAAATGCAAATATACACTGAAGGAGAATTTAGGAAAACACTTGACCTAGGGGTGTGTGGGAGAAAAGCTTGGCCAGAAGATGGAAACCTCAGGGTATGTCTGACACACCCTGCAGCATGGTGTGCCATCAGCAGGGCAACTGGGAGAGCAAAGCCTGGAGTGATAGGGGCAGAAGGAGCCAAACACAATTGTCTCCTTTATAATGTCTCTCAGGTGGGACCCTGAAGTGAATCAATCAGAATGGCTTGGTTGGAAGGGACCTGTAAACAAAGCAAAAACATAGGAAAGAGTGCTGTATTCCTTCACAAAAGCACTCCTTCAGAGCTACACCCTGTGGGCAGCTAAGGACCTAGGAGTAAACTGTAGGGTTGGGTTATATGCCAGTATACACAGTAGGTGCATCTGTAGGCATCCAATCAGACTTTGCTTCATCTCCACAGTCTAACACACAATTTCCTGCAGCACGCAACAGCGCTGATTCCACGACAGATGGGTAATTCTGGTATCATGAAATCTGCACACAAACTCTGAAATAAAACCTGGTATAAAGCTGAAACAGCCACTAAGGATTGAAACAGCTGCCTGTGAAGGATCTCATCATGTAGCCGCGAACTGCCAGTAATAATTTCTTTCTCTGAAGCCCTGCTGTGACCTCACCTGCAAATACTATGTGCAGTTCAAAGCACCTCCAAAACAGGAAGGTACTGTCAGGAGTGTAGAAGAGAGCAACGGGAAGTGTTATGAAGATAGACAGATGGATAAAAAGAGCTGATGTGGAAAGAATGAAATTATAAGAGGCTGCCTAGATGAGAATGAGGTTAAAAGAGAGAAAAGATGGATCATCACTAGGAGCAGCATGTTGCATTGCTTTTAAATTAGGAGTTTCATGCTGAATGTCAAGAAAAAATCCTCGGCATTATTTCTCAAGAAGCCCTATATAAGCATTTCCACTCGGCTCCAGCCCATCCTTAAAATTGCACTAACAAATATTGCAGTGATGTTTTGCATTTTTATCATAGTAAGGACCAAAAAATTTTTCCACAACAGAAGACATGTTGCTCTGGGCCCTTTCCCACCCTAATTTCCATATAGAAAATAAAAAGATAAATACTAACACTACATCCTCTCTGGACATAGTCAGCCAAATTATGCTCTCACAAGTACTAGGTAAGTGAAGTCCGTTCACACAGCCAAAAGCTGATTTGACCCATAGTGTGAAATACAAGTAAAGCAATAGGAGTTGGATATTTATAATCATTAATGAGGTTATATTTAGTATTCCATGAGCATTTCTGACACCTCAGTATAGTGAGGTCATTGTAGAAAGGAACTGCAGCAGGGGGCAATCAGTATTGTATAATGTAGAGACTTAAGAGTTTCATTTCTTTTCCTGAACATTTGCGAATGTAGGGCTCTGTTAAAAGGGAAAAAGAGAACTGGGGGGGCATTGAAGTACACAAAGACTGCCACCTATTTAAATTCCAGTCAGAGATAAGAGCACAGGTTTGGCACTAATAGAAGGTGAATAAAAGTTTAAAACAATTAATTCACTATGATTTTTTATGTGTGGTTATTAAATATGGCTGCAGTCAGTTTGAATTAGATTACTGATGATTGGAAATGGGATATTAAAAGCTACTCACATCAGTGCTTTCCAAACAACTCTGTTCCACCCATAGTGCAATAGCATTTTGTTATGGGTTCTATGTGCCTCTTTCAATTCAAATTTAAGGAATTCTGGGGACTACAAGGGCTGAAATCCAGTTTAAATTGCCGTCCTTTGGAACACACTCTTAATTCTCAGAAAAAAAATGAAATGTTTTTGGTTTTGTTGCAGCTGCCTCCCACTCTCACCCGCCCCCTTGGGCGCTGAAATCCATAAACACAGTAGGTTTATCACAGGCACATTCTCATGTTCTCTTCCTTTGGCTGAGGGCAGAAAAAAATAGACTGAAGCAGCATCCTGAAATCGGCAGCCATGCATTGCCTGTCTGCATCTGTACTAAATCCTAGAACAGATTTTAAACTTCTTGCTAACTACAGGGCAGTTATGTAGAAAGAGCTTAATTATTTATTATTTTACAATATAAATAGATTCGGTTTTAATATTAAATCACTCTTTCCATTTGCTTTCAATGGTTTGCTTTACTGAGGACCACTTTGTTGTCCCTATGGATTGTTTTCTTTTGTTCCGGCAGACATTCTGATTCTTTTCAAGGTGGTATTGATTTCAGTGCAGAGGTTTCACTTCCATTGCTTTAAATGCATTGTGTTCTTTAAAAGTTCAGCATCAACAGCTGCTGGTTATTTGCAGGTTGGTGTCTGGAGAGGATGAACAACTTCTTGCTACCCTGTAGAGAGACAGTCACACCACCATTTGTGCCCTTGCGAATTAGATGCTCAAATATTAAATATTTTAGAGTCTTATTAGGAAAATTAAATGCAAGTATTTTTAGCCTTTAGTTTACCATGTCAATAATATGATGTGTGCTAAAGTAGCTATCTGTTAATGCATTATCTGTAAGTACAAATAACCCAAGTCTTTTGCTTCAAATGGATCAAAGTGATCTTGTGACTGACACTAACTACACTTTATAACAGAGCAGTGACAGAAGTAAAAGTAACAGAAAGCAGATAAACACACATAAAATCCTACTGTCAGTCATCCAAGGCAATCTATTCACTTAGAAACTGAAAGGGGATAAAATATTTACAATTTAAAGAAAGGAAAAGAAAGAGAAGAGTGATAGAGAGAGAAACGTGAAGATCAGCACTATGTTTCACATAAACATGCCTTCTGATACTGAGGTCACAAGGCTCAGACGTGATTCAGAACATTTGATTGAAAATTGGATCATTTGGAGATTCAACCATTGAGGTGACTTGTTTTGTGTAAGCTGAATATTTAGACCAATTAAAAAAAAATTAAAATCTAAGATCTAGTATTCACACTCCAAGCTGAAAATTATGTCAGTGCTACAGTAAACTTAATACTTTTTCCACATTGTCTTCTTTATGTCTATATCTCCAGGGTTTTGAAAAGTAAAAATGAAGTAATGTCAATTTTGTGTGGAACACTGGGACTAAAATGAATTACGTTCCCTGAGAGGAGACAATTTTAAGAAATATGTTTATTGATGACTAAAAGATTATACATCTATTTCACAAGATGGTATCCCTATCACTTTCCTATGGCTGATATTATTCAAAATAATGAAAAGTTTATTTCTTATGGTAAAACATCCAACAGATACATTATTTTTAAATCACTTGTTATTCTAATTGCTATGTTTATTCATTTTAATGCAATAATGTATAAAATCAGAACTCTCCTTTTACAAATATTTATATATTCCTCACTTAGATTAATGAGAAATAATTTTTTTCTTAAACATGAAGGGTTTGTCAGTATCTTGTCTTACAGGTACCTTGCATGACATTGTATATTTTATATATTGCATCAATTACTTAGTTTTCAGAAAAAAACATACAGATAAAAAGGCCGTACATATAGCTAATTGCTCTTCTGAGGCAAATTAAGTGCTTGATGATAGAGCTGTATGGGCTGAGACCAGGCAGCTGTCCCTAGTGTGCTGTGTTAAATTTTGGGGATTGCAATGAAAAAGGAAAGATGTCAAGGGAAAAAAAGATATAAATAAAAAAATTTCATCTTCCATCAGAGAAAATTATGAAACAGTCATAGTTCAGTTATGCAAATTGCTGTCTAGCAGTTGCTTTAATCCTCTGAATTTTGTGTTAATAAACATGAGTTTTTTTCAGATAAAATAGATTTTCTCATTTGAAGAAGGTACTTGGATTAAATAGTTGAAAGCAGGGAAGATACTGGAGAATATTCAATCATCCTTTGATTCACAGATTAGTTATTCTTATTAGTCTGGAAAGGCTTCAGATTATTCATGCTATTTTATTGTGCCATATAAAGTCTACATTTGATTGCTAATACTTGATGAGTGTTTTATGTAATTAAAAATCCTGGTTGTTGTACAGAACAATGAAATATGCATAATTTGCCTTTGTCTTTTTTTTTTTCCTTTCCTAATTCAAAGCTGTTCATACTCTGTAATTTAGGAGAGGTAAAATGATCTATTAATGTTTCAATGAAAACCACTGAACTTCTGGTTTTATATCCCATTTAAACCCATACGCAATTTTTTCATCAGTTTCATCAGATACAACTGTCCTCCTGATATAGCTTGATTCTGTGCTGAAGCATGATGACAGCTTGAATTGTCTTGAATCCCCTAATCCCACAATTGAAAAAACTGATGTTTATATGCCTACTTCTTCAATAAGATTCTTAGTCCGGAGAGTGAAGTGCAGGTTGGCCTCTACCCCAGAAAGATTCTGGGATCTGTCTCTGCTGTCATGACACTGTATGTGTACCTTTGTGGTCCCCCAGTGCTAAATTCATCCTTAGCAGACACTCAAAACCTGATGGCAAGGGATATCTTGGCATATAGATAAACACTGGGTTTGACAGCAAGTTGTTCTGGCAGCTCTTGTGACAGCCCTGCAGCAGAAGACCTGGAAACTTGTCCCTTCCTGCCCTGCCACACAGCAGCATCCCCAGCGTGGTGACATCCAGTGGAAGGATAGAGGTGAGAGCAGGCTGTGACTGATGCTACAGGAGCCTCCCAACTTATATTCTCCTCCCTTTCCCCAAAACCCACCTCATTTAGAAGTCTCCTGCAGAGAATGCCGGATGTGGTGAGAATTATTTCTTTGACCCCAATCCCTACACAGCTTCTTAGAAACCATCTTTATTTGGGGCTCTGGATTGAAGTTTTTCTTTCTGATATTGTAATCTTCATACAAGATCCATGCATGAGGGACTGTTGGTATTAATCTTTATTTGAAAGTATTCAACAAAAGCGAGAATATTTTAGATTTGCAACGAAGATCCTGAATACGTAATTGCTATTCTGGGGAACAAAACTGCTTGTGTTCATGAGCATGGTCAGTAATCGCAATCTTGATGGAAAGCAATACTGAAAATCAAAATATATGAGAGACAAGAAGTGGACAGAATGGACAAGATCTAAATTTTATGTGTCCAGTATCAAATCTCCAGCAGTGACCTAAGAATAAATGTGAATGCCTCAAGCTCCATATCCCAAACGTTTTCTAGCAGCAGTGGTGATTGTCAGCTTGACAGTAACTTGGGCTTATTTACACAGTGTGAAAATAAGAATGTGTGTGACATGATGAGAAAATATGGCATGAAAGCATGGGAGATTGACTAAGGATTAAATGCTTGGTGAGTGGTGCTGGACAGCTAACTAGAGCAGTAGAAGAAAAACTGAATACAGTTTTCACTAGATATTCGCAAGAATCAGTATTGCCTTTTGAGAAGTGTCCCATAATCTTTTTAATCAGGCCATTTTACTTCTGAAAACAATTCCACAGGTCATGGTAGTGAAGAAGTTATGAGCTAATGAGTATTAGCAACACACAGGACTAGGACCTGGGAAGGAACTGCAGAACTGATGGCAGCTTGGCTTTGTGGTGCCCAGACGAAAACTAGGACTAGTCAAGAATCAGCTTAGGACTTCTCATCAGTGTGCAGTAAACTCAGTTTTGCCTCTCTAGTTACGAGGGCAGCATTTACTATTTTGGGTGTAGTTTACCCCCCCAGCTACAGAAATCTGGAGGGTGGCTATCTATAGTGGGTAATTTCCTCTTCATTGCCTGTGGGAAGAAGTAAGCACTTTGGAAGTGAGTAACTCTATTCTATAAATAAGGGAGACAGAGCTGCCTGTTGAAAGGAAGGACTGCATTGGCTGGACCCAGCAAGCCCACCTTGGCATTCATGGGAGGAGCTGCAGGTTGGGCAGGCTGGAATGCTGCATTAGTTTTATTAACTGTATTTTTCAACTTATTAAAAAAATAAGTGTTTTCAGGAGGTAGAATGTGTCACTACTTTAACTGGCATAAAGTTGTCTCTCACTGAATAGAAATTGTTTAGAAAGGAACAAAGAAACAATGTTTAAAAGTATAATCTTTTTCATTTAGAAAAGCATCACAATTGCAGACACATACAGAATGCAATAACATATTTTATGTTTGCTACTCACTGTCTCAAAGCAGTTTAAACAGCCAAAGGAAATTAGAGAACCAGAAAGTTTTACAGTATGTGTTGATATTCTTGCTGCAGGCAAAGAGACGTAGCAAATTTGGTTTAGACAGTTCTGAAGGGAATTCTTTTGTAGAAGTCTAGGCACACCATATTTTATTTTATTTCACAGTGCTCTGCATACAGCATGCAAAAGAAAAAAAAAGAGAAGGTGAGATTTCAAGCATAATTGCATATAATTTTAATTAAAAAGAGTAAAGATCTTTTCTTTCCATGACTTTATTTTCACAGTTTATAGGTAGAGAAAAGAACTGGTAAATGTGAGTTACTGATGAGATGCAAAATAAATGAGATTATTTCTTTTTTTGGGGTGGGTTTAGAGACATCAGCTGAGCTTCCATTTTAAAATCTACACATGAGGAAACTACTGTTCCCTTATTGCTGTCATTCCACACTTCCGTGGAGTACTCCACTTTCAATATGGGAATATCAACAGGAAGCCCCAAACCTCTTTACCCAAGAGAAGATAAAGTAAATGCTTGTATTGATCAAATATTAATATGGGGAAAATATAAAAGCCAACCCATTCCTCGTGCATAAATGTTCCCTAAATGCTAGTATAAATATTCCTTTTATAATCTTATAGGGTTGAGCATATTTGAAAATTTTCGAGGGTTTAACATTCTTAAATATTCCTGTGGAGCAAATCATTAAAAAACTGAAATGGCACATTACAAAAAACACACACAAGTTACATAAAAAGTCTATGATAAAACAAGTTTTGAATTGGAATTATTCCAAACCCCATATAAACCGTATTTTGTTTCTGAGACAAGTTTTTTCTTCCTTACTATTTTAAGACTCTTGCAAACTGTCGAATAGGAAATACTGATGTGGACGCATAACCTTTAAGTTAACCACACACATTTCAAACATCTGTCTTGGCCAAAGAGCCAGGGTTCCTTTTGTCCCTTTGAGGCAGCTGGATAATTCCTCCATGCAAGCTGAAGGCTGTGTTGGGGCAGAGGTGTGCTCTCAACCTGAGTAACACCTTTCTTTTCATCTAGATCTGAGTGTGTGCGGAGCCCTTCATAGC
The DNA here is from genome assembly GCA_013397755.1 of Cnemophilus loriae. Taxonomy (NCBI): domain Eukaryota; kingdom Metazoa; phylum Chordata; class Aves; order Passeriformes; family Corvidae; genus Cnemophilus; species Cnemophilus loriae. Next base: position 1,478,516 of record VZTF01007556.1, on the reverse strand, counting down.
TACAGAAGTGATCTACAGACTGGTCACATTTGTCTGGTCTTCTTTCCTTTACCACAGACTTTGCTTGTTTTTTTAGTGTTTCATACAATCATCACATTTGTAAGAATTCCCTTTGAATTCTCTTCCACCAAAGCACTCAGATGAGTTTTCCAACATGACTATAGGAAGAGGAAGGGAGAGCCCCAAGGAACCCTGCAGAATGTCTCCCCTAAAAAAAACGCAGAAACACTTTCACAGTCAGGAGACAGTCATGCATTTATGAACAAGCATATTTTCACCACCTTGCAGTGCAAAGTCAGCTACAGTTATTGTTACGATCGATAATCTATCACAACAAAGGACATAAAGGTACCCTGCCCTTCAACCTCGTCACGTTTCTAGAGAAAGTGATCATGAACAATAATGCCAGCATCCTGCTTTCTCAACATGTTTGAGAGGACTGAAGGCTACTACATTTTATTCTTGTGCTTAGGTAAGCACCTATCCTGAATCTGTGCTTTCTCTCACATCCACTTTATGATTTATTCTTGTTAGCCTACATCAGACAGTTCTTTGTCGAGCACCACTTTTGCGGCTCAGTGGAGCCACAGTCTCCTCTCTCTTTTCTTGTTCCAAATGGGGTAAATTCTGAAACATATCCATGGATCACCATCCCCATCTTGCTTATTTGGTGTTCTCTCAGAAATATTTCCTGTGGAGATAAATAGAGGAGAAAAGATAGATTTCTTCTAGATTTGACTCAGGTCTGACTTACAAAATTTTAAAAGGATCATTTAGAAACAAAATTGTCTGCAAACCCGAGTAGATATTTTTCAAAAACTAAGTCACTGAAAATGCATTGTCCTTCAATAATATTGCAGTAATACCAAGGACTTGGATCACTAAAGCATAAAAACGAGGAAGGTGCAGCACTGTACTTGGTCCCATTGCCAGCATTTCCTCTGGGCACTTGAACTATGTGGGTGCCACCTCAGCTAGAGGCTCCTCAAGATGCCTTCTTTTCTAACTCTGCTAATGATGGATTTCACAGCTGGACAGTTTCTCAGTGGATTGCTGATATCTCAATTAGCAAATTCTAACGGTGAATAACAACATCTAGCCATGGGATTTAAGCTTCTTAAACCAGGTGTTTGCCTTTTCTACAGCGTCCTGCATTTTACAGCTTCCAAGTCTCTGGACCATCAGTTCATCCTGTCTTACATACACATGTCAAAATTTAGTTTTAGATGAATCAGAAAAAAGAGCTGTGAAAAGGCAGAGGGTGCATTATCATCTCAGCTGGATCAATTTTACAGTCCCCTATGTGCTGTCACTTCCAACAGTGCAGGTTCAGTACTGATGAAGCCAATGTAAGGTAAGTGCTAGATCTTTTAATTGGGCAGGGGTGTTTAATCCAGCACTGCCGTAATACTGGAAGCTGTGTGATAAATAGCAGTAGGTTTGTCACTTAAGATAAAGCAACACCTTTCAATGCCTCTCTTTTTTTGGATTAGGACCTCATCATATTTTAAATACTACTCTCCCCCAAAAGATGAGAGGAGGTGAGGTGCTGAAAACTGAATATGTTTTTACTGACATAGGCAATCATCTAAAGATGTGCTGCAGCTGCTGACATGGCAGTCACAGGTTGAATATATATCCTTTTATCACAGGAGCATCTTCAAGCTGAGCACACAGCTCTTCTTTTGACACTAAGAACGTCTTCATAGAGACACCTGCTTTGTCTTCAATCAGACTTCAACAGAAGACTGAAAAGTGTTTTAGGTTAGAAATATACAGTGCAGTAGCTCCTCACAAATAGCAAGGTGGCTGATGAGCTAGTAGTGATGGTCATGAAATATGCATGCGGACAATGAGTGCTGAGTGGGAATGTAAGCTATTAAGGTCCCTATTTCATTTATGCTATTGTAAATCCATAATGGTTTCTTCAGAATTATCTGGATTTGTAATATGAGGTAGCACAATAAAGCATTCTTAATTCCTGTGAATGCAAATGACATCAGAGTGGAGTCTATTATTTCAGCATTAATATTGACGCCTTTGATTTTTCATCCTCGTGACTAAGCTTTACTGCTACCTAAATAGAAAAGCTAAAAAAAAATTAAGTATTTTCTTACTGTACACAAAATACTTTTTATTTTAGTCTTGACTATCTGATTTGATCACTGCAGTGTTCATGACACCACATCTAATCACGCTTACATTCTCACAGCACAATGAAAGGAAAAAACACTTCAAAAATCAAAGACATGGTCAGAACAGACTCTGAGGAGATAAATTAAAATTTCAACAATATCAGGAAGCAGAGTAATGCTTGGAATTGCAGGATGATTGCGGAGTAGAAAGTCTTAAAATAGTTCTGACACTGATTTCACAAGTAATTTATGTATGGTGTTGAATCAGACCTAGACTAGTATTTCGGACACGCTGTTGTGTGTCCCTCAGCAGGCTCCCTCTGTGTCCCTCACTTGCATGCCACCACTGCCGCAAAGAATTCCCTCCCTGCCAAATCCCTCAGTCCATCCTGAGAGTCGTGGAACTCACTGAAGGAAAACAGTTTGTTGAAATTAGCCTCCTTTATGGATCTTCCCTTTCCTTTCTGGCTACAGGAACAGTGATCCCAGAGAATGACCAGCATGACTAAGGAGGTGGGAAAATTATAATAAGGATTCAGATCACCTCGCATAGATCCATCAGCAGCAGCATCGAAATAATTCACAGATTTGTACTGCTATATCTTTTCTTTCATCTTGGAGCTAATGTAGTTAACATTAATTATGATGCTTTGTTACACTATAATGAAAATTAGCTGTCTTTTTTTGAGTTTAGGAAATCAGGAGTAATTTAGCATGCTGTTGAAGATCCCATCAATCTACATCCACCTCCATACAGCTTGACCTCACTTGTTCACTTTAGGAATAAGATGACCTTCTAGTTCTTTTGACTCAGCACCCAACTGGATAATATGAAATTATTCCAAGAGGTGAGAAAAAAGCAATTATTGTAGTTCTTCACTGTCATTTGTTTGCAGTCTATCACCAAACAATATCTGTGTGACCTTTTCACTGTGAATAAATTACTATCTCCTCATCCTGGAAAGAACCGGCTGGTAGGAAGGAGTTAACTCACCAGCACTGACACAGCACTGTCATGCACACCTTTCAGAATGATGCTATTGCCTCCATAAGGCAGTAATAGTTTTAGTTCCGATTATGAAATCTTTGTCTGCAAAGAAATTTGGTTTTTTTGAAGGTGATGTTCTTTATTAGCATATTTTAGTTCAATTAATAATGTTTTGCCAATTTTTTCCCCCCTGTATTCAATTTAATTCCGCTTGTTCTAACTCTGAAGTCATTCTTTGCTTTAGTGATACAATGCACAGTGTTTGTTGTCTCAACTAAATGATTTGGTTATGTTTGGTAGTACCTTAGCAAAATAAGCACTTTCTATTCATTACCTAAATCAGTGACTGGAACATTTTGGTGTTTTGCTCCTATTTGGTTATAGAGATAAACATATCTGGTGGACTGAACAGAAGTCAATATTTAATAAATGACTGCCTTATAGGAACTTCATCTAAACTGTGAAATTAATAATAAATGTTTTCAAATAGATGCTTTCCACCATAAGGCCTTTTGAATCATTTATAAGTTGGGTCCCTTCAGTAGTCTTTTCATATTTAATGCATTAAGTTGGAGTATTTATTGCATTTCTGAAAAGAACAAAGAATGAGGTTCAAGAGGAAAATCACCGAGGGTTTGGATGAAAGGAAGACCACATATTTACGGTCATATACAACTAAACAGAGGTAGACTGTGCATTTAGGTAGAACTTAAATAAAATCCTGCGCATCCCATCCTCAACCAAAGGCTTAAGTTTTGCATTCATATCTGAAATATCACTTCTCCAGCACTCCCTCATTATGCAGAGCAAACATTCAAAGAAGCTCTTAAAAAACTTGTGGTGGGATCTTTTCCACAGCACAGATAGCAAACAACTAACCCTACCCAGCTGCTGCTCATCTCCTCCCCTCCACCATTTACCACTTGTGTGGAGGTCCATTGAGGAGACTGCTGAATTTTAGAATAACAGGATCACAGAATGGTTTGGGTTGGAAGGGACCTCAAAGATGATCTCATTCCAGCCCCCTGCCATGGACAAGGACAGCTTCCACTAGACCAAGTTGCTCAGAGCCCCATCCAACCTGGTCTTGAACAATTCCAGGGATGAGCATCAACACCTTCTCTGGGCAACCTCTTCCCGTGACTCACCACCCTCACAGCAAAAAATTCTTTCCTAGTATCTAATATAAATCTACTCTCTTTCAGTTTGAATACATTCCCCCTTGCCCTGTCATACCATGCTCTTATAAAAAGTCTCTGTCCATCTTTCTTGTCGGCCCCCTTCAGCTACTGAAAGGCAGCAAGTAGGTCACTCCTAAACCTTCCGTTTTCCAGGCTGAAAAACACAATTTTCACAATGGAGAGATGCTCCATCCCTCTAATCATCTTGGTGGCCTCCTCTGGACTTTTTCCAACAGGTCCATGTCCTTACTGCACTGGGGACCCCAGAGCTGGATGCAGCACTGCAGGTGGGTTCTCACCACAGCAGAGCAGAGGGGCAGAATCCCCTCGCTTGCCCTGCTGGCCACACTGCCTTTGATGCAACCCAGGATACGATTGTCTTTCTGGACTGTAAGCCATCTCATGTCCAGCATCATCCTCTCACCCAACAGCACCCCCAGGCGCTGCTTGGCAGGGCTGCTCTCAATCTGTTCATCCCCCAGCCTGTGTTGGTACAGGGAGGTGCCCCAACCCAGGTGCAGCACCTTGCCCTGGGTCTTATTAAGCCTCATAAGATTCCCGTGGGCCCCTGCCTTGAGCTTGTTCAGGCCCCTGTGAAAGTTCTCCCTTCACCCTTTCCCAGTCTGTCTGTGCCTCTCCCTGCTCCTGAAGGACAGTTGGCAAATGTGCAGCACAAATGGTTCCCTCAGTGCCTGACTGGGGAGAAGCTTGGGTGCCTACGTGTTTGAAGCTGAATTGCAAGTGGTTGTTTCAGTATGAGGTGCTTGTGAAAATCAGTGTTCAGGTTTGCAAACACTTCATGGGGACAGAGTGGCCATGACGAGAGATGGAGGCTTGCTCCATGTAACATATTTGGATTTGATACACTGCTAACAGTGTTTAACCTGAAGAAAATATAAATGTTTTCAAGAGCTTTAAAACACTGGCATTTGTTGTCTGCCTTTGTTTGGACACCAAGACAGCTAGCATCTTCTATTAAAAATTATGAATTATTTCATTTTCAAAAGCTAGAAAATGTAAAAGAATGCACTTAAACAAGATCAAGGCGCCAAATAAATGGAATATTTTTGTCATTTATGTGAAAATTATGAATCAATTTTTCTTTGTTTCTTACTGCAAATATATGCTGTAAAAAATATTTGTAATGCAGGTCTTTTGGATGAGTTTGCAGTATCAAATTTACAATTTTTATTGTAAAGGTAAATGTTGCTAATATATGCAAGATGTTTTGCGTCTGTAACACACAGACTAGCATTTATGATTAGCAGCACCCCGCCTATTTACTTTGCTGTGATACCCATTTGTCTGAAATGAATGTTTATGCTGTGGTTACCATTAACAAGATTAGATCTGTTCCAATGACCTGATTTAGGCTGCACAAGGCAAATGAATAGCACGAGGTGTATCTTAGTCTGATACCCTGCAGATTCAGTAGGTCCCACTGTGATACCAGGCCGTGATATAATTTTGCCTTACATTAATACAAAGCAGCAGGATGTAGCTGTGGATGAACAAGCTTCTTGCCTCCCCACCAATGAATCATGCAGAAACCGTGAAAAGCAGCAGCTTAGTTTTCCATTCTCAGTCCTTAACTTGAAATATTTCTTTAATACAGTACAGAAGAGCCCAGGACCACAAGAAGTACCTTTGTAAAGCAGAAGAGATGCTTCCCAGCAGGACAGAAAAGGGTGGGAGGATGCTGAGGTGATTGAAATTTTAGACATACTCAGTATTTGATATCAACCTTACAAAGCTCTCTAGGCATTGTACTGGCACATTCCTGTAAGACTAATCTTCATTTGGACAGAAACACACGTGCCTATTTAGACATTGCGTATTCTGCCAAGCACTGAGACAGCTGGAAGTTGAGTGTCCTAAAGAGCAGCACCCTGGGGTCCTCTGGGCTGACCCAGCCCTTTCTGGTTTCTGCATGTGTACACATGAGGTATAAAATCTTCACTAGACACTGTAGCTAAAATTTTTAAGAGGCTTAAAATGAATATTTTTTTTCTCAGCAGCCTGATTAAAACCCAGTGATCATTCTATAAAGGTCTAAAGTTATAGAATTCCTTACATTGATTTGATAATTTCATTATGATTGGTTAATAAATGACTGTATCCAAGTGTTAGCATTATTAGTTTGCAACAGATGCTTTTCATTGGTTATATGACTCTTGCAACAGCGTTTTAATTAAACACTCTGGATGTATGCTATAAAAATAGATTGCAGACCCTGCTCAAATTTACAAATTCATTTAAACTTTTACTTTAAATTTCAATAAAATTTCCAAACTCTTAAGACCTTTACCGCTTCTGACCAGCTGCAGTAGTGATACTGTAGGTTTACCCGTCATTGTTTAGGTAAGCAATCATGCAGAACACATTTCTTTGAGGATAATCTATTTTTGGATTCCTAAGTGCCATATATTCACAGACAGGAGAATGACTATTGTTTTCACTTCTGTTTTAAAGAAAATAAATTATTTAAACTGAGGTTTTGAGGAGAAAATGAATACAAGATCCCATATTTTACCTTCTGTAACAGCATCTGATGTAATGTTTATATCTCCTCAACAGTTCTTTTCAACAGGAGGAATATTCAGCGGAAAAAAAAGGGGATCTGTCCCCCAGTCTTATCCCAGAACCCTTTAAGTTCAAAATTCTCTCAAACAAATTAAAATGTAAAAGTTAATGTTTCCTTCCTAGTGTCATCAGATGTTAGACCCTGTGAAATGTTTTTGGTTCAGGTTTTCCTCTTGTTGAGAACATTGGTAGGCCAGAGCAGCAATAAAGGAATATTGGAGACAATTTTTAGTCCTACTGCTTGCCCAGAGTCTGTCTAAATTAGTGCAAATGTCTCTGCAGCTTACCAGCAATGTTCTGATGCATACAGTTGGTTAGGTCACTGCTTAATTAAATACTCACTTCATTTATCCTGCAAGGTGGCACCTGCCTTCTGGAGGCTGTGTTAAACTAAGGTCCAAAGTGTCCACAATTTTAGAGGAAGTAGCCTCCCCCCAGCATTTGTTCCTCCACACCCCCAATATATAAGCTCTCAAGCTGTAAACAATACTCTAACGCACACAAACATATTTTTTCCTGACAAATGAAAAATGCAGCTATTCTCTTATTTCAGTTTTTGGAGACTGGTCAGGCAAGACTCACACAGTTATTTTCTTTAAGGAGCATGATGTAGATTTAAACAGAATTATTTGTGAACGTGGACAAATTTCAGAATCCCTGTGTTCTCCCACAGGCTCTACTGAGAATATAGTCTAACAGCTGGAGATAACGTTAGTAAAGTGCAGCAAAGCCTATTACATAGAAAGTGAGAAGTCAATTCCATCTTTGTAGTCATATTCTGATATGAAGGAAAGAAAATATCTTGTGTGAAAACTTCTATTTGATTTTGCCCAGGGCTATGAGAAACGAACAATCAAGGATTTAGCCATGCTGGATTAAGATTTTATTGCTCCTAAGCGCCAGCCCAATCTGACTGGCCGTATGTCAGGGAACTCAGTTCCTTGGGAAAGAAGGAAATTGCAGTTTTCTAGTAGGGAAAAACAGTTTGTACCTCAGGTGCAGTCTGATAACCTGGTTGAAATCTCCCCCATCAATAGTTTAAGCATCATGAGGGTGTGCGAAACAGGTACTCTATTATGGTGATTCTCCAAGAGCAGTAATAATTCCCAGGCAAAAGCCATGCCATCTCTTCTCCTTCAGAGAGTGGAGAGGAAAAGGAAATATGTTTCCAGCAGATTTTCTGAGTCACAATCACCCCAGGTGTGAGTGACTTTGAAGGTTTACTCTGGGTTAATAATGCAAACTATGTTTAGATAAAGGTTGGCATTTTGACCATCACATCTTACTTAACCAGTCAGATGGTGGGGTTTTTTTCTGCTGAGTGTAGCAGAGCCTGGCAGAAACTTGTTCACAAAAGAACCCTTTTTCCTTGTGCTGCCATCAAGCAGCAACATTACACATTACAGAAAGTCTCCCAGAAGAATCTGTAGGGCCTTAGAGAATTTGCTTAAAGATGAAAATTATGAAGGCTGTGGTTGGGAAAAAAAAATTAAAAAGGAAAGTAATGTTTTCTTCTAAGAGCTTGAAAGAAGGGAAGAAGAAGAATACGAAGTCAGAAATGAAGATAACATTTGCTATTGTCTACTAATAAAGTACAAAAATTATTCAGAAAAGCCGAGGAGGAATAATTCAAAGAAAACAATAAGGAATTTACACTGAAACAAACAAACAAAAAGTAACTAGAAAAAGCTGACAAGGCAAGCTGTTGAATTGTCATCCTGGGAGATACCAATTTATGTGAGACAGCTAAGAATAACTAACTCAATCCAGGCAGATGCAAAGGGGTGGAAACAACAGCAAGTCCCTGCCAATTCTGTCTGGAATGTCACTCTCATATATTCTGTCGTTTTGGTTTTGTGGACTGCAAGTCACATTTTATCTCATCGATGGCAATCAGATTATTTCCTTTCACAAAGAGAATCCTATTTGATTCATACAAACACCACCTATCTTAGCTGTCATCTAGCATTATTTTTTTTTATTACAAGGAACTGTATTTTGGCTGCTCGCCAAGTTTGTTGGTAAATCTCCCTTGATCCTGGGTTTGGTCATGGTACTGAGATCACCAGCACTGCAGCACATGAGTTGTTACATCTGAAAGTTACGTCAATGCCTAATGACACTACGTGCTAATCTCACCCTTAGTACTCGATTTGGAGTTCCGTGTCCTGCTCCATGCTCTCCAGCATAGGGCAGACATGAAGCTACTGGAAAGCATCAGGCAAAGGGCCAGAAAAATGATTAAAGGACAGAAGCATCCCTCATACATAGAGACTGAAGGAATTGGGAGTCTTCAGACTGGAAGATGAGGAGAAGGATCTAGAGGATCTTATCCATATGTATCAATACCTGATGCGAAGAGAAGAGGAGATGGAGCCAGGTTCTCAGTGGTGTTCAGTGTCAGAACAATAGACAATCAGCATAAACTGAAATACATAAAATTCAATAGAAATATACCATATGTGGGTTTTTTTGGTTTTTGGGTTTGTTTTTGTTATTATTTTTTTTCTGGTGAGTATTTCCCAGGAGTGTCCAGCCTTGTGATATTCAAAACCCAGTTGGATATGATCCTAAGCCATCTGCTCTAACTGACCATGCACTGAGCAGGACAGTAGCATTAAATCATAACCACAGGTGACTTTCAAACTCAGCTATTCTGTGATTGGTATAGTCCGTAAATGCAAGGGAAAAAAATGTACCTGTCTTAAAATGTTGACATATAATTAAAACGGTATATCATGTCACTATGCACAGCTCCAGGATACGATGTTCACTGTGACAGTTTATCATAACACTGTCAGAACACTGGCTTGTTCCAGGTTATAGGGCCATTATACTAATAACCCACATCACAGAAATCTGTAAATTTCTTCTGTTTTATTACTCCCTAATTGTACAACAAATGTCAAGGTATTTCTTGAAAAGCAATAATCGCTGCTGGATTTCCCATCACTGATGACATTTTAAAATATATATAAGCTTCAAAGCATGGTCACATTCAGGTTCTTTGACATGACAAATATTAACTGAAGACTGGATAAAAAAAGATCTTTTGGTCCCTAAACCTGAGAAGCACAGAGCTCTCCTCTCTTCACTTGAGGGTAAAATCCTGCCTGGGACAAATGGGAATTTTGTTGTTCCATTCAGTAGGGTCAGATCCTGGCAAGTAATCAACTCTGATATACACTTTTAAAGTAATGGGCAAATGCTTCACATCAGTCAATATAAATTACTGTGGAATGCTTTCATGGATTTCCCTGGCTGACAAAGAGCTAAGAATAATTAAACTTAATTTGGTTAAAACTTGCACTGTTAAACCCCTAAAAATGCTCTAGGATTAGCTATGACTCAAGCAAAGCCTCAACCAAAAGTGTGTGCAATAGGCATGGAGATCCTAAGCGCCCTTTCCCCTGCTCTCAGTCAGTACCAGCTGATGACACTAATTACTCATGAAATTTCTGAGACTGGCACAAGCTGAATCCACATCTCCCAGCACCCCTTGGTGTTTCCTGGTGGATGATTATTTGCAAGAAAAGCACAGGAGCAGGTACAGTGGGAGCTTCCCCTCAGGAAGCCCATCAATAGCCTGCTAGCTTTTCAGGATGTTCTACTGTCTTGTGGCCATCACCAGAAATCAGTTGTTTAGCATAGGGTGTGATAGAGTTTCCACTCAGCTGAGTCCTACTGATTTTGAAATGGTTTGGGTGACCTGTAAGAGCATCGCAGGCCGGCATCCAGCAGCTCGGGGCAGGGTTGAAGAGATGCAGGGCAAAAACATGGTGAGGTGGACAAGATGAAGGTTTAAGCAAATGAGATTAAAACCCTTTTAAGTTTGGATTACTGGAATGTCTGATTTATACTTACCCACAGTTTGGATTAAAACAAATCTATTTTCAGGTCACCTTTTGCAGCTTTACTTCGGATCCCTTATCTGAAGCAAAGCACAGGACAAGGGTAACATTGACACAACTGGAGGCACAAGTGAATGCAGTGACTTTCTTCAGCATGTGAAGAATGACACTTTAAACCCAGCTTCTTACAAGATGTACTCATTGATTGTATCCAGTCTGTCATAGGCTTCCAAAATACGTAGGCTTTCTGGGAACACACTGAAGTATAATGACATTTTGTGTATATATATATATATATACACATATATGAGCCAAAAATTTCAGAAAATTGACATCACAGATGACACAAGTTTTAATCCTGTTAAAAGCATTACAAAAACAGTGAATTTTTCTTCTTTTATTGTAGCTAATGACCATTCATTATAATGAAAACCCAAAAAGTTTCTGATGTCATCTCATGATATTCTCTTATTCCAGCAGCAGAAATTTTCCAGTTGTTTTATGGAACAGAAATCCATGTGGAAGTCTGTATTTAAAGTAGTGATGATCACTGCCAAGAGGGATAGAATAAATAGAAGTAAAAATACTAACCATCCTAGGTTTAGTATTACACACCATTAATCAAATGAAACAGAAAAAAAGCCAGCTAATTTGAAAAGGTCACAAATCTAGGAAAGACTATCAGAAATTGAGAGAGAAATCTCACTGGAGCATAATCTTGTTCAGCACCATTTTAGCTGACTGGCACTGCTACAGGTGTCTCTGCTAAAAAACTCTGCAGAGCTACAGGGCAGTGTTCAGTCGAACAGAGCGGGGAATTTCACAGAAGTTAGAAAGCCTGAATTATTGAGACAAACTGAATGTTGTGAACAACCTGCAGTTGTAGGAAAAACAAACAAAACTCTAAACAACAAAACCCAGTGATCATATTCATAGGCACAGAAGTCTTCTGTGAAGAGATATCCTTACAGTACAGGTTAAGCAGTAATCAGGAGAAACTACAGAAAGAAACACTCAGGTTAAATAACAGGGAAAAAAAAGAGTATTCTGCATCTCTGTTTCCAGGGTTATAGAGATTTAAAATATTTTCATAATCTGGCTTTTACATTTACAATCAAGTTCTGAATTTCGACAAGTTATTAGTATTTACAGCTCCCAAGACCCAAAGAAGCCTAAGACACGTCACATTTATGGGAACTGCCGATACCATAACCAGGGTAACAGAGGAGCTCCTACCATCACCTGGTGAGTATAAAAAATAAGTTAACCAACACACACATGCCCAAACTCTTTTACATCTGAACTGTGTGTGTTTTTTTATGGAGATAGGATATCCAGATATTATACCTAGATGTATAAAGTAGCAATGTGGCAATTGCTAATTTATAGACAAATGCACATGTGTGCACATCTGCAGAGGTGAAGGTGAAAATGAGCAACAGATATTTAAAGGCAAATTGGTACTGGCTGGTTTTACTATAAACGTAACTCAATGTTGCTGGGTTTCAATTAAAGTTCCAATACAAAGTACAGCCATACCAACAGATTTTCTCATGTAGAAATCTCTTCAGAAGCTGGAAATAATTTTAATTTTTTTGCTAATTTGTTTGGGGGAGGGGATGAAAATTTTCAGATCCAATTATTTAATTGCAGACTTGCAGTTACCCAATTAAAGACAGCACATAATTAAGACAGCAGAATATTGGTAAACAATAACTTGGTTTCATTTGTAAAAAAGGGAAGTTATTTTTAGTAAGACTTCTTAGTTGCTTCCAATGTTTTTATTGAATATGTGCAGTTTAAAGACTGTAATTCAAGAAACTAATTATGTTTTTATAAGTTAAAATAAACATAAACAATATTCCAGCATTAGCCGCATGCCAGACCTATGCAGTGGCGTTGCTGATGTAAATTCTTTTAGAGTTTGGAAATAGTAGGGTAGTGAGTCTAAAATATGAAGACAAATTTTCTGCAAAGCAACCCAGATAATGCGCTACAGAAGAAAACAGTTGTGATCGATCTGAAAATCTCTGGAGGAGGTTAAAACCTTCTCAGCAAAATGAATAGATTTTGGCTACAGTCCTCAGTTACCGTCAGTGAGAGGGGAAGAGGAAATGCTGCCCAAGGGCTGAAGAGAGCTCAGCTCAAGAGGATGCTCTCCGGTGCAGCAGAGCACTGCCAAGAGGCAGCATGCCTGAGGGCGTCTCATCCCACCACTCACAGCAAACTCCTGAGTGCGTCTGGGCAGGCTGGAGCTGCAGAGGGCCAAGTTCTGTAACAGGTGCACAGAGCTGCAGTCAGCGCAAACAGAAAGTAAAGCCGTGGTTATCTTACAGATATGCCCACGGAAATTAGAGTTACAGTGTCTATGCTCCTTAAGGAGGTTGTTGTCAGAAGCTTCTCCTTTAGTCACAGGGAATACCTCTCGCTGCTCCCGCAGCTGCATGGGGGGAAGAGGGTCTGTGAGGGGTGATGACGGTTTTGTGCTGGCTGCCACAGCGCTCACAGTGAACCAAAGGTTCAGTGTTAGGTGTTACCTAACACTGCTGGGCAGTGATGCTGGAGAAATGGCTTTTTTTTCCCTGTTACCATGGAGATGGTCAGACTAGACCATTAATGAGATGTCTGATGGAGCAGGCAATATAATACCATATGCGACAGGCTGGACGCGGGACAATAATCCTGTATCTCAGCCATCTACTTACCAGAACACTTCTAGCTGACTGTGATAAAGGTGGTAAAAGGAATATCTAAGCTGTGGTCTTGTACTTCAAGAATGATCTTTATTCAAAATTGGATATTTCTCACCCTTCTATGAGCTAATACCTGACACTAATGCCATCCGTAATATTATTATAGCCTCCTATCTACTATTTCAATTTTATATTAGTCTATTAATTATTAAGATCTAGTAAAAATCACTATGATAGGAACATGCTGCACTTAGGTCTGAAAAGAAAACATTAAATCTTTCTTACAGTGTAAGTTCTTTTAGCAATCACATCACTTCAGTGCTTTAGCTTCTAGCTGGAGCACTTCTAGTTCCAGAATTTTTAATACGGTTTCCTGGAAAATCAGAGGAGATAAGCTCGTGTGTCTGCATAATTAAGTCAGCTCATCTGTCGTGGAATAAACAGAGAGAAAGATTTATGTGCTTATTTCATTAGTATATACTATTGCAAAATAAGTGGTATAATACGTAAGAAAATATTTTGCATATTATTTTTTTTTCTAAGTCCAGATTTATTTTATTCCTTTGAAGTAGAAGAGCATGGAATCAATCTTCTACTTTGAATGTTATAGATAATCTGATATTCAGCAGCCTTCTGAGCACAAAATGCTACGTGGGTGGACACAGAGGTATGAAGCTGGAATTTCAGGCAATACAGAGGGGCAGAGGTTTTGAAAGCAGTAGACAGAGCTGAAGCAGAGAAAGAAATGAAAGCAGGAAAAAAAAAAACATCAAATGAAACAGCTGTCAGTTGTAGGAATTACTGTTACAGTTACTGTTACAGGTGATAGACACTTAAAAAGTTCAGTTTAAGGACTGTCCCTGCTGCAAGTATCCTTACGCACATTATCATACAATCAGACCCACAGACTAAGGAATGCTTTGGCAATAGCAGCCTTATTTCTCCAAGTAATTTTACACAGGCTGCTTATCATTCATATTTTAAATCAAGCAATGGAGTATTTTAAATTATTCAGTTTGGGTAATTACTGTGCAAAATGCTACGGCATAATGCTTTGGTTCATTATACACATCAAATGTCATTGGACATACCCTCAGTATCAACTGAGCCCAGTTCCGCCAGATCCGTGAGAAGCATCTGTGAGAACAGTTATTCAAGCAGCTACTCATGCCATTGTTCTCTTGGGAAAAAAATAAGACAGGACAAGGAACACATTACTGAAATCTAATCCTGCAGTAATAATAGGTTACCTCAACCACCTGCCTGCTGTTAAGGTAGATATCCTAAATCAATTACATAGCTCATTACACAATCACGGTTTGGGCCATCTAGTTAAACGCACCCAGATAAACACGTCGATAAAAATGAGTGCATCTAAACTAGAGATGTGCCATAGAATTTAAGAAAAGGCTAATTAAGGAAATAGTCTGTTAAGTAATGAGATATAAAACTCTTATTCCCTTCTTTTTCCCCCCCTTCACTTAGAAACGAAGTCATCCATAACTCTTAAAGAAAGGCTGTAGAAAAGGCACTATGGAAAGCAGTTTCTACAGTGAACGATTTCTAGACTTGGGTGTTTGGAATAAATATCCCTGTCTCTGTTGAAGGGATACACTCCTGAGGAGAGATGCTGCACATGTTAGGTAAAAAAAAAAATTAAAAAATATTGGAGAAGTAGTTGTCCCTGGGCCTTTTTCCTTCTCCTATGAATCTTATTAAAACAAAAAATGTCCAATTACACTGAATTATGTGATGCTATATGTTTATTTACTGTAGATACAGTTCACTAGGTATGAGAATAAGAGCAAGCTTGGTTTCATACCAATCTCATTTCCCTCAGATGAATTTAAATAGGAATTTGAAATATTGAAGGCAGGCAAATCACAGTTAATTTTCCAAAGAAATACTCCAGGGGTTATAGTTCATTATTATTACTAGCTATTATGTGCATTATAATATCATCTACAACCTTGTCTTATGGACCTGGACCTCACTGATGTTAACTCTGCACCACAATAGCTCGAGACAGGTAAGAAGTAGGAATGTTTGTGTTGATTTCAACAAGTGCTGAGTTCTGCATTCCTGACATCAGTGCTGTAGCTGTTTCAGTTCTCTTTAATAATGTGGCAGTTAAAAATAAATAAGAGAAAATGTTAGCTTTTCTCCATTCTTAGTCTGGGGAATTCACACTGGCTGTTGTATGTTATAGAAAATGTGTTTGCAAAGCCAAGAACCACCTTGCTGCATTTCACAGGGAATTTTTGTCAAGTTCTATAAATCAAATAAAGCAAGCAACAATTTGGTGTTCTGCATTCAGCAGTTATATATGTTATCTGCTACCTTATGTCTGAATTTTAGTCCATTTTTTTTCTTCACTGTCTGTAACTATAGACGAAACTGAATCTGTTCATTTACATGACAAAATTTCTTCCCAATGTTTTCCCCACAAATCATTTGTTAAATGTGCACATCAGAATTGTACAGGGAAATCCTATTAATGCTCCGACTGCGTCAGTCTCCAAAAACAGCATTATCTCTCTCCTTCTACTCTTAGAATTAGTCCCCCACCTCTTCATCCAAGGGGCCTATTCAACCCTTCTTGCACATCCTCTATCAGTAACTGGGCTGCTTTCTTTCTTCTTTGGACTCCTGGATAATTTATAAGCAACTCTTTAGGAGTGTACCATCCCTACTTCTGTAGGTACTTGCTACTCTTAGAGATTTTCTCATTTCTCCGTGCTTAAAACCCCTCTCCTCTCCTCTCCTCTCCACT
>VZTF01007556.1:1424714-1462042 GCA_013397755.1 Cnemophilus loriae | reverse complement strand
ATTGTGTAATATAGACCCTTCTATGTGATGAATCTCACACTGCTCTTCCACAAGTCCTTGTGGCATTTACGGTCACATTTTAGGCAATGTTTATTACTGACGCCTTCACTGGTGAAAACACTCAGCGTCAGGCTGGTCTTAATCATCCCAAGGTCTCTATTTCAAGGCAAATACCCACTGGCAGGAGATCTCAACTGGACTCTTCATTTCATTATCCATTTAACATGAATTTTGTTAGTGCTCTAGACTGCTAATGTTCTTATGGACATACCAAAGTTATTAAAGATTATTATGCTGTTGCTATTAACAAATTTTCTAACCTCAAAGAATGGAAATAGGACTTACTCTTCAAAAAATTTGTTGGAGGACTTATGTCTGCTGTACTCTTATATTTTGATTATGTTGTCAGCTACTGCTTCTACCAAGCTCCAACCTTCTCCTTTTAATTTCAGCTGGGTCAGCCAACAGTTATTCAGGCCCTTCCTCTTTTCAAATTCAAGGGAATTATTCTCTTTCTGTTTGAATTTCCATGATATATTAAAAGACCAAAGATTATCTCAGACAGATTGGATTCAATTTATCAAAACTGGCTGATATTTAAGATATCTATCTCTGGATAGACATGAATCACGTGTCTCCTGGATACTATAAAATTGAAAAGTGTATAGCCTTCCTCTGAAAACAAATCACTCAACTCTGTTATTTTTCAAATACAGAGAAGAAACATTTATTGGACATGTAGGCTTATTACATTGTTTATGAATAATTTTACCATTCTTCATTCCTAATGTAACTTCAAAAAAATTATTCTTCCTTCTCCTGACATGGATTTTTCCCCTGTATTTAGCTACATTTTTATCTGTACCTAATTTAATAGATTCCAAGTCATATTAGTTCCCTTCTACTTTCACTTTTGAGTTTTTAATAAACATTTTATTGGTTTTAATGTCATCATTTGTAATTGTTATAATTGTAGTATTGCCAAACTTTTCTTCTTTCCTTGGGAAATGATAACTTCCTCCTACCAAAACCTGACCCTCTTTATTTCTGTTGCAGTAGTTTGTTCCTATTTAAAACATTCCTTTATAATTTTGCTTACAAGACTTCTCAGTAAAAAGAAAATTGATCTGGGGTTAGTTAGCTAATACATCAATTCAATGCATTTTTGATTCTGAATTTTTGAGGCAATCAATACCTCTCAAAGGAGTAACATTGGTACAGAACTCCTCTAACGACCCCTCTTCTGTTCTGTTCTGTTCTTCTAATAAAGTAATCAACAATGTTATTTTGAGAAGCTTTACAGATCTGCATAACTTCAGACTTCGTTGTTTTCTTTTTCTCTGCCTCATATTAGTTTAAAAATAGGAATAAAATAATGATTTGCAAGGATCGCTTTAGACTTCCTAGAATAGGTACACAGTGATAACATCTCAGGAGACTCAAAGGACTCCAGAACAGAAATGGCATTTTCCATTTTTGAGGACTATAATGGTCGAACATGCATCTTCATTATTCTGGCTTGTGATAAATACTGAAAGAAACATTAAAAAATCTACACCATGAAAATTTATACCAAACTTGACTTAAACATGTTTGCAACCTTATAAATGGAAATTTTTGTGATGAACAACCTGACTCCTGAAAAACATTTTTTTAAGGCAAATTTGTATTTCTTCTAAACAGATTATTTTTTCCAAATGTGTCCCCACAGAAGACACTAATGCCAAGTTGAGAGCCTGAGTCCAGGAGAAAGATAATCTGTCATTTGGACCAGAGATAACCAGCAAGGCTCTGGCATGTGGGGCAAAACTAAGGAGTGCCAAAGATCCCCAAAGATTTGTCACAATATATTCTCATTTTAGAATTTACACAGGCATCCCAGATGTTCTCTACAGCTTACAGGAAGGAAAATGTGCACATGTGTGCTGCTTACTGTGCTGAAAGGCATTCAGGAGAAGAATATCATTCTGTACTGAACAGGCAATTTAACCCATCAGCGAGAAGCCTTCTGGAGTAACTGGTAAAGAGACAATTGACTGAATGAGAGAGCAGCTCCTTCCTAGCTGGGACTCAGCTTTGCACTTTGCACTGTAGCAAGCTGTGTGCGTGATCATTAATGGAAGGGATGGTGTACGCCTCTCGCATGTGCAAAAACAGAAAATGTCTTCGAGGCATTGTAAAAACCCATATTGAATGGGCAATACACCCCCAGAAAAGTGTTCTTCTAGATCCAAGAGATTATGAACCACATTAATGCAGTCCATTGAAGAAAAACAACTGGCTTCTTTGGTAGAAGTCATATATTTTTATCTATTGTGATGTAACGTGTGTAATTCTAAAACAGCCCACATAAAATCACGTAGTCCAGAGCTTTATAGGCAACCTGAATGCTGCCTGTCAACAGCAGTCCTTCAGCTGTCTGTAACTATAGAGAAAATTGAATCTGACTTTCCTCAGATTTTTTTAAAATCATGTATTTTCCCTAGTAATTATAAAAAAATCCAGTTGCCTGCCTGTGTCTTTTTTACTTCTTTACAAGCTACAACACTCCCTCCCTATTAAAGAGTCAATTTAATGGATTTCTGGTCCTGATCGTAAAACTTCAATCATCCAGTCATGGAACAAAACAAAACCCTGTAATTTAAATGCCTGATCATGAAGTTATAATGCTACAGTCTAACCAACTACCAGTCCTAGCAGATAATGTACTTCATGAGTTACGGACTGAAAAACGATCACCCAAAAGACCTCCCTGATTATACTGAATAAGCACTTTATCTATTTTTTTTTTTTTTTTTTCCAGGGAAGGTAGCAAAACTGCACTTACTGAGAGCCTACTCTGGTCCTCAGATGTTTTTTCCTGTTTGTGTTGTTTGCTCTGCTTTTCTCACTGGCTACTTGCAGAGACAGACAATATTCACACTCATTAAATGCCTGTGGTAGTTACCAATAGATAAAGCTCAGAGGGGACACTGTTGACCAAGGCTCTACTTTGGTCATATTCCTTCTACTGGCAGGACAGGAACATAGTGTTGTGAAGGATGATTTGTTAGGTTCATATGAGAAAAAAAATCTACTTTCAGAGTCTAGTAAATTTACTTATTTTCCAGTTATTACTAAAACTGCTATTTTTATTTGAAGCAGGACTAATATACAAAGAATCAATATTAATAACATTTTGAAGGTTTGAAATATTATACATAGATATCATACTGTGAGACCAAAGAGACTCTCATTTTCTAATGAAAGTCATACACAGAATGACATTTAGGTAAGTACCTATTAGATCTGGCATTAATTATTCCTATAAATAAACTTAACTGTGGGATGGAGATTAAAATTTTGGCCTTTAGTCCAACATGTGCTGTTTGCAATTCATTTTATAAGGACAAATGAACTTTCATTTCTTACAATTTATAATGCATGATATCATTACTATTTTAAATGCACAAAATATGTTATTGATTGACAATTTTTATATTTGAATATTATTAAAAAATAATTAATTTTGACAGCTAAGAATTCTGAGAAGCAGTATTCCATCTTGTTTTGTACTATGTTTTTCCCAGCTTTAGTGAGTAAATAATTGAGTCTTAGCTTTAATCTGAACATCATGACAAATCTGGGTTTGCTGTCCGTTGCAATAGTACCAAACATGTCAGAATTAAAAGGAAGACATACTATGTGAAAACTGGTATAAAATATGTTTCAGTTTCTCTGAGCTCATTCATTCCTCAAGCTTGTCATGTGCATTCCGTGTTATATTACAAACAAACCTCTAAGGGGTAATATTTCATTTCATTTTGCATTCTAATAATCTGTTGGCATGGTAATATGGACGATAAAATGAATTTTCAGAAATGTTGAATACACAGGGTCTAGAAGGCATTTTAGGTAATAAAAGCAACAGTCTCTGCCAAGGGATTTGTTAACCTGGTCTGCAAATAATACTGATAGGCTAAAATACTTTCATAGAGCATCACATCCTGTTAGGTTCTAGCTCTGGTAAGCAAATCCGTCAGAACCGTATTCACACAGTGTGAACAGCCTCAAAACTTAATATGCTGTTTTCAAGGTCATTGTTTAGTCCTAAAAACTTTTAAATATCGGTAACCTATAGGTTCATTGTGCTACTGGTTAATGGTCCTTCTTCATGGGCAGAACAGGACAAACCTGCACAGGAGGTAGAGTTTAAGTAAGATGACTCTTTCAGCATGTAGAGAGCTGATCAGCTGGATCACGTCCATCCTGCAGCTATAAAGAGGTGGGGAAAGGAGTCACCCTGCTCAGCAGGGCTGTCCATCTTCAATTGAAAAGATGCAGAGTGAACTGCTGGTTTTGTTCTGTAAGGCTGATAGGATTTCCCCTCTAAATTGCTGCAAACTTGCAATGAACTCCAGACTTTCTCTTCACCCATGGGCAGTTTCAGTCCTAACACTGTCTTTTCATGCCTTTGTTCATCTTAGCTGTTTCCAGAGGTGTGCTCCACACACCTCTGGAGGGTGTGTTCCCTTTTAGTACAGGGGGAACAAAATACCTAACTCAGCCCCGTGAACTGTACTGACTTCTGGCACCTAGATGTGCAATACCAGGGGCACATCCCTTTTTTGGATAAAGTCCCTAAACTCAGTGGTCTCAGCTCTGGAAATCCTAAACCTAGGTTCCAAAGCACTTTTGAACTGATACACAGTATCTCTAGCCATGTTAGAAACTTTTAGTTTCCATGTTTTACAAATCCTATATAGTACTTCTGTGTAAAGATTTCTTTTGGGCTGTTTCACACCATACAAGGTTCCCTAGCCAGATGTTCGAATTACATATTCACCCTAGAGCAATTAACAAACCTTTTTCTCTTGGTGTCTGTCTTTCAGTGGAGGAAAGTCCTACCAAAATCTTCTTCTGTGTACAAAATGCCAAGTCTTTGCTTACATTGCAGAAGGCTCTGAGAAGTCTTCTCTTCAGTTGCACATAAGGAAATGTAATCTCACTGTGCTTCTCCGTAATGCAGAGAGTATTCTGGTCAACACAAAGTTTTTTGGCAAATACTTTTGTCGCTCCTGCTTGGCTGGAGACTTAAGGACAGGAATAACCAAGGCCCCGTTCAGGTCAAACAAAGTGAGGGAGAGAAAGTGGTGCAGCCTTTGTGCTGCTGCCTGGCATCTTGACGAGTTTACTATTCAATGTTGCTTTGTGTGAACTTGGCAAGAAGCTTCAGTCTCTTTCTGTCCTGCCTTTCTGTCCACTTCCATCACCGGTCTGTAAAATAAAGGCCTACCTTTCAGTCATTTCCTGAGGAACAATGGACTGGAGGGCACGAGGAGTGCAGGCTCTGCAGGAGCTATCTATCTCCAGTGGAGAGGCAGAGCTTTGCTGAGGGGAAGGGGAAGGTTTTGCTGAATCAGCACCTTGAGGACCAGCTGAAGTCCCATTTGCTTACATGCTGAAGTGCTCTGCTGAATTATAGCCCAGGGCAGCCAGCTGCCAGCCCTTCGCTTCCTGATTAAAAACAAAACAGCATTTCTAGAAGCTGCTCATGTGCTTTGAGCAGTGTCATCCAAGGTCCCCCTCTTTTCCTGATTATTCCTCTGTGCCTGCCTAACAAACCACCATTCACTTCTTTAAGGACTGCTGTAGTTTGAACGACCTGTATAGAAAGTACTATATTTTCTAATTCTGTGCCAATTTCTTTTCTGTTGCTTATCCCATTCCAGAAAACAGTATGGCTCTTAGCAAACATCCCGAGGCAGTACAATTGCCTATTAAATAGGACTCCCTGTTGATTTCAATGTACTTTCAAAGTGCTTCAAAAGGTTGATGGCACAACACAGCTCAGAGGTGCTTTTTGCTAGAGCATTTTCTGGTACACAGAGAGATAATAACAAAGGAAATTCTGAATGCTTCTTGAACACGGCTATCGGCACTGGTGTTGCTAGATAAAATAAAATAACCCTTTCTTAGTAGATTAGAATTTTTTTGTCCTGGCAATGCTGTGTGTGACACAGAGTATAATTCCAGCCAAGTCTGAGAAAATGAAGTATCTCTTATTCTTAAATAGATCAGAAAATCAATCCAAAACAGTCCAGGCAGAACACTTAATACTGTCTCAGAGGCCATGTGATGTTTTCCAGTGAAATTCACAGTGCAATCTCTCACATCAGATTAAAATATCAGAATAGTCTCAGATGCAAACACATGGCAACAGAGCCACAAGAGAAAGGGAGGGGTGGCACAGAGTTTTCAGGGAGGAGACACCGCTTTCCTCAAGATTGCCTTTTCTCAAGGCAGAAAGGATATTTCAAGAGAGAACTGTGGCCATCTTGAGGAGATAAATCTTTTCATATCAGCAATCACACTGGCCAAGCATAACATTTGCTATCGGCGCTGGATTCAGGGAAAATTTGTATAAACTAATCACCCGTGTCTGAACATATTGAGAGGGAGAAAAAGGATTTAACAATTGATTGGTTTCATCATTCTCACAATTTATTTTTTTCCTATATAGGTTTTTTAAATAAGTTAAGCACTGCTATTGAACTTTTCAGACATATGCGAGGTGATCTCACCATGGAACACTGTCTTGCTGATATCTCTGGAAAGCTACTAATCAAGTTGCAAAAGTTACTGTTGATTTTTTGTGCCCATTATTTGAAGTATCCTGTTTCATTTGAAAAGGGATGCTTTTCATCAAAATGTCCCTACTCTTACCCTTTGAAGGTCAAGGACATCCAGTTTGGCAATTCCATTTATTGACAAAAAGAATTGCTAATAAGCATAGCTGCTGCTGAGAGAAGTAGCATCCTGTCTAGATGAGGATTTCATTATCATCCTGATCATTTGGTCATATGGATTTAATATATGCACATGGCAACCATGCAATCCATGATTTAAGAAATCCTGCATACTCATTAACTTAATAAGCAATTATGTTGTATTAAGTAAAATTAAACCCACAACTTTCTAAGAAAACCCCAATGAAATTTCTATGTGATAGACGTGTTAAGTAAAAACCAGGATTCAGAAAGTCTTTACACTCATCTACTTGTCTGAATACATTGCTAAAGTTCTGATTTGAATTTTTACCATAATTCAGTAAACTGAGAAACTTGTGCCTTTTTTTAATAGTTTCATTAATCTTAAAAATATTTGTAGTAACCCCAAAATTTAACAAATTTCTATTTTTAAGTTTTTTTAAAACTTTGAATTAATTTCTTCTGTTTTGGATATCAATGTGTTTTCGAAGATGGGTTTTAAACATATGACACTTGTCTTTACTAAAAAAGTTCTTAAACATTTTATTGACTTCACACAAAATGGCACTTGTGAAAATGCTGAATAAACATTTAAAGGTAGTGTCTGTGGGTTCGAATCAAATCCTTTTTTCTCAACCATGTAGACGTCAGTTAGGAATAGCTACGGTACCTTACCCCCTATTCAAAATTTCATACTTGTGTTTCATAGGGTATGAAGTCTTTGGTCATAATTTAGTCAAAGTTTAGATGTATGATAATCTTTCATTTAAATGCAGTGTTTGTATCCTAAAAATATATTTCTTATTTTGGAAGAGTGCCATGGGGAATCGAAAAAACCTACAGCCTTTCTTTCTCTACATTTGCTTGACTTCTTGTTTTGAAAAAAGAAAAGTAGTGAAGAGGGATCCTATTTTCTTACTCCTTAAATTAAATCTGATTTTGTGTGGCACATTAGTGCACAGGAAAAATCTTGTGTACAAACCTTTCTGTCAGTTTACCAAGTCTCTGTGAAAATCAAGCTATGTAATCAAATTCATCAGAGCAATGGCATGGGAAATCTGAGCAATAAGAGTATTATATGCAATATTATAATTACTTGCTCTTAGTATGTGACCAGAAATCCTTCATTATGATCAACTACATGACACAGCTTCTCACATGAGAAAACCTTTCGAGTAAAAAAGGCCTCAGTTAGACCTCAGTCTGCTAGATTTCTGCTGTAAAGTAGGCAGGACAAGTTTGCCTTATCTGAAGCACAACAACATTTCAAAATACAGTACAAAATGAGCACTTGACTGTATTTCATCTTAAATTTATGTTGAAAAACAACCAGTGTTTTCTTCTGAAACTCTCAAGAAGGGATATTTCTTTGCTGACTGATGATGTTTTTCCAGATTTTCCTAAAAGGAAGAGGATAAAAGTTGACAAAAGGGCAAAATAATTACTAGTTGCTAGAATTTCATATCCTTGCATACGTTTTCTGTCAAAGTTCTGCATCTTGAAGTTTCTGTAATCTCTGCAACTTGAATTGATTCTTTGGTCAGAATGACCTTTTCAAAACAGTTTTATGCCTCTTTAAACCCAAAGCTACATCTTAAGAGACAGCTGACAACACAGTTTGACCCCTGCCCCTTTGTGCGGAAGATGGTGTGCGAGAAAATCAAACCCATAAATTACACAAAGAAAATGTTCTGCACATCCTGTATCAATAATGTCTCTCCCAAGTAGACCCAGACAGAGGTCTCCCAATATTTCTATTGCTCAGCAGAAGGTTTCAATATTTAATGTGACAGGCAAAGCGAGAGGAAAGCTTTCTGATGGCAGGAAGCAAATGGATTATCTTATGCCACAAAGATCGACTTAAGTGTATGTCCCACACTCTCCCTTACCAGATTTTTCAGGATTGACGTATTGTTTACCTACCTGGTCTGCCAATGATGATTTTCCCTCTAACAAATACACTTTTCTAGTTACTTCACAAAAAGATTGATCAGTGTCATTGTTTTAATAAGCAATGAACTGCAATCACATTTAATGCTGGTTTATGCAGAAAAAGATATTTGCAACACTTGAGCAGAGAGGTTGTGTCTCAGAAACAAGGTATTACAGGTGATAAGGCAAAAACATGTGTTCAACTACCTGATGTATTTATCTGAAATTATAAAGGCTTCTGCTGAGCAGAAATGCTTTTTGCCCACATTGTTCTGAGACAACTAGAGAACAGTGAGACCAGCATGCCTCTGAGAAGTTTGGGTTGTTTGCATTGGTAAAAAAAGGCATCCAAAAAATTCAGCATGTTACATCCTTATTTCATCAGTGACTGAAGAATTAATTCTTTCATTTTTGGGTCCTGAATATGAGTGTAAAAGATTGAGGAAGCCTCCACTTACATGATTTCATGCCTTTCTGAGACTCTATTTCCCCTGCAATTGCCTATGGCACGTGCTGGTAACTGCTGCCTTAATACAATTTACTCTGGTTACTTCTTTCCCTCTTTTAATTTGCACTTTCTTTTGGAGAAAAAGTAAGTTTATGAACAAAGTTAATATTTAAATACTGAGTCAATGTTCAAATGCTGTTCTGTTTTATAAATGTCCTTGTAATAGCCAGATAATGGTTCAAACGGGTTTTGATGCTTTTCATTGTCCATGCAGCAGCGCTCATTCAAACAAGTTGCCACTTAAGGCTGCAGTGCCTCTGGGGAATCCTCAACGGCAGACAATGAAAATAATAATTTGCTAAGTGTATCATTTTCTCTCAACAAAGATGGAATTTTGAAAAATACTTTGCATTCTCCTAGTTGCCCCAGAGGAAGCCAGCTAAATGTTTTCTACGGTATTTAGTGAAAACAGGCTTGACAACATAATCCCTAAATTTTGTTCACAAGTAAGCTTCCCCTGTTTGATCAGACCTTACCTAAACTATCAGTCTACTTGTCCTCCTTTGATCCTTTCCTTTGATGGGACTGCTGAGTTTCCTCTCAGCGACACACTGTGTTCTAGGGTCTGTATAATCAGCCATAACACACTTTTCATGATCAAAAGGGCTCTTTGGTGCCCAGAGATGTACTGTTCCCATGGCCTTTCCTGGCAGCTGAAGATGCATATCTAGGATGCCTTTCATTCCCTTGAGGGACTATGGGTGTCTGGGGGAAATGAAAGCAGCATTTTGGCTCATCTCAGGACAGCATTACAGGTCTCTGAAGCTATAGGTGATATGGGACTCCACCTTTGAGATAAACGAGTCACTGCTCACCCTCTGCTTCAGTTTTGAAAGCAGGTTCAGTGCACTGCACTAAAAAGGGTTTGAGAAAGATAAAGGAGAATAGAAAAATAAAATGGTACATGCAGAAGAGAAAAAAGAGAGGCAGAGAAATTCAAAAGTCTGAGAACAAAGAAACAAACCCCAGCCATTGTGTAGAATTTAGAAACAGTGCAATGAGAATTACCAGGGAATTTCTACTAAAAACAAGATTAAAGAGAGATGGGATTTGGCATTCAAGACTCATTTTTTTCCCCATGCTAATAAAAGCAGTATTAAGAAAAGAAGCAACTAAAAGAAAATAAAGAATTACTGCAACTTAAAGAAATAGGAGCTACATAAAATGTAAGAATTGACCTGCAGATGGTCAAATTAATTTTAGAGATTAAAATAATGTGAGTCCAGCTTAGATGCTCTACTAGAATTTTCAATTAGCTTGTGAAACAAAGGAGAATGTTGTCTTATATCTCTGCCTATTGCAATCAGACAATAACATGATTATTTGGTAGAGGTTGTAACTATTAAGTATACTGATAAAGATTTATTCTCAAGAGAAATAACATCTATGTCAGGAAGAATGACAATTTAATTTTACTCACATCAATATTCCTTGCTTGGTGTAGTCTCCTTTCCCAGCACAATACATTCTATCAAAATAATTTATGTTTGGTATCCTGTCTATTGAATTAAGAGTATTTTCAGCTGAGGCAAAGCAATTTTATGAACCCTAGCTTTGCATTCTTGGGAATACTTCACAATTCAGCACACTACACATGTAATCACCATTACAGAATAATTTTCCTATAAAAATATTACAGGAAGAGATTGCGTGTTCAAATGGCAGTATAATTTGGCTTGTTTATTCATCCAAATACTCTTTACTCATACTCAGTGGAACATCTTGAAGAGCAGAAGCACTAACTGTAAACTGAACCTTCATCCACATGCCTCAGAGTACTTTAGGAATGGAATCTTCCCCACTTCTGCAACTGGAAAACAAAGAGCTTGCACAAGGTCTTCTCACAGGTTGCCCATCACCATGGACAGAGCTGGTAACAAGGGCTAGGGACTGTCCTCTTTCCATTGCTGGCAGTCTGGAATGTTGAGGCACAGAAACCTTTTCTTTCCAGATATTTTATTTCTGCAGCCTCTCTGAATGCTAAGAAATGTGTTTCATTTTATGAAGCACAATAAAAAACAAACCCACTCTAAGCAAGTAATCAGTATAAACATATTTTAGATGAACTGGTATTGTCAATGAACTCTGAAGACTTTACTTACTTTGTTTTGATTTAAACAGAGCAAAAGTCAAGTGTTCTCTGTTCTAAATTGTCTCTGAAAACATCTTTCTATCTATTTTGACAAGCCTTTTCTCAAAGCTCAAATGTTCCCATCAGAATTCACACCCACGATTGCATTGAAAAGACAATACAAGAAAAGAATCAGACTCTGCTTCATGGAAATGGATAAACTTATTATAAAGCAACCATTTAACCAGTAAAATCAGGGTAATTTCTCTCAGGTGTTCTGATTTTACAATTTTTGAACTGCTTGTTTAGATTTTTAAAAGAATCTTGAAAGCGTAGAGTTGAATTTCCTTGTTTTTACTCTTTATTTTACATGTAATGTTTTTATATACCAGCACAATCAAGTAAAAATTTCTTCCAGTTACGTCTCAAATATACAGTCTGATAAATTAAAAACTAGATGTAGTTTTTGTGTATAAACTCCTTGTCAAAATTTTACAGGTTACTTTTTTCATTTTTCTAATACTCATTATATATTAATATATTCATAATATTCATGTGTATGTGTATGTTTAGGCATTTTAAGATACTCAAAGGCACATCTAAAACTTCTGAGAGAAGCAAAGTGTTTTCTAAGCTAAAAGAATGGCTAAAAATAACTGGTTGTTACATCTGATCTTTTACTCAGTAGTTTTCACATGCTCCCTACAGAGTGCAACCAAAATGAGATGGGTGCACAAGGAATGTGAGAGATTCCCTTTTCCTTCTGAGTGAATTATTCTAAAGTCTGTGAGGCAGTAGGAAAGCTTTTTTTCACCTATAGCAGATGGAAATACATAAATCATACCTGGAAGACATCAGCACCAAGTGATTTCAAGGAGACAAAATATAAATCAGAAAACCTTCATTCTGATTTTGGTTATCATCAGCTGCAGTTGATCTATTGAAAATCAGGAATTCAAAGTACTTAGAAATGTATAAAATGCACTACAAACACTGATGGAGCTGATAAGATTTTCAGAAGTATTTTCGGATAAGTATCATCAGGGCTTGCAAAAGTAATCAGATCACCTTGCAAACCTGCTATCATTCACTTCATTTAGTATTCCTTTTCTTGTCTCTTAAGGGCCAGTTGTACTGAGCTATCTGATTTCTGAGAAAGTACATTCAGATAAGGCACATTTATCCAAACAATGCATTTCTAGAGTTAGTTAAACAAGTACTTCCACCTCACAGTGAACTGAATATATGTCTCCTGTCAAGAAGCAAGAATTTGCTTTGCCTTCGAAAGCAAATTCGGGTTTTGCTACAATGAAGATAATCTTTCTTGTAACTGGCCTGATTTTTAAATTATATTTATACCAAAAAAAAATAGTAAAAGTAATAAAAAAATACAAAACATGAAAATAAGAATTTTAACAGGGGCAGGTGCTGGATTCTGCACCTGGGACAGGGTAACCCTATATATACGTACAGCCTGGGGGAAGAGGCTGAAGGGCAGCTCCAAAGAAAGAGATCTGTCAGTTTAGATTGATGGCAAGTTGAATATAAGTCAGCAGTGCCCTGGCAGCCAGGAAGGCCAGCCATGTCCTGGGGTGCATCAGGCACAGCATCGCCAGCCGGGCAAGGGAGGGGATTGTCCTGTTCTGCTCTGCACTGCGCAGCCCCACCTTGAAAACTGTGTGCAGTTTGGGGCATCTCAGTACAAGAAGACATCAAATTCCAGTTTGTCTGGAGAAGGGCGACCAAGGTGGTGAAAGGCCTTGAGCATAAAACGTGCGAGGAGTGACTGAGGTCACTTGGCTTATTCTGCTTGAGAGGAGAAAGATGAGGGGTAACATTATCATAGTCTTCAACTTCCTCAAGGAGGGCAGCAGAAGGGCAGGTGCTGATCTTCTCTCTCAGGTGATCTGCAGTAGGAACGAAGCAGTGTTGGGAGGAGTTCAGGGTGAACATTAGGAAGAGGTTCTTCACTGAGACGGTCAGTCACTGGAACAGGTTCCCAGAAGTGACAACAAACCTATCAGAGTTCAAGGAGTATCTGAATGATGCTATTATTCATATGGCTTAGTTTTTGATCCTCTGAGGAGCTGGGAGTTGGACTTGGTGATCCATATGGGTTCCTTCCAATTTGAGATAATCTGTGGTTCTACGATTCTGTTATCTAACCAGGGCGTTATTTTCCCCCTAGAACCTGGAGCTTAAATTGCTGCTAAATAAAGATGCTTTCTCATACTTTTACATGGGCTGTGATTCAACAACCACCAGCCAGAGAAATGACTAACATGGACATCCAGAGTTAATACTCGAGAGACATCCATACTCAGGATAAACTCTGAGCAGCAAAAGCATGGTTATTTACGAGTTTTTTATATTTGCTGTAAATACTTTTCTGTGATCTGAAAAGAAGCATTTTTAAGGCTGTCAGTGATTATTCCTTTGAGAAAAGAGAGGACCGTGGTGGAAATGCAGCTACTCTTTGGGCAGTCTGGCAACACAAACAGAGCTTGTAGGCTCCATGTTTTCCTTACAAGGGAGTGAGGAAAGACATAGAGTGTGCTCAGTGTTTTGCATCATAGGTGGCAAAGACAGGAATTCACAGATGGTAGTCTTTCCCCCCATCTCTGTTTCCATGAGTCTTCTCAATTGCAGATCAGGTCTGGAAAGTGTGGCAAATGTCCTCTGTTGCTTGCACACCACCTGTTGCAAGGTAAGGAACAAATTCTTCTCTTCATGTCTTCTGTGTTCTGCTAGTTAAAAATGGAGAGAGCAGTATGAGAAGGAAGAGCACCTCATCTGCACTATACTCCCTCTGTACCAGGACTGGGGTTCCTTGTCCAACCCATTCATGCTAAGCTTAATTCAATGCTGTTTCTTCATTTGAATTATAGTTCTCCCAAGATGATGGTGGCTTTTGCTCTGATTTTTGATGGAATATGCTGGAAATAAACCCATGAAAGAGCTTCCGAACAGGCATAAATCTCAGCATTATAGACTGAAATGCTGAAACATAAAGATCTAGTTCCTTTCGTAAAAGCAATTGTCTTTCTCTACAAAGGCCAAAATAAACTTTCAAACTTGCACATAATTGATTTTTTTTATTCTAAATCCTACTGTGTCTTTACAGTGAAACTAAAAGGAGTACTGAAATTATGCAAAGAGGAGCTGTGGTTTGTTATCTATTTTTTCAGCTTTTATTATGACATGATTAACTATGTAATTATTAGAGTCATTAATGAAGTTAGAAGAGATCACTCATAAGTGTTTAAAGTACTCTGAACAATTACCGTACAAGTCTTTGAAGGTTAATGCATGGGTCTCATTGTGAGGTGCAGGGATATTCACAAGAGCATAAATTCTCACCCTGACTATAATTTACGGATTTAAGGTGCAGATTAGAAAGTTGAATTTTCAAATCTTAATTAGCCAAAAGACATGCCACTGAGGCATATCCCTGAGGAGGGAATTAGCATGTAAACAAAGTCATTTGACAGTGAGATGGGGGCAGTAAGACATCTTACTTTTCTGCAGTGAATATTTTTATGACATTTCAATATGCATGGACAAGGTGCTGGGATCCTTTCTAGTGCAAAGCTGCAGTTGGGACCAAACAGGCTCAATTCTTGCCCTTCATAAACAAGAAGACAAGCATCAAACATCTTTCTTTCCTTCTGAAAACTCTGCAATTATAGTACAAATGCAATTTTGGTTCCCAAATTCCAATTACATGCAAAATATATGCATTCTGACCCTGTTCTGCTACCCCTATCCACTATTTGCTGTATTTTAGAAATTTGCACTCTGACATGTCAGGACTAGGCTCAGCCAATGGTACTGATTAGTTCAGACACCGAGCTCTGAATTAGCTTTAGGTTTTTGACAATGTTCCCACTTCTGCAGTCACTTCTGTGTGCATCATTTGAGTTGAAAATGGAAAGGTCACTGTTTGCCAGCCGTGGGAGAAAAGCAGTTAAACGTTTTCTGAGTAAACTATTGACTATCTTTAAATGCTATTCAATAGCTGTAAATTTATACTGCCTTCAGGCGCTGTGACTGAAAATTAGAAATGAGCGTGTGGGCTGTGCGCTAAAAGAGGGAGGGAAAGGACAGCTGGAAAAGTTCCTCCTTGTTCCCATTTTGGGGGAGGGTACCACAGTCTCCACCACACAATTTGCAGCAGACTTCAGACCTTCTGATGATCTGAATTTCTACTGAAAGCAGCACAGTCTGAGTTTCTACCATGAGATTCAATTCAGTGATACCTGTCCTGCACCTAAACTTCCATGTGCTCACCTTCATCCTTCCTGCCCTGTGAAGGAGACAGGGAGTGTCTAACTTGCTTTTGTTTTCACCTTTGTAAACCTTAAAAGCCTAGCACAAAGGTTTCAATTTTCAGCTTTTTAATTAATGTTCAAAGTGTAGTGGTGGACCCATGGTGAGCTACATAATTAAGTGTTAAGGTTTGCAGGGAGCCAAACCCAAACTTTTTCTGAGATGTACGGATACTCTTTCAGACCAGCAGCACAGTGGGAGGTTCTATGAACCAGAAAGTGTCCAGGCTTTTCTTCAGCTACAACAGATGATCTCATAAAATAAATTATTTACCCTGACAAATCTTGCCTCAGCTACGTTCAGAATATGAATTCTTCACTGAACTTCTTAAGGATACAAAGAATAGTAAGGATCATATAAGCTTTTAACAGCCTTTCATGAGAAGGAAAAACAGCTCACAATAAAATAATAGTCAATGAGATGGTCAATATACTTTATGTCCTCATGAACTGCAGCACAGCGAAGGCAAAGCAAATACAGGACAAGGGAACACAGCTAGAAAAACAAACAATACAAAGGTGTGAGACAGTTTACTCCTGGACTTTATGTTGTCAACCCAACCTCCTTGCACCCACACAGCACAAGGGAGAGGAGCTGCTTATTAAGGAACCGTTTTTCCATGTTTTATTGTGAACATCAGCAGTTAGTTTTGTTAACTTTGTGTCAGGCCACACACACATTCCAAACCAAATCACATGGAAGTTTCATGTCAATTCAGTGCGTACTAGGTCACCTTTTGTTCCTAGTGGTGTCACCATTCTGCTTGCAGGAATTCCTGAGAAGTTCTAGTTAAGATTATTTTTCTGGTCTCTTCTTCAAAAATATTTTTTTAGTGAAGGGATAAAGACAATTACACGCCATGATGCATTTCCTCAGGCAAAACATTTTCAGCAAAGGTGGCTAAAGGAACAGTAAGTGGTGAGCATTTGGGTGAATCCATTGCAGAAAAGAGTCCTGAGCTGGCTTGCACAAAACATGGTAATGCAGATATTTGGATCCCTCCTTTCTGGAAGCAGACAAGCTGTTTATAAACACCTTAACAGAAAAATAAATCAAAATTCACTTTCAGCTCTCGTAGCGAGGCAGAGGTATACCAATCTCCCCTGAGCAGAACGTGCATCTGTGCTCTAATTGGGAATTACATACCCGTGCAGAATATTGGATAGATGGTAATTTAGAAATTCCTATGAGCACTGGCAGACAGTTATTGGCCTTCCCACCATACACACGTTAGAAAACAAAAGCATCTGTAGCTGTAGCAATAATAAAACTCTGCAGAAGATTTTTCAGTCCAAGAATAAAATAAAAAAAAAACTTAAAATAGCATACAGTTGTGCAAATTTTCATGTGTAAAATAAAAATTAGAAATAGCTTTTATGATTCATTTTCAATAAGGAAAATATATTGTTTCATATTTAGCTTCTGGCAATTTTTAAAAATTCGTATCTTAGTTATAAATAGCACATTGTAGTTTTCCACCAAGAACCTTGGATTGTCCTCTGCTTGAGAAATACTGTATAAAGGATTAACATTTTTAGTATACACAATGTTGCCATTTTTCTCTTGTAGCCTAGTTTGAATATACTTTATATTTTACTGCAATTGTCTGCAATATTCAGTGTGTTCTTAGTACTTGGTAGAAAGAAAAACAAATTTACAGTTCTATTACCGGAAAATATAAATCCTTCTTGTGTTCTACAGTATACAGCATAAGAAGGGAACTGCAAAAATTCACTGAAAACATAATTTTAGTGTAAGCGTGGTCTAGCTAAATATATGGCCAACTGAATCAATGTCAGTCTTACCATATTTAAGATCTGAGTCTTTCAAGTTTAGGTTCCCCTATAGCAGGGAACTATGGCAGCGTATAACTAACTGAGGGCTGGATTTCAGATTTACAGCAATCAGTAGGAATTAACTCATTGACTTAGTAGCTAACTTCTGCTACTGGTAACATTGCTGCTAAATTCTTGAGGAAATTGTAGGAAGCATTTACCTGGTGCAACTATAACGTATTTTAATAAAACACCCATAGCTGTTTCTATTTGTGTGGAAAGGTGGCAGATATTATAATTTTTCTAACTATCTGCATAGACTCCTACTGAAAAAAACCCCTGAAAATGAAATTTAAAAAAGGAGCAATCCATCTACCAAGATAACTTTCATTAAATGTGGAGCTTCCAGTTTTGAGACAGATTGCCATTATCTATGAGTTCTGTCCCCCTAGTAATTAATGACAGTAAAAATCTGTTAGACAAGACAAAATAGAAAGTGAAGAATTCATCAAGAATATTTCTGCTAATTCTATCAAAACTGATTATATAAAATTTTACCATAGAAACACATTTCTTTCAAAAACACTTTTTCTGAACTCTACTTTCAAAACATTTATCTTTTAATAGAAATTCTACATTGTAAAATGTAACTCCATACTACAATTAGCATTTTTAAATTGAATAATTGAGATTTTCCTTTAATAACACCCAAATAAGAAATGCTGTATTCTCAGGATCTCTTTTGCTTTCAGAAAACTTAAAAGAAGATTTTTGCTTTTAAAAGAAGCTTTTGCTTTTAAAAGAAATATTACAGGTAAAGGAAATAATTTCTTTCTTATTCTAAATATAAAGCTCAGTATTTTGACACATCAAAATCTTCATCTTTGAAGATGCTCTAAACTTTTGTTTATCTTCTCAATAACATTTATATGACTCCGTAAAACTTAGAAGCATTCTCCATTATTTTTACCTCAATTTATCCTTGCAATGAGCACAAGAAAAGTCCAATAATATTGATTAGAATAAGGCTTTTTCTCATCAGTTTGGAGCAAAATCCTCTGTAAAACTTCAGGCAAGAGACCTTAAAATATATTTAATGGAAAGAAAGATTGCACATGGAGGTACTGGAAGAAAGAAAAAAGATAACTATTATAGTTCCAGGACTAGATCATAAAGGTCCAAACTCAGAAAAACAAAAATTGGAGAAGAGCTATCATTCTTGGCTGGGGAAGAATGCAAGGCACATTGCAAACATAGCCAGTAGCACGTGCCAAAGCACCCTGGAAAAATGCTATTAATGACTTGAGGTAAGACATCTGAGATAGGGTAACACTGAGAAATTATACAAGATGTATCCTTTCTTTGAGCCCTCTTACATAGCTAGCTGTGTGCCAATACTTGTCCAGTTGCATTGCACATGTGTGCTTATGCTGTCCACCGAGCCAGTCCTGAGTAACACAAGTGTGCTATATTTTAGTGGCTTTGCCAGTTTTTCAGGGGGGGGGGGGGGGGGTGGGGAGTGTTTCTTGGTTTGTACTTCTTTTTGTTTGTTTGTTTGTTTGTTTGTTTGTGTTCTTTTTGTAAATGCTAAGATTAATCTGTGCATAAATAGAGAATTAACATTGCCTCTGCCTGAACATGAAAAGACTTTGAATGGAAAAACAAAGCTAAACCCTCTGAAATAAATAGTGTTATGCAGCTCAATGAGGTGTGTCTATATCCAGTCTTCTTTCTAAATTAATGGACCGTCAACATCATTTTAGAAGTGCGTGATTTTGGTGAAGGCTAGAGAAATGACCTCTCTGTTTACAGAAGATACCATCCCACAGTATCTGAGAGGAGAGA
The DNA here is from genome assembly GCA_013397755.1 of Cnemophilus loriae. NCBI lineage: Eukaryota > Metazoa > Chordata > Aves > Passeriformes > Corvidae > Cnemophilus > Cnemophilus loriae. The sequence goes on along the minus strand of VZTF01007556.1, from coordinate 1,442,833 downwards.
TGAGGAACAGCAATTTCCCTACGTGAACCAAGATGAGCCAAGGAGGGAAACAGAAGAGCTATTAAGAATCTGGCGTCTATCCAGAATGGGGATTTAAGCTGGAAACATAGGCCGACATTCACTTGTGTTACAATTCCCTATCTGCATACTTACTTAATAGGGAGTAATTCTTCATCGGGAAAAAATACCTGGTTAAGAAGATTTTAACTTTTTCCAAAACCACTGAGTCAGGTAAATGTGTAAATACGGGATGATTAAAATGCAAATGGCTTACCTGCTAAACTGTATTTAGGCATGGTCTACTAAAAAATTGGTTTTGTTTGTCACTTTCCATGGGTAGAAATGTATGTATTTTCTGATAGTCTTTTAACTTTTTTGACTTTTGCCAAAATCTGACTGTAAAAATTAATTTGAAAACCAATCTATTATAATGAAATGTGCCATCTACTATTTCTTTAAAGTGTGCATTTGTTAAAAATGTCATTTTAATGGAGATAAAACATGAGTATATTTCTGAATAATGTCTTTGGGAAAGTTAAAATTCTATGTTTGAATTTTAACCCTCTTTACTTGGGAAACTTATTTATTTTTTGCTTATAAGGTATTTCAGAAATGATCCACATTCAAGGTTGTGAAGAGAACTTTTGGACTAGATCTAGTATTTAAAGACCATAAGCATTCTGAATTGCCTTCAACCATGGAAATGTCTGATCCTGTGTAAAATATTGGTGAATTTAATGGAGCCTGAAATCTTTTGATTAGCTCAAGCACGTTTGTGGTGGGTTAATCACCAAAGCCACTCTTTCATTCCCCTCCTCAGCTGGACAGAGGAGAGAAAATATACTGAAAAGCACTTGGACTGAGATAAGTGAAGGGAGAGATAATCCATCAACTACTGTCACAGGCAAAACAGACTTGACTTTGGGAAATTAATTTAATTTATTACCAATCAAGCCAGCACTGGATAATGAGAAATATAAAATAAATCTTAAAACACCTTCCCCCTTCTTTTTCCCTGGCTCAGCTCAGCTCCCAGTTTTCTCTTCCTCCTCTCCTGCAGCTTGTGGGGAATGTTGGCTGTGGTCAGTTCATCACACATTGCATCTGCCACTCCTTCCCCCTCAGGGGGAGGACCCCTCACACTCTTCCCCTGCTCCAGCATGGGGTTCCTCCCACAGGAGACAGCCTTCCATGATCTTCCCCAGTGTGAGTCCTTCCCACAGGCTCCAGTTCTTCACGAACTGTTCCAGCGTGGGTTCCTTACCACGGCTTGAAGTCCTTCAAAAGGAAAATTCCCTTTTCTTTCTATTTACTTTTATTAGATTTTAACAGTTATTAAGAAGAAAAATGCACCAGAAATAACATAAAAAGAAAATTTCTTTTAAAAATGGATAACAATTCCACCTTTTTCCATAGTCGCTTAACTCCCAAACAATAAAATGAAACAAAAGCTTTAAAAGTGTGGACTAGACTGCTTCCTATACTCTATTAAGTACACCTATGACAAACTAAGTAGAGCACAATAGCAAGACTTTCTTTCTTGTGTTGTTGACTACCTCATTTTTTGCAGCAGGATTTATCTCTTAATATGTAATTTTCACAGCTGCTGGTCTGGGTGCTCATGCACCATGTGGTTTACCCAAGCAAATAATAAAAAGAATCAATAGCGACCGCAGTAAAGTCAGTCTTCTAATTGTTTATTCCTTTCTTCAAGGATGAAAATATTGCCATGATTTTCAACCATATTGTAGATAATCATTGGCACATACTGATATAATAAATTAAATGAACTGATGTGTGTTTCCAGTAGATAGATGATATTTGGTGCCATCAAGAAAGAGATGTGAAAAGCCTCTTTTTTTTTTTTATTTTCCTGACTGTTACAAATCAAATACCCATAGTAAATGTGAGTGTCAAGGCTTTCTTAGGATGAAGTGCCATTTTTTTCTGCTTATGATTCAAATTACATTCAACAGGAGAAATTTTGAAGTGCCTTCCAAGAGAAAAAAGCCATATAAAAATGTTTTCTTGCTTTTCAGTGTTCAACTAAAAGAACCCAACAAAACGAAAGAAAGAAAAGAAAGAAAAGAAAAGAAAAGAAAAGAAAAGAAAAGAAAAGAAAAGAAAAGAAAAGAAAAGAAAAGAAAAGAAAAGAAAAGAAAAGAAAAGAAAAGAAAAGAAAAGAAAAGAAAAGAAAAGAAAAGAANGAAGACACCGAACCAGCATCGGGAAGATGTAAATTGAATAACCCTTCCCTATGGGTCCTTGTTGGGCAATCACTCATGTTCTCTGTGCTCATCTTCTCATTTCTGCAACAATGGGGATAAGACTTCCTTGCCTTTCAAGAGAATTTGGAATAAAGGTTGGTATTTTCATTGTGATTGAATATTTAAAAGTTATTGCCCACAAATACAAATACAGCAACTGTGTTTATGTATGTACAGCAACTTACCTTGATTGTCTTGTGATTACACCCACTACAATTTTAGCACAAACCACAGGTATCTTCCAAATTTTTATCACTAAAATATACTGGTGAGTCAGCGAAGGAAACAATTCTGTTGAAAACAACAACCACTTACCAAACTGCTAACTCAGTAAATAATGACCAGAAAAATGTCGTATTAACCTTAGTCTAATCCTAGAAATACCTGAAGCTAAAAAATAAACAGGAAACCAAGGAAACTGAAACAGAGTTAATAGCAATTAATTTGATGCATGTTGTTTCTTGTAAGCCTTTTTTTTTTAGATTCGATGTGGTTTATATGCCTAATGATTTATTTCTGGATAAGCCACGAATTTTTTGGACAATAAACTGATTTTTAAATGATACAGAAGGATGTTAGAGTATGAAAGAGGGGACTGAAATCTCCATTACACTATAATGACACATGGCAGCCATATTTGAGCTTTCCCCTGTGCAATATGATCATGCTGCAAAAATATTTGCTGTATTTCTTATTCTCCTTAATTTGATAGAAACACCTATATACATCTTCATAGTCTGAATGCTTTTGCTTTTTATTCTTATTTGAATTCTTCTGCCCAGATAGCTATATTTACAATAATTTTCAGGATTAATCTGATTTCAAAAACAGATTAAAAGCAAGGCTACTTACATTCTCTAAGCAGTAAAGACATAAATTTTAAAAGTTAAAAATGACTGTATGGATTATCCATCAAAGACCAGATCTTCTTTAGTCAGTAAGCAGTAGATAAGGAATCAGAACAAACATCACTCGGAAGATTTCATTGATATAAGTAGTAATAAATAGACCAACCAATCTATTTCTTTTAAAAGTGAAATTTTAAGAATCAATGCATCTTGAAATTTATTCTGTGCTTTCAGTGAGACTCTTTAAATGGTTGTCTTTGATTAGACTTGGAACTAGGAAGTGGCAACTAGAAAGAAAAAAACTGTCATTTTTCTTATCCTGTTTTTCTGGGTTCTCCTTATGAGATGACAGGGGGAAGTCAGCAAAATTTATTATTTAACCTGTATTAATTGGCTAAGTCAGAGAGCTGCTAATGACTTTAGGGAAACTCTCCAAGTGACTGTAATACTGTACTGAAATCTCATATGTATTTCAAGTGAACTTGAAGAATGAGCCAGATGAACTTGCCATTGAAAATAGTATTATGTAAGAGAGCTGTGAATCATACTTAATTACAACCAAGATATTTCTCATACTTAAATATGGAGAAAATATTTTGAATATTCTTCTCAATATGGATAGATGCATAAGTATGGTACCTTAATTGCATGATGCTCTAAGAGTTAATAAAAAATACAATTATAAATGCTAAGGCTGCCATCTGTACTATAACCCAGACTTGGTTTAAAATTTGTGAAAGTGAAGTCAAGATTGACTTGGGATCAGACTGTGAATCCTTCCTAATCACTTCCACAAAAAAAGTAATGTGTTTTTTTAATACAGCCCTGCATAATAATGCCCATAAAGGCAGAAACATAGGATATCCTTGTAAGCGAGAAGCAAGAACTGAAAAAGAACCAGGGATAAATGTTTCTGTGACTGAGAGACAGAAGCTTTGGTGTCCTACAAATGTCAAATTTGATCTACAGATTTTTTAAAGAAAGAATCTGGCATTTTTCTTTATCCAAAGGAATCCTCAACAACTCTCTGACAAGAGAGGGAAAAGTTCTGCATCATGACACGAGTTCAGCTACTGAATTGAATGTAGGGAGCTTTACTTTCTTATATAACTTCAGCACAGAAAGCAACATGCATTATCAGAAATGCAGGCAATGGTATAGATACACGATTTGTGTCAGATGAAAAGTATAATCTCCATTTTTAAAATCTTGTTGAGAAAAGAAAAAGGAAGAAAACAGCAAGAGACAAAGAGAGAAATGTAAGTCAAAGTGAGTTGGCCTGGCAAAATATTTTTGCAGCCCCTGTTATTTACAGCAATCTTAAGAGGACATGTTTTCTCTAAGTTATGTTTTTCAGTGGCCTTTATTTGCCTACTAAGATCCACTACTCATATCTTACTTTTACATTACTTAATATAAACAGAGTTTAGCTTGAATATTGCAATGCCTGTGAGAACCAGTTTTTCCTCAGCAAATTAGGAAGAGAAATGGCCAGGAAAGATTCAAGTCTTTAATCTCAATGACAGGACATAAACATCTGGTAAAATTGTCACGGTTCACAGCCACAGCACTGCTGAAGCCAAAGCAGAAGGTTACATCCCAGCAGGAGAGTCGTGGACAGGCCTCTGAGGAAAGAAACAGCTGTGGAATTTTTCCCCAGGATCTATGAAAGAAAGAAAAATTACTTGTCTGGGTCAAATGGAATATGTGGGGGCTATTCCTGACAGAGAGCTGCCCTTTTAAAACCTCCTTTTGTAACAGCGTTACTTGGCTATAAATATTCCTGTTGCTCACATGGATACAGAAGGGGGCAGGCTGCCTGATGATGGCTGTTGAGTAATAATGACAGCCATCCGGTGCAATCCTGTCTAGACTTTCTATTGGATTCAAACTTTTTCCCTTCTATATTAAGCATTGTTAAACTGTGCAGAATCATACAAAATGCATAAGGAGGGACTGACTGTCTTAACTATCAAGGCTGCACCCGCTTGGAGCAATTTTTCTTCAGATTTGAAAACATCATCTCCAAAAAGCTCCAAACTGCATAGGAGTCAAGAACAGCTCAGAGTAAGGAGTCCAAACCAGTTCTTTGCTCTGTTAATTCGCTGGTTTAATATAGAAAACAACTTTAAATTTAGACACAGTCATTATTATTCAACATCACTGTGTTCCAGGACAAAAAAAAAAAAAAAAAGGTGATTTTATTTGGGCAAAGATTTTCATTATTCTTTTTACTCTGGAACTCAGTTATATAACCACCATTTTCCTTGGTGGTTAACCCGGGAATCAGAACTTTCTCATTGTCCTCAATGAGGAATTCATTGCAGGGAAAGTTACATTATGGGATGGTTTCTCACCTCTTCATGAACACATTAACTAGCATCAGTCTGTCTATGTGCCTCAGGTCAGATGAGGACTATTGGCACCACAATCTTGGCCTCTCTCTCAATATACTTTTCTGCTGATAAAATTACTAATGAGAAAAAAATTGCCCCATTAAATAACTGGAAGTGTTTTAATTTACTTCAGTAGGCTCAGGATGTCATCTTTATTTTCTCGTTGCCATTGGAGTATGAAATCCTGACAAGAAAAAATAGATGCACTTTTGTCATCAATGTAAAACAGCCCTATTGTAACTTAATATCCTTTTCCAGTACTCATATATTGTTTTAAAAGTGTGCATTCTTCTCCTTTAAAATATTTACCTCCTCTCTTCTTCCCCACCTGACAAATTTCAGATTCTCTTAAGTGAAGATGCAGTGACCTTACTGCTTATCTCGTGGAAATACCCCAGCATGTAAAAGATCACTTTTTGAGACCAGAGGAAATGCTTTAGCCTATCATTAGATGCTGTTAATTAAATAGCTTCTCACTGCTTTTGGCCCCTTCCATCCCATTCCCATTGCATAGTCACAGCTGTGCTACTCTCAGTTAAATGCACTACTCAGCTTCACAAAATCACGGAATCACAGAATAAATCGAGTTGGAAGGGACTCACAAGGATCATCGAGTCCAACTCCTGGCCCTACACAGGATACCCCAAGAGTCACACCATGTGCCTGAAAGCATTGTCCAAATGCTTCTTGATCTCTGTCAGGCTGGTTCTGTGACTACTTCCCTGGGGAGCCCGTTCTGGTGGCCAACCACTCTCTGGGTGAGGAGCATTTTTCTAATATCCAACCTAAACCTCCCACAGACAGGCTTAATTTCGAAATTTCTAGAAGAGAGCAGCATCTTGTGGCTGTAGCTGGTGGGTTCTATAGGTCCATTCCTTGATCAAACACAGTGAGGGCTTTTTCCACCAGCTCTGAGAGTATTCAGTCTAGGCGTGTTCTGCCAGCCCCAGAGGCTCTGACTAGAACAGATGGCAGGCATCACCCTTGCTAAGGAGTACATGAAACCTTGACTGTTCAAAAATCAATCTACTTTCATTTTCATAAAGCGTGAAAGGTAGATTGCCTCTGAGAGTAGAGGTTTGTATTTCTGGGCATTTAAATCAACAGATGAAGAACACTGCCATCTGACACTTTAACAGCAAACACAATATCATGTGTTTTTAGGATATTATGTCATAATAGGGCTGTTTTTCATTAATGGCAAAAGTGCATCTATTTTTCTCATCAGGATTTCATACACCAAAGGAAGTGAGACTATAAAGATGACGTCCTGAGCCTACTGAAGTAAATTAAAACTTTCATTACAGGTAGCCCAGAGTTTTGCCAGCAAATATAGGACTGATCACACTAAAAGAAATTAAAAACCTCCTTATTATTGTCTTGAGCTGAGCTCAATAGCTTTTCACTTGTTCACTGCTATTTTTTTTGAGTCAGCCAATCTTTGCTATAAAATTTCCCAGCTAGAGCCTCCTCACAGCTCCCTAATCAAATCTGGCCAGCTGAGAGGTACTGGATGGCCTCCCCTCAGATCTCATCAGTGTCATTTCTTGAATGGATGCATCATTTTCAGTACACCACAAGACTGTGTCCTCTGCAGAGGAGCTGAGCTGGCCACCCTGAGCACATCCCTAAACCCTACAAATTGGCAGTGAGTTTTCCTTTGCAAACCAAGAGTTAGTCTCAGCCTTCTGGTATCCCTCTGCAATGCTGCTAATGCAAATTTTCTGCTCTGCTCACATTCCCCCCCTCCCCAGCTTTGTGCAGGAGATGTAACAGGGCACTACCACCCTCAGTACGGCCAAACCCCCACAGTGCCCTCGGGCACATCCTCCTCCTGTCACTCAGGTTTTGAGGCTGCTCTTCAGGATAGAAACACGGGGGGATGTTTATTCCCTCCCAGACCTATTTTACAGCTTTTCCTTGATGAGCTGCCCCCAAACCAAAGCACATGTTTAAAAGCCTATCACTGATCAGTCCTGTCTTGATGTCGTTTTGTGTAAGTGTTCCTATTTTTTTTTTTTTAATGTAAAGGATGGAAAAGAGTATTTTATCTATAAAATTTGTTAATTGTAATCTTGCTTCTTCAGGCTCACCACTCAGGAAACCTCCCACCTTGCTCTGCAACCCAACCACACTCTCAGCCCCTACTCCTTCATGTTCCTTACGCACATTTACTCACCCTCCTCCTCAGTTTCACAGAGTTTCACATACACACTAATAAGTTAAAAAAAAAAAAAAGGATAAGAAAGGAAAAAAAACCCCCAGAAACAATGAAAAGTAGGAATACTAATGTATGAATTCCAGCACAAAAGCAGAATTAGGGATTTGTAATCTTCCATGGTAGCTCCACCACACCAGTGTAAGAACCTTTGAACATAAAATACCTATCTGTACAGAACACATATTCTCTGTAGCAGACATAATCCTTACTGGCAGTTAATCTTGGACATGGGTGTACCATGCCATATTATTATAGAGGTTCACCAAGAGCTTCTCAGCTTTGCTGATTAGCTTTGAGCATTTTCAGAACTTGGCAGTCACATGAAGGGATATAGGCTCTTCTTATTTCCTAAGTATATTGTTCCCAGATTTCTATACTTCCTATATTTTCTACTTTCTATGTATGATGTATAGATAAGTATAATTTCTATACCTTCTGGTTTAAATATAAAAAATTAAAATTTATCTTCCAGACTAAAAGGAAGTATAAAAAAATAAACCTAGTGTTCCTTAGGGCAAATCACTAGAAACGATCTCTAAAAATATTACACTTCACACTCAGCATTTCATCCTCCTCAGAGCTGTTGTCACACCTCCTGCCTTCACTGCCAGACAGAAACCCTGATAGTATTGTCAGCACAGCAGAATCACTAAAGCTATGGAAGCAAGAATTCTGCTCTTTGTGCATTACCAACAAAAGCAACAACTATAAATCAGGAATTGAATTTTTTTCTAGTACAACCAAATCAAAGAAAAATGCTGCACATTCCAGAAGCTGGAGAGATATTTTAGCATGGGCTCAGAGAAATATAAAGAAAACTTGCACTGAAATTCATAATCTAGGTATGCTTCTTTCCTACCTTTACTCTTGTAAACACCATATGTTTCAGAACCTTTTCACTGGAAAAGAAAGGCTGGCTCAATAACATAAGTTTTTATATAAACTGAATTTAATGACTAAGATGCTATGGTTATTTCTATTTACTCTTTTTTTTTTTCTTGAAAGAGGTGCCATTGTGAGTAGAAATTTCACAAAACTCAGGCAATAAAATAAAAAGAGAAGCCCCATCTCTGGAAACTTTCAAGGTCAGATTAGATGCGATTCTGAGCAATCTGGTCTAGTTGAAGATGTTCCTGCTCATTACAAGGGGATTTGAATAGACGACCTTTAAAAGTCCCTTCCAACACAAATAATTCTGTGATTTTGTGATTCTACGATTCCAAGAGCTCCTCCAAAATGCAGCTGCAGAGTTAAAAATGCCTCTTATTCTGTAACAATGCTCAAAATGTCTATCTAATATTTTGCATCACCCTGTCATGCCATCATGGAAAGATCAGCTGACCACTGAGCTGGGTTTGTCACCGAATGGAGCTATGGAGCTGGGTGAGTCTCTTCCATCAGTGTATGCTGACACTCCACAGGAGATACAGATCAGCCCCAAACTAGGTGGTCTTCCACACCTTCTATTCACTGCTAAGGTGCATGGTGCCACCATGCCAGACACTGTTCTCTTAGCTTTGCTTGCTGGGGACACGCTGAATCCTCACTGCAGAAACTGAAGTTCTCTAAACCTCCTTGCATAGGTATCTTACCTTGCTCCCTTCTGGAGTGTGTTGCTTCCACTGTCCCTGCAGCCTGCCAGGGAGGCTAATCAACTGTAAATCTCTACAGGAAAAAAAGAGGAATCACTTCTTTATGGTTTCATTTTCAGAGTAGTGTAGAACTATATTATATATGAGTATGCAGTTTGTTTTGAAACGAAACATCAATCTTCATTCCAAGGTGTCTAAGCTTTAGTAAAAGAGAAAAAAAGAATCTGGAGGTTTTTTCATATACTTAACTGCATAGTCTCAGAGTTACCTATTCCAAAAACAGCCTTCCAGCAAAAAACCAGAGAAGTCCTGTGCTTGTTGTGCTACAATTAATTCTTTAAGAATCCTAAAAATAGTCTCCCTTCTTTCCAGTCTAAGTAGTTCACCATCTGCTTGCAAAACTAAAGGAAAATGGCCATTTTATGGTGTCTCTTCTGACTTTCAGTCACAGGTTACTCCTCATTGATATGCCTCATTTTGGATCAAGACACATTTTGCTTTCTTCTAGCCATTTTCAATCGTGAAACATATGTCTGAATTTCCACAACGGTTTCACATCACAGCTTGGTAGCCTTGGGAATTAATATGAAATCCTCACAATGAATAAAAAAGAATTGTTACTCATGGTACTCCCATACCACTTTGTCATTAATAACAACATTCCACAACAAATAAATGTAAAAGCTAGAAACATTCAGCCACCTGACTCACCTGCATGATTTCTTATTTCAGAAGTTCTACTTAGGATTCTTATGTCATCAGGGAGAGGGAGAGGTGACATACTTTGATTTTAATCCTGGAAGAAAGATTGCTCTTCCGGTGGTGCTTTACCACAAGATTTCTTTCACAGTGGATAAATAAGAAGCTGTCACCTGCGTTTTTCTCCACATTCCAGTGACACTAATCAACAAGACAATCTTCCCTATTCTACTGAGATAGGGTTTAGCACTGTGTTATATGAACAAAAAAAGTCGTTCTACAGAGGCATACGCCATTTCCATTTCCACTTCCACTTCCACTTCCATTTTCATTTTACATTTCCATTTCACTTTTACTTTTTGATTTCCTTTTCCTTAATATTTTCCATGTCTCTTGCAATGAAGTATGTTTTTCAGAAGTTAAAATGATTCTTTGGATCAAAAATGACAAGAAAAGCAGTAAAATCATGGCAATTAAACTTCTAGACTGAATCATCAATACCTAATTAGAAACAAAGTCCAACTGTAGTAGAATAGCTCTTATTTTGTAATAAAAAATATAAAGGACAATATTAAAAATTCTGTGAAAACCAGGGGAAAAAATAAACTTAGTTTTCTGTTAGAAAGGGTGGTTTTATTAAAATAATTTCTTGAGTTTGAGCCAGTTATGCCCAAAGTATAAACAAAATAAGTTAAAATTATTTTCTTGTTTTGTTCTGGTAATATCAAATATGTTTACTTTTACAGTAATTTTTTAAATGTTTCAAATTGGATTTTACTACATTAATACCTAATGTAAATATTCCACTCAAGATATCAGGGGAGCAGAAAGAAATAGCAAATTCTTCCTTCTTTTGGAAATAGCAAATTCAATGATGAAAAACATTTCCAGGTAACTACTTTCACAAAGAATCGTAGAATCATAGTTGGAAGGGATCCATCAGGATCATCGAGTCCCACTCCTGCCCTGCCTGGGACACTCCAAGAACCACACCATGTGCCTGAGAGCGTTGTCCAAATGCTTATTGAACTCTGACAATTTTGTTCTGACCATTTCCCGGGGAACCTGTTCCAGTGCTCAGCCCCTCTCTGGGTGAAAAACTTTTTCCTGATAAGTACAGGGTTCTCAACTTGCACCAAGATTTCCTTTGGCGCCTAAACTGAACCCAAACTTTGTCCTGGAAACATAAATATACCTTTCACAAGGTTTAACAAGTCAAAAGCATAATAACAAGGCTTCCCTCCTGCCTCCTGAAATAAACCCACCCCACAATAGCAAGTTTTATTTATGAGTGAAGTCACAATGCTACTTGATATATTTGGGGATCCAATAAATGCTTATATTGCAGAGGAAGACATATTGCTGACAAATATGTGACACATATAAGGAAGCAATGACAAGGTAAATGGACTCTTCTGTGGTTGCTTAGTATGTCATTAATACATGTTGCGTATTGTAGAAAAACTGTCATAAAGCATAAATCAGTACATGCAAGTGAAATAAAAATACCATCAGCTGCAGCAGCTTCATTTACACCCCCACTCGTCTGCAGGCAGATTCCATTTTCAACAGTGTTAGTCGGGAATAATTCCTGAGGAATTAGTGGCAACACACAGCATGAGGAGCTATGAAGTTACTTTTTGGGGATAGTATGTGGTTCAATATATCCATTGACTTCTGTGTTGTGATTTACTAGGACTGAAGGGACAGGAGCATAAAGAACAGATCAAATCTACACTATGTAGGCTAGTGCATAGAGCTCAGAGACACTGGCAATAGAATCTGCTTCAGAACTGGGAGCGATATATCCTCGATACCAGTCTGAAGCAGGACACAGCTTACTCCCTGCCTGCATGGACGCAACACTGTGCTAAGGTAACAGTACTGCTTCTGTCACCTGAGATGTCACTACACAGAGCACCCTGAAGCTCTATGGTGATGCAGGCTCTGAGTTCTCTCTGGAGAATTTCATCATAAAGATGCTTCTAGGCTCATCAAGTTGGTGCAACTATAATTAACAGCCAGAAGATTACAAATGGTGCAGTGAACACAACCGCGCAGTGACCTAAACCAAGCAGCTGCTCAGGAAATGGAGTGTGTGAAAGTAGAGGTTGGGATTCATCTCCATTTAGTAGCGACTAAGGAATCAAAGGTTACACATTTCAACTAATTGTCTCAAGTCTCGTAACACAGAATGGAAAGAAATGTGCACTTTCAGTGTTACTTAGTTTAGACAAACATTTAGAATGGATGTAAATTGCTGCAGTTTAATCCCAGCTGGCAACTGAGCACCACGCAGCCACTCACTCATTCTCCCCTGGGAGACAAGGGGGAGAATTGGGAGAGTAAAAGTAAGAAAACTAGTAGGTTGAGATAAAGACAGTCTAATAACCAAAATATAATGATAATAATAATAATAATACTGCTTGTCTATCAAATACTCGTGCTTTGAAATATGGACGTGTTTCCCTGCAAGTTCATACCTGCAAAAGACATAAGGTTTTTACTAGGATTCAGGTCCTCTTGAACTTGCTGAAAGCTCCAGGGTAGGACACAGTGCTGAGGTCAAGACAGGAGAAGCTGTTGACGAAGTCATATGCTGGATACAAATATCCAAATAAAAAAGGCTAGAGATATGTATCCACTAATATAAAGATCCGATAAAGTTATATAGGTGTATATTAAATCCTTACCAAAAAATCCAAACAAACAATTGTTTCCTAAACAATGAAAATAACCAATGTCTTTCTAAATAGTCATTAGACATGACAATTTGCCTTAACCGAATCCCCTAAAGTTATGTGCATATATGGAGCTGTACTACTGCATACTCTTCTGCAGTCTAGAGATTATATGACAAGGTTTACTTCACTAAACAAATAAATACATGTCGGAGTCAAATCTCTGCTTTAAATTGTATGAGATTTCAAGACGTAAAAGACATAAAATCCAAATATTGGGTCTCTGCAGACCAGGAAAGCCAAACTTCTGTCACAGGAAGCAAAGCATCAGCAGAATTGCTTTATTCCTTGATGTTTACCTGTCCTTGAAATGACTATTTCCCAGCACATTGCAGTGTGCAATGAAAATCCAAGCAGCCTTCCCCTTTGCTTTTATTGTTAAACACAGTTTGAAGTGTCTGAGTAGAAAAAAGACCACTTGTTCAAATTGGCTCTCCACTACCACATCCACGAAAGTGAAAAAGAGGGAGAGAAATCTCTAGAAATGTGATTCATCATCATTACACGACCAGTACAAAGAGCAGTTTGTGAATGTTTTTTACAGTATCCAAATGTGCCATTCAGGGTAGCACTCCATACATATTCAGATAAAACAGTTGAATGCCAAAAGTGTTGTGAACCTTTAGCATGCTAAAATATCTCTCTATTAAATATAGTACCAGAAAGCCCCTTCCCTTCCCCCCCCCCAGTTTAAGGCACAAACCAAATGTCTCCTATCGGGATTCCCCCCATTTTGGGCATCCTTGTCAGACACAATGTGTTGTACATGAGCAGTAACCCTGTAAGGGCTGGGGGACTTTTCCATGAGCGGATCATCTGGGTCCTCTGGGTCAGCCTGAAGTTCCACCATGGTCAGGAGTACACCAAAGTTGCCATCCACAGGAACACATTTCTGGTCTCAAGTGTTTGGTGTGGATGTTCAACTAGTTTGTGCTGTTGTAATCTGCCTTGAGATCTGGTAATCTCTAACAGAGGCCCACAGCTCTCTAGTCTTTAATTTTCACTGATCAGAGCTGTAGTGTACAAGAATCTGGGCCACATAACTCTGAATTGCCCATGAGTTTAAATCATTGACTGCTTTTCCTCCAATCCTATTCTTATAGAATAAACTACAATCACTATCCATAAACCCTAGTCAGAAAATAAAAGACATCACTGAAGTTCACAAACACTGATCCCATGATATTTCATCAGTTCGTGGACGTCTCCAAAACACCTTGATTACTATCTATGTCCTTGGCATCAAAATGCTACAAGTACAGCTGTACTTTCTGTGGCCCGTGGATCTATGAGAGATCAGAAGCTGTGGTGTGGCGGTTGCTCTGTTGTCTCCTCTTTAGTAGTTACTTTAATGCTTTTCTGACTCTCTCAACTAATCTGTCACCCACCCAATCTGTCATCGAAGGTCTGAGCTTCTGCTCCTGCAGTAACAGCTTTTTTATTTGTTAGAGATTCTCCTATTATTTCCAAAACCAGAAATCATCCCTCCTAAATACCAACGAACTAATTTATCCAACTGTACGTGCCCTGTGTCTTTGCCTTCTGCCTTCATTCTCTTCAGGGACAGATGTTTCCATGGATATTTATCCCCTCTGAATATTTCCTTGCTTTGCTTCCAACAAAAGCTTTATCCTCTCTAACAACTGTGAAAAAAAAATCTCATGCAGCTTTTGATGATTATTTCTTCGTCATTTTGATGCCACTGCTGTTTCCTTCTGTTCTGGAAAAAGGACAACCCACCAGCCTTATTTTGCTTACAAGAAGTTACTTCAAACAACAAAACACTGTGAAAGCCGAAAGACACACACAGGGAGATGGCTTTTCATTCTTATGGGAATAAAAAAAGAAGTTATGGATTAGTTTAAAAACAACATCTAAGAATTTATGCCCTTTTAAATAGCTTGGTTTACAAACTTATACTTTTTCTTAAACAGGACTTGGAAGTGTCCCTTAAAATACCCCATGGTTACATCATTCTACTGTAACTGTTTTTCAAGGGTCATGAGTGGATTTTCATGGATCTTAACCCCAAGGCAAAACAGAAGACATTTTTAAAAATCTGGTTAGACACCTATACCATCAAATACATTCATTTGCAATTATTTTAATCAGTCCTTCAAATAAAGGTTAATGCAGTGCTTATTAATGTTATTATAATATTATATATTCAGGTAAATGTATGTTCACTTATTTCAGTCTGCAATCAGCTGTACTTCTGCCTTCTCCTTTCTCTTTTGGCTGTAAGAGGGGATATTAAAACCCAGAACATTATTAGTGTAATGTTATGATTGAGAAATTACACTTACTGGAGTAAAGATACTCAAAGGATGGTTTCCAGAGCAACCGCAATTCAGCCAGCTTGCACTTTATGCATTTCCTGAAGAGAAATTCTGCCTCCTGCTCACAGCTGGGCTACATCCTTACGGTTACCCCTGGCTGTGGAGTGACTCTGCAGATGTTTTGTCCTTTTGCAAGCTGCTGCAGTCATATGGGATCCATGCTGCCTGGATACCCCACCGGGGATCCGGTCACCAGCTGCAAGTTGGGAAGAGCCCAGCTCAGACTTCTCCTAAAAACCCTCCTCCCACACTAGGACATGTCTCAGGAGTTCTTAACAACATAGTCCTCCCTGTGTCCTACTCCATGTATCCAACTGCACTAAGCCTCTTCTGTGACTCTTCCTTGGACAGTAAAATTTGTTCCCATTCACATTAAATTAGCATCCTTGTCCATCAGGATCCAAACTGGCCCCAGTCTCCTCTGAGAGAGCACTCAGCAGCTATGGTCTGAGCAGCTGCAGGGCCAGGGCCCCCACCCCACACCAGAAATCATAAAGATGGAGGCCTGGACTCGCATACATGACAAATGTTGTCCAAAACCTCATACTGATACAGAAGCAATACTGAATTCTCCAATTAAGCATCTACAGAAACAGTAATGGCTTGTATTATAACAGAATATCGTGAGGTGGAAAACACCCATGAGGATCAGAAGTCCAACTTCTAACACCAGTCAAGCCCTCATCAAACATATCCCACCTCTGGATTCATATATGCAGCTCCTACTGAAATAAAGAGTAAGTTTGTACCTCTGTAGGCTGAGTTTTGTCATGTTTGTAGAAGCACTGACTATGTGATTTGGTCTTGGTGCTGAGTTTGAAATCAGTTAAAAACTTTTCTTTTTAACTGCAAACGTTCTGTAGCACTGAAATTGTACTTGGCAGTTTAAAACTGGCTATAAAACTGCCAAGTGTAAACACAATTAAATTTTAACGTATTAGTATGGGTACAGGAATGTTCTCCCAGCAGAGGTTAATACCATAATAAAATAATCTTTAAAACAAGTTATAAGGGTGGAAATCACACCATCTTTATTAAAACTACCGACAAACGAAGCCCAGCTCTCCAAGAACTGTGGCCAGAGCACTGTCACCTCATGTTTCTCTAATACTCTCAAAGCCTGTTTTGGAGTGTCAGATTTTGATCTGAATTTGGAAAGGCTCAAGACTGTTGATGAAAACTGTGGGACCGAGTGGCAATGCTCTTGATGTCGGTATTTGGGAAAGACATCTGACATTTTCCACAAACCAGTGCAATGGGCTTAAACAAAGCAATTAAAAACATAATCCAAAGCAATTAGAATTTCTTCCTAGGAATGTCACTACAGTGTTACAGGTGAAGCAGTAGACAGAGGTGGTATTAAAAAAAAATTAGAGGGGAAACTAATTCTCATTTTAATAAGACAAGAAAAATCTGTTGATAATAACAACTTTCTAAAGATAACCTCCAGTTTCCAGAGTAAAAAAAACAGTTCCAAGACACTCATACAATCTCTGTTAAATTAATCGGATTTCATGAATTTGACAGTATTAATACTGATGTCATAGATCAGTAAATATTTTGAATGTTGCTTCTTGAATCCCATAAAATTAAAAACAGTGATGAAAAATCAACTTAGAGTAGACAATGTAGCACCATCTCTAACCTGTGTTCAACAGGCATCCAACCACCATTCCCCGTTTATAGGACTGAAAAAAGAGCCCGTGTTATAACATGAAAGAACGGATCTGATTCAATGCCTTCTTCCTCATTACTCCAAACTTTCGCTGAAGTTTCATCATTTGTTTTCGTTTCATCGATAAGACATCAGATTCCTTCTGTCAAAAATGGACTTTTGGTTCGCTGCGTAAACCTCCATGCTCATTATTGCATTGAAACTTTAAACAATGCTCAGAGTAGAGAAAAAGCACTGAAGGTCATGACAAATGTTTTAGTACTGTCTCTGCATCAAAATTTGCTTGAGAGCTTGGTCTTGGAAGCAGCTGAGCCCTGTCATTATCTAGAAATCTCAAGAAAGTGTCTTCAGTCAGGGTAGCCTACCTCTTGAATTCAGTTCATCCGCAGTTTATACTGCAGGGTTGAAATTTATCATCATTTTCTTCAAAGAGCAGGCCCATAGACTTTTAGCAAGTTTATACTGAGTCAAAGAAGAATGTTACCCCTTTCGTAGCATAGAGACCAAACATTGCAGTCCTTTTGTATTTAGAAATGGAAGGATGACAAATTTGCATAAATATATGGATATAATGAAAGTATATTTTTTTTTGTGTGGTATTATCCAACATAATTATTCCTAATATTGATATACTAATTCCATGTGCCATATGACAGAATTTCTCTAAATATTTGCAGATTTAAAACATTTTATTCTTTCAGCTGTTGAACAAGCTTCTTAAAAATTATTCAACAATAGATCTTTTTTGTTTCAATGAGAGTGTGTAATTTAACTTTCTATATGTGTAATGGATAAAAAGTCCATAATCTCAAATTTTGTCTATAGTGGCCAGCAGTATAGCCCTGGAAGACTGTATTTTACACCTTGATGTCATGACAAAAATATATCACATGGCTAGAAAGAAAGTATATTTCCACTTTTCTTAGTATTCTAGGAAATCTGGATTTTTTTTTTTTTACTGTGTGCCATTGTAGTGGTTTGAGTTCGCCAATCCAATTTAAGTGCAGTAATTTAAATTTGGGTCCATTATTTCGGATATTTCACTCTGTGAGATAAGGGTTAGGAGAAGCAAAGCAGGCTCAAACTTTAAAGAATATAAAGAAAGTTTTATTGACAGAACTAAAAGAAATAAAAAGAAATAAAAAAGAACCAAATTATAAAAAATTAGATTAAACCTTCAGGAAACCTCTCCCCCCCCCTCCAAACTTCTCTTTCAGATATTTCCCCAACTGCCAATGCAAAGACACAACATCTGATGTTTTTCAGTCAGTTTGCCACCTCTAGAATAACCTTTCTTCAGTTCACTTAGAGAGCGGAGTCTCTCTTAGCCATACTATGGAG
>VZTF01007556.1:1329379-1424098 GCA_013397755.1 Cnemophilus loriae | reverse complement strand
GAGGTGGGGGCCTGACCCAGCCTGGTGGATGGTAAAAGGGAGCCAGAGCCAGGCCCCGGCCCTCGTGGGGGGGGGGAAGGCAGGGGAGGGGAAAGGCTCGGCCCGGCAGATGGTAAAAGGGGGCCAGGCCCGGCCCTCGGGGAGCTGGAGGAGAGGGGAGAGGGCTAGCCAGGCCTGCCCTAAGGCCTAGCCTGGCAAAAACCCCCTCCGGTCCCCTGTTACCTGTTGGAACGCCAGAAGCCAAAGAGGAAGTTCCCAGTGTCCAGCTCCTTAAATACTGTATCTCGCAGAGGGCGTACCTTAAATGTCATTGGCCCACAACACCCTGCCACTCCACAGGACCCGGCAGGGTGAAATTCACCTAGAAACCTGTCAACCCACGACAGCCATCAATGTAATTTAAATTACTCAAGCAGTTTAGATCCAACGTAGGTGGCAGCAATAAGTGTTTAATTCAACAAACTAGGTTTTTGCCTACATGCCACTGTCTTGTAGCTTCTAAATGTGAAATCATTTGGGAAAGGTTTGTGGATGGTATCTGTTTTGAGTTTCCTAATGTGAATTTGAGAATCTATGTGCCTTACAGTGTTCTGTCTGAATTATTTTTTACACTTTCATCCTGAAAACAGTATTATGCTTACAAAGAAAAATTTGCTGCATCAAAAGGTCTGCTGACTCACTGCTGTTTGCCCCATGGTGTTCATTTAGATTAGTGCTGCTACAGTGATTTAGTTCCACCTCAGAAGATAATGAGTCTAAATTTTATTTCTGTTAGTTGTGCAGGCATGTACTGCAGGATAAATATCTGCAAAGCTGAGGGGACAGAAGAAACTGTTCATTTTGTAAAAGTAATTTTAAGGTAATGATGATTCTTTTTCTTCTTTTCTCACACACACACACAAATCTTCTGTCAAGAAACATCAAATAACGAATTTGGGGTAAGTTTTCCACTCCCTCCAAATGAGAAGTAGCTGAGATTTGTTGTTATATTTTTCGGCTGAGTGATCTGGATAACAGTCTGAAAGCTGGTTGTAGGAGTAGATCTGCTAAAATCTTCCCCTACAGTGATAAAAAAGGCACAGGTAAATATAACAGGACTCGTGCACTTGAGCATTTTGCCTGATCGGAGTTTTAACTGACCTGTGCATTCAGGTTTGACTTTCAAAGTAACCCTAAAAGAGAGGTGTCAGTGAAAACAAAACTAATTGTAAGAGAAGGGGGAAAAGACACTGCAGTTTGCAGGGAGCTGCCCCTCCACCTACCTCTCCCAGGCATGTGCGTGTATAGTGCCCACAGCAGTATCCCCCATCCACTACTGGTCTGCCTCTGTGCTCCTCTCAGTTCGAGCACACAACAAAGGAGAGGCTGCTCATGCCATTAGTGCAACAACAGGACATGGTCAAAACCTTGCAAAGAGATTCAGGCAGTAAATTTGCTTTGCCAGCCAACTAAAACAGATAAAATGGCAGCAGATATGGCTTTTCTTTCTTTTCCTTCTGGGCATATATTTTCTTGCTTAATATTGGCACTGTGTTATTTTTTCATAATTCAAAATACGTAGAAGTGGCACACGGTGTCCTATTCAGTTACCACCAGAATGAGGTGCTGTTCACAACAGGAACTTCTTGTAACACAACCAAGTGAAGTGAGTGAACTCTTCTTCAACTTGTACTCTGGATAGGAGCAGAAGTGCTATTGATTGGCAAGTTGGCATTAAATCCTTGATCATAAGAGGCTTAAATCATTTTACCTAGAGCTCTTTAAAGAAACTTCTTTCATATCCACCAAATACCTCATTAACTCAAGAGATTTTAATCCCAGGGTGCATGTAAGACCTCATTGTGCCATAAAAATTTACTGTTGATTTAGCTGGTTTAAGATGAAGCCCTAAAACCTAACTGACCTCAGAAGTGTGATTGTGTTTCCAAACTTCCTACCAAATCTGGAGTTCTAATACTACATAAGATATGTAGTATGACTTTTTTGTTGTTGTTGTTGTTATTGTTATTCTGACCAAAGCACTCAAGGAGTGCCAATCTTCTGATCAAATAGTGTAGACATCTATGTATGAATTATAGCTCATTATAGTCATATAGCTTCCTCCTGGATTCAAAGGAAAGAAATACTTCTGAGATATGATGCATCCCATCCTAATGCAGACATCAAAACCAGGCCAGGTAGACATTCAAACACGAAACTATCCTGTTCTTCACCATTAACTCAGAAAGGAGTACTGGGGACCAGCTCACCCATAGCTTTCTTTTCCATCTGTACAAACTCACAGCTAGTTGAGATAAATCTGATGAAAGCCAGAGAAATTAATCTGAGGCAGAACAATGAAAAGAAGAGGATGAGCAACCCACAAACACACACCTAAAAAAAAAAAACCCAAACCAAGACGCAGGAGAGGCGACATTGAATTAATATGTTGTCAGCTGGTGCTGTAGGAAAGCAGATTTCTGAGGAGGCCTGCCAGTGAGAGTAATCTGGTTGCCTTCAGATTTAAATGCATGATGAAGCAATCTTCTTTTAATATGCCAGGAATTATGATTTAATAAAAGTACTGTAGGTATTCATATTATGCTCTTGGCATTGTCTTAAATCTGTTCTCTAGAACCACACTGCTGCAGGAGACTTCCCCCTCTGCAATACTGCCTTACAGGTAGTGGCATTTGAAATACAGTTCAGATTAACGTTAGTCTTTCTGCATAAACGTTTTGCTTCAAATATAAATATTTCACTGCAACACTGATTGATGCATATGCAGTAAAAATGATCAGGGATGTTCAGGTGTTCTTTAAAGTTGAGTACTCCAAGTTAAGAAAACTAATTTTTCAGTTCATTAAGCACTCCAAGGAACTATTCCACTGAGGCTATAGCTGTCTCTGACCAGTGTTCAAAAAGTGGACAAGCTGGGAGTGCCCCTTTTCTCCTTTGTTTCTCAACAGTGTGCCTTTGGCAGCTGTTATGTCTAACTGTTAAAATGAAATGATTACGCTATTTCATATTTCTCATTTTCATCAAAAAGGATTAGTTCATAATCCTTACAACCATTTCATTGAGCTAACAAAGCTGTTTTTCAACTGCAACAAAAATCTGCAAAATTATTACTCATTATGGCTACAAGACAGATTCATTTTCCCTTTCCATTTTGTTTAAAACAAAAATGATGCTAGGTTTAGCAATACAACTTGCATACCTTTACCACTTCAGGATACCTTTATCTTCCTGTTATTCCCCTAAAGTATAGTCCTGGGAAACTTTAAAGAGAGCAAGCAGAATGGCAACAGGACAATATAGTGTATAAAAACTGTATATCCATAACAATTTTACCAGCAACCATAAGCATAATATGAATATGTTTGTACTTGAAATTTTTTTTCCCTATGTCATTTAAAGACTGAAAGGTTTAAGACGTATGCCTAAAACTACCTCCCTGATAATTTAGTCATCTACAAACACATCAAAGCAAGATAATATCTGGATCTATATTTTACGGTATCCAAACCTGGTTACACATAGTGCTTTCAGTGAATACTGTCAGCAGTATTAAATAGACTGCCAAGGTCTCTTTTCTTATGATTTAATCAAGATTTGATATTAAGGAAGACATTCTGTATTTATCATTTGGTTTAGTGTATATTAGGTCTTCCTAGAGATGGTAGGTGCAGAAATGAAGCTCTGTCATACCAACTTCCATCCACTCATCGTATCTCTAAAGTGGTTTTCCAAGCAGAACGTTATACTGCTGCTTTCATAAGCATCCATAACTGTCCACTGATGGAAACACAGAGAAAATCAGTTTGCCTCCATGTAGCAGGTCTCCCTGCACTAAGTGTTTTTTCCTTCTCATGGAAATAGATGGAATAATGAGTATGGGACTGAAATACTGAGAGAAAAACCAGCACTGGACATTTGATCTGAATTCCAATTTTCCTGTTCACACAATTTTTCTGTAAATGTTTGTGGTACCTTTAATTTTCTTTCCTGTCTTGCTCTGTGTTTTGTATCAAAAGAATCATATTATCTTACACAATGTATAAAATGTCACTCACAAAAAAGGAGTACCTACTCTTCCAATAACATATTTCAGTGTAATATTCAGTGTCTCTATACATAATGAATAAGTGAGAAATGTGAGACAGCTGCTTAAAAATAATCGATATTTGCAGCAGTAGCCATTGCGACAAGTACATTCTTTTCTATGTCTTTTAGGTTTTTTTTGCTCAGGAGATTCTCTGTTAAATGGTTGCATAATAATAAATCATGTGTTGATTTTATTGATCAGTTTAAACCCTACCAAAACAGTTGTGAGGGATGCTTACCTCATGCAGTATGCAGCAGACCAGGGAACAAACCCCCAGCTGGGTGTTTAGGGAAAGCAGAGAGCAAGATGTACAAGTGAGAGCCACGTGTCATCAAGCATTTCTTTTGAAATGCCTGCTACTCAGGTAAAGCTTATAAGGTGACATTGTACTCATTAAAGACATCCAGAGAAAAGTTGTTCTAATTAAGTGGAGTGTAGAGGAGCAACTCAATGCACTGCCAGCCCAGAGTGAGGCACTGGAAAATGTGGGTAGTTGCTAGGCTGCTGCTGCCTTGTGACACTCAGGCACTTCTGAGGCACAGGAAATTGTGCTGATCAATCGCATGAGAAAACTTCTTATCTCAAACCTCTCCCACACATTTCGGTACCTAGGGCTTTGAAAAGGGGAGGAAAAAACAGAAGTGCATAACAGCAAAAGTTAGAGGAAAAATAGCCAATTAAATGCTAATATTCAGTTCTGGGTCATCGACTTGGTTTATGCAGTGTAGCGAGAAATGGTTTTTAAAATTTCAAGTGCTGAAAACATACTTACATTTTCTTTTAGACAAAGCCAGACTCGTTAAATTAAATTCACATTTTTGGGACGATGAGGCTTGAGGTTTTCTCAGTCTTGGGATGGATTTTACCGTGCAGGAAAAAGCCTGGAACTGACTTTATGTAGCTACAGTGTAAACCATGCCAAATTCAGCTGAATTATTTATGTGAGAATTTTTTGACTAAATACTGTCATCCACTTGAGATGTCAGAATCCGTGAACATAAAACAGCTAACTGGAGACTCCACTGGTCTAGTGGTTACGATAAAACCAAACCCTGCCATTCCATCTATTGGACTCAGCAGTACCTGTGGATCTCTTCACCTGCTGTGTAAAGGCACTTTACCATTGAATGATGGCAGAGGGCAGACTGAGTGGATCACCTACTGCTAAGAAACCACTTCACAAGGGTACAGTCTCCCAAGCTAGAAAATACAGCAGCAGTTCAGAGGACAGTAGTGATCAATACGTCCTTCCAAGGTGGCAGATTCTTATCTAGGATTTCACTGGGAAAGGACATTCATGGAGTTTATCACAAAGCAACTCTCCTTCAGTTTTTTCCAATTTCTCCAGACTTGCAGGGACCAGGTGGCCCTAAACAATTCTAGATGACTAT
This sequence comes from Cnemophilus loriae, assembly GCA_013397755.1. Taxonomy (NCBI): domain Eukaryota; kingdom Metazoa; phylum Chordata; class Aves; order Passeriformes; family Corvidae; genus Cnemophilus; species Cnemophilus loriae. The sequence continues at coordinate 1,418,620 of VZTF01007556.1, read as the reverse complement.
AGGTTTAGGGAATACGGATATTCTCAAACACAAACCCCACAGAACTACGCCACATTTGTGTATTTTTGTCTTTATTTCTCTTTCTTCACACAGATATGTTTCTGTTTTAAACCATGTTTTCAGACAGTGATAGTACTGCAAAAAGCAATATAAGCTTTCAAAAGAATGAAAAACTCTCTGTATTTTACAGCTCAGGAGACAGACTGGATATATGTAATATACACTTTTCAGATGTTCTGTGAACCACAAAAGGAACTTCTCATTTATAAAGTACAAGTAGACCAAAAAGAGACAGGAAATCATTGACTGCAATGTATATGATGGAGTGTGACATAGTGTGTCACAGGGTGATGAACAATGCCATTTCAGAATTCATTCCTGTAATTAAGTTAAGCAATTCTGAATATGAATTGACCTTTAAGGATTGCTAGCTATTTATCCATATTCAAAGACTGAAAATACTGGCATTTATAAAGTGGACATAATTTACATTCTGGCAGCAATAGCAGTATCAGCAGGATGGGGACATAACTACACTGTTAAATAGCTAAAACAAGCAAGTATTCTTGTAAACCAAGGAGAAGGAATAGATACATAAAAGAAGTTTTGATTATGAGATGCAGAGAATTAACACATGGTATGAATTCTTCTGAACCTCACGCCTCTGTGGTTCTTGGCATGCACACTGAAGGTTTAAAGAGCATTATCTATCCGCAGTATGAACAGGTCAGTCTGTTCTGAGGCAGCTAGAAATTACACGTCCTGAGAAATCTCATACAATCATCCCTAATTGCAGCCAAAGCTAGTACAAGGCAGATAGAGAATATACAAAATAATCCTCCCTCTCTGGGTTGTAGTCTAGGTGATGTGAAATACATACATCAAACTAGAACATTGCCTGCAGCAGTTTTCTCCAAAAGAGGTGAGTCTTACAAACCTGAGCCTTGAAAGCAGGGAGGTTAAAGGCTGCCAGGGCTGGTGTCCATGTCCGGTTCCCAAGCACACACACCAACACACACACACCCATATTCTCCCTCTCTCATGGAAAATGGTCTTATTAAGTGAGACGGAACTTCTCTTTGGAAGTATTGTAAACATTCTAAAAATATAAAGAAGAGACATGAAGACTGCTCAAAACTAGAGTGACTACAAGTACAGACCATGTATGGTCCATCTCTTAGATATTTATGTGGCTGATCTGCAATGAAGACAGTACATGCATCGTTGTTGCCATAGTTACAGTGGCCTTGAGGGGCACATACTGTATCACTCTCCTCTTGCACTTGAAGCAATTTCATCTATTATTTATATGATTACTGTTTCTTTCACCACTTCACCTCTACGCTACTCTACCATCCAGTCACTTCACTTTCCCACAGTTTTTTGAACACGACGTATGATTTCAGATTAGACAACCATGGAAATGGCATGAGATTATTTTCCATTGAAAAATAGAAAGTCTTCCATGATCTTATGTGAATATGAATTCCGGACTGTGTGCTTTTTTTTGGATAAGCATTAAATACAGTATTGTCAACATGACTATCAATTTGTTTCTAGGAATGAGAGGCACAGCAAGTGAATTCAGTGGCCCGATCACGTGTGATAAAGAAAAAGAAGTAATTGTTGTATGTATTACTTTAACCTTCAGTAATTCAGCCTTCTCTTTATGCAAAGTTCACTACAGTCCTCACGAATCATACTGATTTAATGCTGGTTTACTGATAACAGCAAAGATCTACTCATCCTGTAGTTGATGTCTTGGGAAAGTAGAGCAGAGAAAATAAAAAAAATGCTTCTTTTAGCTAGTTTACATTTTACAGTATTAAAATATTTTTTAAATACTTTGCAATATTGACTGAATGATTTGCCTAAAAATAAAAGGAAAAATAATGCTCAAGTAATACGCCACATATCTCAACACAGCAGTGCAAGCTGCCTGCCTTCTACAGCCTGAGCAAAGAAAAAGAAAAGTACCTGTACTTTTGGAGCTGTGCTGTGCTCTTGCTGCAATGTGATGGAGAGAGGAGTTCTGGGAAAGCACCATGTGCAGTCTCTGGGGTACAGGTTTGGCCGAGTACAGCAGCTGGAAACTTGAACAGTGCATGCCATTTAATTGAAATTCCCACCTTTTTATTATAATGGCAGGAATATACAGTCAAGAATAATTTCTGTGCTTAGAATGGCATTTCTTACTGAGACAGGTGGCAGTCTCCATGATTTCACTCTGGCCTCTGTCTGGGCACAGTTTTTTGATACTGTGTTACCTCTCACAAGATTAAACTATGCTTATAATGTAAATAGAAATACTTAGCCTTGATTCTGGCATGAACCAGTATTAAGAGTAGTGAAGGCATGGCAGCGCAAGCTTTGGAATAGCACAGCAAAAACACCTTTTGCTTGCTATGTTCAAATACCCTTTTGAAAGTCACTCTCCTAAATTATCAGTTAAACCATTTCTCTCATCTTGCTGTAGTATTCCACTTTATTACTCTCAGATAACAGCCTAACCCAGTTTGGTTTTAATCCTTCTCTAAATATGGGACCTATCTCCTATAAAAATGTGTTCGGGAGCCCCCAGCAATCTAAACCCACAACCCCATGGTGACCCTGCAACACTGAACATTGACCCTGAACAAGACAGTTTGAACTTGACAGCCACCATTTCAAATCTGACGTCACATACCAGATCCAGGCTGAACAAGGAGTTATTTCTCTTTCACAAGAGTTTCTGTGGTTGCCTTTGCACCCTCTTGTCCTGTCAGATTAAGCAGGAGCATAGTACGGGAGAGGAGCCATTTGCAGGTAGGGCAACATCAGCAGCCCATGAGCAGAAGGCTGCCATCCAGGACAGTTGTCACCTTGCCTTGCACAGCCCCCTTCAAGCACTCTCTTAAATCTAGGCTGAAAGCACATATTGGTGTCACTTGCTCATTTTGACACTAAGCTGGAAAGAGCTATGAGGGCTGCTAACCTCAGCAGCGTCTCATTTAATGTATGAGTAATAATTCCATATTCCCTAGAGGGAGATGAATGCTAGTGGCTTGAAACTGAGAGTGCTGAGCATTTAAAGCCTCTGCTGAAGTCGTCTTCTAGCACAGAAGGCACTCTAGCAATTACAGATACTCCTTCTCCTCCTGGGATCACAACATAAATAAGGCTCTATATTTTTCTGTAGTTAATAAAGAAGTTCCAGTGTTTTCTAAAGAGAGGAAAAGTAATAATATGGTGCATTTAGATGACTGCTTTGTACTGTTCAGATGTGCTTAGCCGTTCTCTGTCACTGCTTTCAGCGAAGCAATATCAAAGGGTTATAAACAGTCCACCTGAATACACTGTGAATTTCCACATATTTATCAAGTTGTATTAAAGTTCGACTAAATATAATCCTACATCTCTTGCTGGTTCATGGCAGTCCTTGACTGTGCCGATTAAGAATTAAATGTGTTCCTCTGAGATGATAATGCCTGATTCCTGAGTTCCAAGGGTGGCAGGTAAAATGAGTTTTCTGCACATTTTTTTCTCCCTTCAATTAGAAAAACTAAACTCCTCTCCAATTAATCTCCCATTCAAAGCAACAGTATTTTGAAAAGTGTTCAACTGTTCCTCTGAGGTATTTCACTTTTTAGTCCACAACAATCCAGCACTTGGCATTTTGTATAGCTCATGCACAAAATTTTTTAAAAAAACAAATTAATGTATGACATAGGCCCATCAACAATGCCGATCTTATTTCATTCTTGCAGTGGGAAGGTGTGAGAATGGAAAAGCAGATGCTTTTCTCATAGCTGTTTAGGGGGAAAAATAAAAAAAAAAAAACACACCCCAGAAAATAATTAGGACCGAGCTGAATTGTTTTCAGGGTGACTTAAAAGCATTCAAGCTTTTCCACACATCTAACATATTAGAGGAATTTTCAATATATAAAAACTGGAAGATCCTCATCTCTAGATATGAGGCTGTTGCATACATAGAGCAGTCCTCTTTCCTCACTGCTGTGTTATCGCCTATTCTTTCAGGTATCATTCAAATGGTGTCGAACTTCCTACTACTCTTGGGAAAGAAATAAGTATCTTTTTTACAGCTGAATTGTCTTAAATTCATAGCTGCCAATTTTACCAAGTGAACAGATGTTAGCAGCAATATTGCAATGTTTCTAACAGACAGAAGCTCAGAGGAACAGGGTCAAGAAGGAAAAGACTGAGGGAGCATTATTTGCATTATTTTACTCTTTTTTTCCTCTCATAATCAGTAAGAGATTTATGCTAGGCATATTTAGTCATTTCAGTTAAGTATTCGCCTTTCCCCTTTAAACAGCGGGAAGCGCTCTCAGGATGAATTTCATTCAGTTCAAGGTTTCCATAACCTCTGCGTTGCCCAGACCAGTGCAACCCCGTGAACGGGCTGCCAAGATTTCTGCAGAGCTCTGGGATGTGAGCGTGGAACAAGACCTTCCCACCAGTCTCAACAAAAGTTATTGGTAGCGTTCCTTGTAAATCTTGGGGACTTCATGCTATGCTGCGCCACCAGAAATCACAAGCTCTTACTGTCAGAAATCCTTCATTATAAAGAAGTATCAACATAAGCTAAAAGCAAGCAATATTTTCCTTGAGTTTCCGCTGAGTTAAGTGCTTGCAGCTCCTAAGACTTGAATCAGATTTTTGGGTACTCAGCACTTCTGCAAGTCATCATTTAACTTAAAATTTTCTCACTTTTGTAGTCTTTTAAATACCCTTAATACTACTGGCACTTCTGTAAGAACATGATAGCAGAACAGAAGATTTGCTTTTGGCCATGTGACCTACTTTGTTGCTACTTTCAGAGTCATTTATTCTTTTGGCTTCTCTATAGTTTTGCAATATTAAGACTTTTTTTTTAAATTAAAACCTAATATTTTATAGTGACGTAACAAAAAAAGGCCAAAAAACCCCCAAAAAACCAAAAAACAAACTATTGTCCAAAAACTTCCAAGGAGTTGTGACTATATGAGTGAGATATAATGAGTAAGAACTGATCCAAAATATTTAGGACTTGAAGATACAAACTGGGCTTCTCCAATATCACTAAACCTGAAAAGTAACCTAACTCTAAAACACTGAGCAAAGTAGTGAGAGCTTATGAAGAGGCCACTGGAAGTTTCTAAGCATTAAGTAGTTTTGAAATTAAAGTGATATATTGCCATGCCTGAAATACTGATTTAGGCTTTTGGTGCAGGTTTTGATTTGAAAAAATCTGTCATGATTTGTGAGATCTGGCAGCGGGCAGCTGAGAAATTGCTTAGTGTTGCAAAGTAACTTGAGCAGAAATTAACTTTTGAGTGGGAAGGTTATCTCCTCAGTTTCTGCTTTGCAATCAGAGTTCACTATGATTGTAGAAAGCCTTTTTAAAGTGATAATTAAATGTATAACTCAGTGGATCTCAAAGTTATGGAACAGAGCTCTCAAAAATAACTTCCATTTTATTCTCTTGAGGGTTGTGTTTTTATTAATAGATTGAATAACCACTATACAAACAAAAAAATTCAAGTATTACACAAGCCAGCCTGAGGAAGGCAGTATATAAGCTAGAAGGCCAAAAGACATCCGTGCCATCGCCCTCTCTTGCCTTTGCAGTCAGATATCTCAAAGTACATCCTCTTCACATCCATAGAGGCATTGACTTGGCTTAATGTAGGATAATGTGGTACTTAATGTAGGGAAAGAGGCAGAAATCTAAGGAATTTAAACCTTTCTAGTAAGAGCCCACTTCTCCACCAGTGGACTTTTACTAGATTTAGTAAAGCAAGTTTTATGTACCTCCCTCTCCTCACATTACCTTTTTGGCTTGTCAGGGACCCACCCATCCCTGTCCCCAAAATGTTTTCTAAATCCAACTTGAGAACTGCAGTTTGAGCCACTGGAACTAGTTTTATTTGTCTCCTAGGCTCAGGTGCATGCATAAGTTTCACTTCTCTCCTTCAATACTCATCAGCTTTGGTCAAGTACACCATTAACCTTCTCTTTGGCAACTTCTCAAGCATTTTACTGTGCAGCACATTTTCCAGGCTTCTAATTACAGCCTGCTCTGCACCCACTCAGACCTATTAACATGCATCCTGACCTGGAGACACCAGACCTGAACTGATGACAGCTGTATCAAATACCAGAGGTGGGTTCAGTCGCACCTATACCAAACAGAGATGTAAAGTCATCTTTGCACTTCTTGCTCAATTTTCTCCTGAATCATGACAGGAGTACATTAATTCACTTTTAGACAGTGCCCTTGTGAGCTCGATAAGGATGACTTATGATTAGATGAGTATCTGCCAGAAAACTGCACTCTCTGTTCAAGGCTACTACATACAGAGTTCGTATACTTTTCATTAAAAAGTTTTTTTTAAATTTGATGCAGGTCACGAATTCTGTTCAGCTTCTAAAGAGATGTTCTCTCCTATTTGGAAATATTTCACTGTATCCAGTGCCACTGTTTTGCATAAGCATATTTCTTTGCAGCTAATGTGACCCTTAAATTGCTAGACGATTTCACAGTTATTTCAGACTCCTGTCCTGCATTATACAGCACTGTCACAGAGTTTATGTTGAAAATACCATTGTAGTAGCAGATCAACCTTAATTCTTCTCACATTCTATGACATTAATTCTCTGCTGCAAGTCTCTCACAGAACAAAGCACCTGACAAGAAGAGAAGGAAATTTTATAAATTAATGAAACAGAATGAAAGGGACCAGATGGGGGAAAAAAAAACCCAACAGAATTTCATTTAGATGCCTCAGTTCGTTTCATAATATATGAAAAAATGGAGGCCTCAAAGACTGCCTGGGACTTACAACTGCGTGAAAAACAAGTTGTTTGGTTGGTAGAACATGCCATAAAGGGGAGTATACTTAAAATTATTTCTGTGTGTTAGACATATCCCTTAGTTGCCTATACATACACTTTAGATTCCTATGCGTGAGTAGATTTTTAACTAGAAATCAATTCACTTGGCCACCCCTCTTGTATTTTTGGTACAAAGGAATGCCTCAGAGTCATTTTAGATATGACCAGAGGAGGCTTACGCTTTTTCCATATATTGGTTAAAGCACTCAGACAGGATGGGCACTCAGACAGGAAGGGTTTTAGTCGCTTGACTGTTTGGGATTCTCACACATATTTTCTGCTTCCTAAACATGCATTTCACTGCATGACTCATGCTTTTATTCAATAATTTTTCATGCAAATTTCATATACAGCCGCAGAAACAGAGGCCTTTTCTCAAGTCACAGGATCTTCAGATGCTCCAATCCTCACCGGATGCTCCAGTCTCTGTGCCACAGAGTCAATATTTCTCCTTGAATCTGTGTCTGTGCCTGTGCCTTGGGGCTGCAAGTCAGCACAGGCTCAACAATCAAGTTGGAGTAAACCTGTGATATAAGGCTAATGTTACGGATGCAAAAAAAAATTGGAGTCATTCCTTTAAATATCTTCCTGCTCTGTGGGTGAGGGATGCTTTCTTTGGCCATAAGGTCAGGAACAGCCACCAAAGCTGTTGTGGAAAAGCCACGAACACCAGTTTGGATCTGGTGCTGCATTAGCTGCTGCAGCCAGTGCCAAACACAATTCAAGCTGCCTGCTAACCCAGCCCTCTCAGGGTCACAGGACACCCAGTGTGGGAACTCTATGTGATTAAATATGGGAATGAACAAGCAATTAATAAAGCTGGCTTGGAAATTAGCTGGCTTGGAAGTCTTGGTTTCCCTTGTAAGAGGAGAAATAGCCACCCTTTACCTGTTTTAAAGATTGAATAAGCTATTTTCCTGTAATTTCTGTTTACTAAAGTAAATAGAGTTAAATGAAATAAAAATCCTTAGACTATCACCTCAACAGCAAGACAGGTGAGAAAAAGCCTAGCTTCTCAAGGACGTAATTGGCCCAGATAGCAATACTTTCATTTACTCATATTAATTTAGATGTGCTTTCCCCTTATGTTGCCCTTTTGATACCCAAATGATTTTTATTCAGTTTGTCCAGATTATCTAGGCAATGTAACAAAGACAAAGACAATTTCTTTGTTCCTTAGAGCACTAAATTAAGCTAAAACAGCATGTCAAACTAATGTTCTTTCCTAGCAGAACATCATCCTTAAGTAACTTCATTATTTTCTCTCTGTATTGTTCTAAACAATAGTATCCCATTTTCTGAGCTGAATTCTGTGAGCCTCAATGTATACTATTTAAGTGAGCTTAAGGATGTACTTTAACAATTACTGGTTTTACCCTCCTTATGACCCAGCTGTTACATGACAGAGGATTAGTAGCCTCATAATTCCCATTTAAAAAGTTAAAAAATATTGAATGGAACAGGTGTTACATCATTTGTGCTATTCTTTGTTCTGCCATACCTCATTTTACCCTGTCCAAGCAATATTATCAAGGGTGGCCTAAAAAGTAATGCAATTCTAAAGGGAGAACTTGACTCATTTGTGAATATGTAAGGTAGTCTTTAGCTTTCATACTGAGAAAGAAATCAAATTTCTTTCCATATTTTTTTTTCCTTGAACAAAATCTGAAAAGTGGAAACCTATTACCTCCTGATTTAAATTGCAAGAAAAGAAATAAGGCAGATTAATCTTTTGTTCTCAGCAGGTGAGATGCTTATATCTGACTTTTATAGAATGAATTTTATCTCATCAGTATAAATTTACAGTTTTTGAAATAACTGATTCGTATAAACTCCGTGTATCTGATTAATGTCTAACTTTGATTGCAAATCTCCACAATGAAAATTAACTAAGACATCTCTCACACACTTCCTGTTAGTTTGAAATCTTATTTGGGAATATTGCACAAGCAGCAAATATCTTAATGAATTCCTCAAGAACATACCAAGAATCTGAACTGATTTTAGCTGTGAGAAAACTTCAGTGACTCCAATATATAAACGTAAGACTATTTGTTTACCGTGCTATTGCCTGAACCTTGAGTTTGTCTCCAAGATTAAAAAAAATTCAGTAACTGTGACTGTTGGTCCTCTCCGTTTTAGCTACACGTTGTGCTGGAGAGGAAGGAAGGGTTTTGTTTCTTCAGTGGATATCTTCTTCCGTCTCTGGATGTGGTAGTCAGGGACTCTACTGTTTGCAGTTCAAAGGTTATCTTCTTTCTAAACCAGAATTCAGGTGGAACCCTAGATTTCTAGATGCAAGGAGTTCCCTTCAGCTCTATTTAGCGCGTGATTCTCTTGATTTGACAAATAAAATCTGCAAGGAAGAAAACATATCCAGCTTTTCAGAAATCGGAACCATCTATGGTTCTATTTATCTGCCATTAAAATAGCAACGTCTTCTCTGTTCTCTGGCTTTTGCAAGACTTCAGAAATTCTTAGCTGTTGCTCTATGTGTACTTTTTGTCCATCAGGAACCGGTGCATCTTGCTACTTTATCTGGAGTTAATATTGTCAGAGTGTTCCTCCTCTGAACTACAGGGGTATTATTTTCCCAGCTTCCATCTGTTTCTCAGTAGATTTTCTCTTACTTCGGGTCAAACTTTCTACTCACTTGGGACCAGTTAGGGCTTTTGCTGTCAGTCCTAAACAAGTACTGTGTTTTGATACACAAAGTCCCAACTCTCTGTGGGTTTTTATTTTACACTGAAGGAGAAAGTCTACTGAAAGACATGAGTTCCTGGTGTTTCAAAATCCAAATTCAACTAGTTCAAGACAGCAGGCAGGAAGAACAACACCACAAGCTCTGTCCACTTTCTCCTTCTCCATCTGTATGATTGGGCCTTATGCATTGTATTTTCAGATTTGGATGCCATTTAGGACAAACAGCTTGTTGCAAATTGTACCTTTAAAAGGCTTGACACAAAGAAGACAAACTATTTTTTTTTCTCTGTTTAACTTTGCTTTAGATGCAAAATAAATCAATAAAGTACCAGTATTAAACTCAAATAGGGGTTAAATAAAAGCATATTTATGTTAATGGTTCATTTCCCTCACTCTGAGATAAAAAAAGGCCAATGCCCCAAACCTCTCCAGCACATGAAACATTGGGGTTTTCCTTGTAATTAACAGTCAGTGAGCCACAAAATTACTAAACTATCATTTTCCTACTGTGAGCAGAAAAAAAGCAGAAACTACAGCATTTTTGAATCCGTCACAAAATGGGTTAAAGAGTTAAAAACCATAAAGATGGGTTAAAGAAAAGATAGGCAGTACCCATGCAGATAAAAAACTTCATCACGAAACAGAAGAAGAATGCTTGCATCTTGACTACCAAAGATCTTGCCTTTTCCCCCAGTTATAATGCTTAAATTTCTTTTTTGCATCTAGACTTTTTATTTTGGCTGATTTATTTCATTTACTTTCTTTTTAAATGATCCTGCGGCATATTTCCTGGCACTTATGCAATATACTTGGAGATAAGTAAATTAGAAATGATGAGAATGTTCTATTTCCAAAGGAATAAAAGAAAGGCACTCCATTACCATATAATTAATTAACGAATAGAGGCAAGGGTGACACATTCTAGAGCAGTTAGTTGAAAAATGAGTAGTTCAGGGCTAAAGACAAGACTGTCCTGGGTTTCCAGACCTGACAGTGACAAACATACTGGAAATTATTACTACATAAAGTGGAATGAGTGAATAACAAAGAAATCAGAAAAAAGATCCTCTGAAGCAACCATTTTTGGGAATTCTACAATACCACCAATTTCGCATCATTACAACCTTACGCTTCCCAAGCCAGAAACAGCAAGAAAGATGTACGTTGAAATTCAGCTAGTTTAGAAAATAAGTTTTGTACAAAATCCCTGTATAAAAACTGCTTAATCCCTGGAGAGAATTATTGCTCAGGTCAAAACAATGAAATTTTAGATATGTAGAAAAAAAATGAAATCTGCAGCATAAATTTCAAAACCTTGTTGTTCTTCATACAATATCTTGATATTATGCTTATTCATATAAGGCTATCTAAATTTTTGTTCACTTTGTCATTCTCAGGAAATACCAAAAGAAAGACCCTTCATACCAAGGTGCAGAATGATTTAATGTAAATTATTCCCCTAAACAGAAATATTCTGATGTCTCAACAGTGAGAATCTATAAACCCAGTAAAATAATAAAGGTTGCTCTGTAGTTTTGCGGGTTTTTTGTTTGGATATCTAACAATAGACACCCACAATTGTTACTATTAATCTCTAGGCCAAACTCATCAAACTATTGAACTGCCTATATAGCACTGGATTTCTGCTTCCTCTGACTTGTAATGAGGACCCTCTCCTTGCCCCCCCTCCCAAAAAAAAAGCAACAACTCACAATTTCTAGAAATTAATAAGGGTGAAAATATTTCTAAACACTTCTTTAATATCAGACTGTATTCTAGGAAATGTTATTACCCCAGTTTACCAGAGGTCTACCTTCAAGAAAAAATGTTTTGCCAAGGAAACATGAAAAATGGCTTGGATTTCCAGATTTCATTTTTAATTACAGATTATTCATGGTTTTGATATGGGTAGTAAACCTCACTGTTACTAAAATACATCACCACATTTCCTTTCCAGAAGCACAATTGATCCAGCATAGAAGAGAACTGGCAAAAAAAAACGAGCTTGGAGCTCCTTGAGGTCATCTAGTTTGGAAAGTACATATGGATCAGAAAGAACGATTGAAGGAGTCCACAGCCCTGGAAATCTTTTAAGAAGAGAAATGGCCTCTACTGGGGAGTCAAACTGTCCCATTCTGTGTCTTTTAGAAGGAGCAAAACAGGGAAGTGAAGGGGAAGGCATTAGATATGCAACATAACTCTGGCAAAATGAAACACTTTGTACATAGTTTATTCTACAACTATTCAGATGTGTATTTGCAAAATAAACTCTTCATAGCTGAATAAACACTGTACGTTTCGATTCTCAGCATCACAGATGGCATTTCTCTGGTATTTCTGTACTTATACGACTGCAGCAATCTTGCAGCATACAAAATGTGATATTTGCATTAGCAAGAGTATGAAAAGCAGGACCAGTCTAACAATGTAGAACGTCTTTCATTAAAGGTTATGCATTGTGTTTCAAGAGATTTTTCTCACCTCTTAAAAGGGTGAGTGTGAAAACAAAGGCTGTTTGCAAATATTCACAGGCACATAAGGGACATTTTGAACTCCAGCTGAGACTGAAGCAGTGGGGAGTCATCTCTGGGGAGTTTTAGCAACCAAGAGAATTGAGCACTGTACTGGTGAATCACAGCTGGTGCATCACAGCATGTGTTCAGATGTATTTCTGACATTCCCTCATCCAGGTGGGCTATGGAGACCATTTCTTTCTCTCTGCTATGACCCAGGCGTGCCCAGATGTTGCCTGGAGCACGCCAGTTGACCCAGGCCAAAACTGTGCCAGAAGTGAACAGGCAAACAGTGTGAGCAGCCATATACACACCAGCTGCTGTGGCCACGCCTCTGCCTGAAGCAGCGTTCGTGCAAACCCAGAGGAAGCTCTGTTCCCTTAGCTAAAGACAGCTTTTGGACCTAACTCCCTTTTCAAATATTGTATCAAGTATTTGAGCTTTGCCAGTGACATGCTGTGTTAAGCAAAAGAGAAGCATGTGACAAGTTGCCTTTGGTTTCCTCTGGCAATTTTAGAAAATCCTTCATCCTTAAATAATGAAAACAGGAAGAAAACATAGGGTCCTGCAATTCTGATTGCAAGGACAGATTCATTATCAGATACATTGAAGTGCTGGAAACAAACCTATTGAGTCCCAAGTGAAATAGCCACAGGCTGAAAAATTCCTGTAATCTAAACACTACTTATCTCCATGAATAAATACACTACAGAAGATGAAATACAAATCTTCAAATGGATTCTGAATATGCTACTTTTTAATAAATTCTATGCTGCATGGAAATTACTTTGAATGTAACTTCATGAGCTACAATATTTATTTTAAAAGATAGCATAAGAATTCACAAATACTCCCTTGACCTTTCCAGCCTGGAGTAGAGTAGTGATCAGATTGCCCACAATAAAAAGAGTTTATTCTTTTCATCAGACTGTTTTCTTCACATGTGGGGGAAGGGAAAACCCAGCCTTATGTCTCCAAGCATCAACAGTTTTCTTGCAAATATTAGTGCAACTTCAGTGCTTCAAGAGCCGGTGAGTTAGCAGGCTAACAAACAGAAACAGAGAAATTCTTAGATCATCAGTCTGCAAGGAGATTTTTGCCAGCAAACTGTAAAAACACAACTGGCTTCGCTGTTACATAAAATTATATATATATTTACTATAAGTAACACAGTCTATACAAGATTAATGTCTTTCTGCAGCTGATACCTCAAAGGAAAACCACTAAATGTCAGGCAAGGCCAAGCAGACGTTCTTCCCTAAGTGTACATGTACCATGATACCTGAGATTTTTTTCTTCCTGTTGACAAACTCCCAGCTCATTTGCTCTACATCTTCCCATTTTCTGAAAAAGAAGTCACCCAGGAAACTGCTGCTACTGCACAGCCTGTAACTATAAGGATTTCATAAGAGGGACTTGATAGAAAATACATAAGTTTTATTGTTGATATCAAATTATTCAGCACAGTAAAAACAAAATACAGCTGAGAAGAAATAGTAACTGTTGCTAGGTTATTGGGTAGCTGAGCAATGCGGTGTGGGTGATATTTATTTACTACAAAGTTAAAGCATTGTACCTGTGGAAAACTATTTCTAACCATACTTAACTGGCAGTCTCTAGATTGGCTGCCGACCTCAGAGAAGAACCTTTAGATAAACTTTAGTTATCTAGTTCAAAGAGTTCAGAGTTCAAAGTTTCATGTCAGTACTAAGTAATGACAAAAAAAAAAAAACCCAAAATAAACAAACAAACAAAGCCACAAGAAAAAAAGAAGAAAAACAACACAAAACCTCCCAAACTATCAATGTTGGATAAAACAACAAGAGAAGAAAAGAGAGAAGAACAGACTATGTGAATATGACGTTGTGAACTAGTGATGTACTTTCATACTGAATTGGTTCTGTATTCCTGTCTCCCTGTCGCATCCCAGGAAAAGATGTTATACAAGCACAAAAGTCAAGAGGAGAACAGTTCCAAGGCAAGACAGCTATGTGGAGAGAGATTGTACTGAGCAGGATTCTTCAGTCTTGACAAACATATCTGAAGTGAACTATGATAGATGAATACAGTATTATGAGCAGCTTGGAGAGCACAAGAAAAGGAATGACATTGCTTCTCTTGACATGAAACTAAGAGCCATCACAGGAAATTAGCAGGTGAAAGGGTCAAAGCAAAGGAAAATCCATTTTTCAAACAGCACACTGCTCAAGTAGAGTACTCATTGCAATGGAAGATAGCAGAGGACAAAACTTCACCTGGATTCAAAAAGCAGTTAAATTAATCAATTGATTTATATCATCTTAGTCCAGAAATTTATTTGGTTCAGAAATTTCTAAGTCATACCACTGGGAGGGTAAGCTTCTATCTGTACCCATGGGTCCACAATTTTAAACTTTTTTGGGTACCAGTAGTTCGGTCTTGCAGGACCCACTGAGGCTGTGCATGTGTCCTTCTCTCCTGAAAATCTTCGTGTGTACTGAATGATGTTTTTCATCTATTTTAGACACCATCTTTATCCCCAAAGCCCGAGGCTGTGCAATCATAGAATCATAGGATGGTTGGGTGGGAAGGAACCTCATAGGTCATCCAGTTCCAACCACCTATTACACAGTCAGATATTTTGTGAAGACCCCTGCAAAGTACTGCCCAAAATAAGGGCTGTAAGCTGCTGAGGGCAGGCCAGAAGTTTTGGTGAGCAATCAACAGTAGAAGATTGAAGCTATGGTGATCTCCAGAAACGATGACTTCAGTGGATTTGGCTGTTTGACTCAAGCAAACCCACACTAAGGTCTGAAATTTTTCTAAAATTAATTTCCTGGACCCAGAAGAAGACGTGCTGGTGTTACAATCATCCACTTCTTGATGCATTTCTTTCCCTCCTCTAAAATGTGTGTCCTAAAAGGACGCTTGTGCTGACAGAACTAGTTTCTTCTGTAATGTTTTCGAACAAAATATTTCTTTTCTTTTTTCGGTCTCACTTTTCAAGAAAATAAAGTCATTTCCATTAAAACAAATTTCCAAGTAAGTTCATGCTTAGGTCGTGCAGAATTTCAGATTAAACTTTTCCGAGCATGGCAAAGCCATAAGCAGCAAAATAGGTTTTTAAAGAGGATATTGCAAACAATTTGAGTGCTCCTTAATACTATTGCTTTTATCTTTCAGGTTGGGATGAAGGAAGGTACATGGGATAATTTTTTAATAATAAAAATGGCTTGATTTTGATCGAAAGAGTATTTGAAAGTACCCATGAGTGACGAAACTAGATTTTGAGACTCCTTTGATCTCAAGTTTTTATGGCTAAGTCAGGAAAGTTCTTGCTTTGGAGAAGGCTGTAGCTCCTTGCACTTCTGACCCACTGGTAAGGAATACAGTACTTTAGTTTAATTTTCCACTGAAACCGAGTTTGAGCAAAATACTAGGTTAAAAATTAGAAGGACTGATTCTTTGCAAATAGTAAATGCTGCTATGGAGGTGGTAACTTCCAGCAGAACAGCTGAGCTGACAGCTGGGGATGATAATGTCTTAAACTACTCCAGCAAAATTTGCTCATCTGTCAGAGACCTTGGAGACACCGAATAACTGGCTGACTGAGAATAAGTCACCCTTCACAGCACTCCAGCATTTAGTTCCACCAGCCGAGGCCCAAAGCTGCAAGCTCTTTCCAGGCATAAAACCCTTCCCTGAAGCTGTCAATTCTGGATGATATAAACAGTCACAGCGTTAGCTCAAGGATATTTACTGCAGCCTGGCTGAGGCTGGGGATGGCTGAGGAGGAGGAAGGACCTGGAATACATTGAAGTGTTGGAAGGCATTTTTTTACCTCTGTTGCTCTGTTCTTGCAGCCCAGAGAGCTTGTTTGCAATGCCAACAGTTATGACGCTTCATGAAAAAACAAGGTGGGGTACAGTAGAGGTGGGACTGCTGGTACATGCAGGAGAAACTGGTTTTACTCTAGCATGCCATCTTGCTCAGTGAATTAAGGACATAGGAATATCAGCCCAGAGGGACAGCTCAGGTATCTCAAACAGGACAAAAGTAGCTTTGACTGTCCCACCTACCTTCTCCCTCTCCAGCTATACCATGCATAGTAAAAAGTGGGGATCCTTTAAACTTTTTGTTTCATTGCAGAGTTTAGCACTGAGATATCCCTTATTATATATCCTTTCATACACCTTGTGCCTCCCTGGGCTTCTCAAAACATTCTTGGGGCTTTAGGTCCACAAAGAGCTGGAAAATTCCAGGAAAGGGATTTGTGTCCATCAAAGGCATTACTAGAAATCAAAAACTGAGAGTCCGTGCTTTCAAAACAGAATTATTTAATTTGATATATTAGTTCCTGTTAATGTTGATACAAAATTTTCAATGAGAATCAAAAGGTAATTGTTTTGTATTGAAAAAAATTATATAGTAATTTCTTTCTTAAGAATTTAACAGGGATTTTTTTCTACTGCATTTCTGCATTCACAACTGCATAAAAAGAAACGGAATTAACCTTGTAATGAAAGAGTTACTTTTCCTCAGTTGTAAACTGATGGCAGAAGAACAGGTTAAAGGAAAACTTTTAAAATCACATTTAACATCCTGCAAAAGACTTTAATTTTAAGAATCCAAGAGGCTGGCACGTTTCATGTACAGTCAGTTGTAATACTATGTGGTTTAGTCATGTGTCCAAGCTCCAGGGAAAAAAGTGACCAAATCATATCTAGCAAATTATCTTTAGGCATTACAGCAACATTTTCTAATTTGTGTGATTTTTATAAATTTTACAGATAATCATGAGTTGGGTTAATGAGTTATGAGATATCTTCTTCTGCCCTAGAATATACATCTTGACACTAGCATTATCAAAGCTGAATGACAAAATTAGACCTCATACCCTTAAACTTTCACAAACATATATATGCATATATATTAATACTGGTACATTAATATATTAATACTGGTTTTTATTTTGCGAGAAAGCTGAATTCCATACTCAGGATATTTATAGGTAGGTCCTGAAATTTCTTAAACTTGGAATTTTGTTCCAAATTTAAGTATTTTAGATTCTAATTCCACAAACTCTAAATAGCATTCCATTGACTGTTCCATACTTTGAGGTGTAGCAGGAATAGAAAGCTTGTGAAAGAAGAGACTGACCCATGGAATATTCAATCAAGCAGCAATCAGGCATATTGCTGAGAAGCAATGGTTTTCTTGTCCTTTCCTTTTTCATTCTTTTTTTAAAGAAAAATAAAGAGAAACAAGAACAAGTGTCAAAAGAATAATTTTTACACATATCTCAAGCAGCAACGATAAAGTACCAGTCCTGGAGTTAATATATTCAGTGTTCTGAAGCAGATGAACTAAAATGGCTTATTTGTTATCCAGAATTTGAAGTATCTAATCACAGTTGCTGCTCCGAAGTACTAACAGATAGCAAATGGTTGTTTTAATATATTTTTATAATTCTTCTTATTCATTCAAGTGCATGAGAAAAGAAATTTTTATACCTGTACCTGGCTGATACAGGAACAGAAATCAGTATAGCAGAATGCCTGTGTGAGATGATAGACTGGATTAACATTGTTTTGAGAAGAAACACCGTGCCTCTCCTCTGTGTTCTCTGACACACTGAATATTTTCCTATAGGTAAAGCATGTCCCCCTGTGTAAAAGAGACTCGGATACCACAGTTTCTTTTGACTTCCCAGGCGTTTCATGCTGCTAGGGATATTAGTCTCTGGGTAACAAAGACTCAAACATGTTGCAACAGTGATAAAATGCATTTTAATACCAATATATACAAGTAATGTTAAGTGTCTGAGGGATGAGGGGGAGAGGAATTAAACATTCATGAAGTTTATAAGATTTTACATTAACATCAATGATCTTGTAAGTCATTGTAGTCAATAAAATGGAGACCTCTATTCACTGTGCAACCCCAAGTACAAAACAAATATTATGCTAAGCATGCATAAGGAGCAGAACTATCCATGAAGAATATAATTATATTAGATGCAACAGAAATGTAGGTTTTCTGTTATTCTTGTCTGGAATAATGTGTAAAATACACATAATAAAGAAGCAAATATGATTCAGAGAAGAATGATAAGAATAACTGGGTAGAACTGAAACTGCTTTCAGAATATTTTAAATCAGATAAGTCTTTACTTCCTAATGCATGAGAAATAGAATATTCAAAATTTAAAACCAAGGCAAAATAGTTTATCACCCAGCATGGGTGCAGCCAAAGCAAGGAACTCATTACACACAAAGTCATTTTGTCCTAGAGATGAAATAGATTCAAAGAGCAATTGAGAATTTTACTTTGGTATGAAGAGTTACTCTAATACCCTGCGAGAAGGAGGTCAGACTACTGTGTCGAGACCTAATCCTTTCTAATCATTTCCAGCTCAGAAGAGGCCAGAAATAGGTTTAGCCTGTATGGAGTAAGCGATTCCACATCTATCTTTAACAGGGCTTGCATGTGGCCCTGATGTGATATGACTCCAAGTCAGAATGAATACACTAGTTCCTGTGTCATATCACACATAACAGTAGGTCTACTGACATTTTCTTCAGGACTATTTAAAAACTGCTTGAAACTTTTTACATTTGAAAATGTTGGCCAAGAAGCAAAAATATTTACTATAAGAACTTCTCTCCTGGAAAATATTTTCTTCTAGGAAAAATCTGTGCATTATAACAACAAATTAGAAGTGCTTTTCAGCGCATTGATATTTTAAAAGAGACTAAAGAATAGTCAAGTATGACTTAAAATGAAGAAAAAAAAGAGAAAAGTTTAAATTCAAAAAGAGAAAAGATGAGTCTAAGCAGCACACTGCTAGACTGTCTTCTGGCACTCCTGCCCCAAGCACCCATATGATCATAAAAAAGGATGTGTTGGCTGCCTGCATTCATGTCTATGTTTTCAGATGGCACTCAGCCTGTTCACATATTGATTGGGAGCTTTGGTATAGGAATGGGTGCCAGGGTATTTTGAGTTTAGATGGGCAACTTGCATAAACAACATTACTGATGTCATATCATTCACAGAAAGTCCTGTGAATATGACACATAACAGTAGGTGCAGTTGTTATGATTATTTTGCAGAAAGAATTATATTTTGCAGAAAGAATAGTCTGCTTTAGACAGGCAACAGAAGGCAGGATACATCACACTGCAAAGCAGTAATTACATGGGAAGCCTACTTTTTCTTCACTGGATTCAGTCCTGGAGTTGAACATGCTCAGAGATGTGTAAGCTTTCATTAAATGGTAAGCATTTACACTGGGAGGCTGATTCACCGTTTCCAAACAGCAGTATTATCTTCAGGTCCAGAGCAGTATCTCGGGTCTTAGCAAGATTAAGGTGTTGGAGGCTCTCAAATCATTGCACAGCTACAGCCAGTTACCATGCAACTACAGGGAAGGTTTATCTCCTGCCTCCTCGGATGTACTGCAGAGAGGAATATAAGGAAAATGAGCCACTTGCATGTGCTGTGACACAACTGCATGTGGAAACTCCTCTTGTATTTTCGGCATGGTTTTGCAGGAACTGAATCAGGTAATCATCCTTATTCTAGTACAGTTGTTGTCAATTCTTTTGGGAAGGTTATTAAAAGAGTGCCATCAAAAGAATGTGATTCCTCTGGTACAGACTGCTGGAAAGGAGGTTTAGGAGCAGGAGGAACTGAGCCACAAGATTTCACCCAGCTGGTTGAAGAAGGGAGACTGATGAGTGAAGAGCAGGCAAAAGAAGGAAGATGAAAACTGAATATCTACTAATATTTTAGAAATTGGTTTTTTACAGTCTAGGGTTTTTTTTGTTTTTGTTTTTGGTTTTTTTTTTTGAGAGATTTATAGAATGAATTTTTTTTCTGTGAAAACGTTAAAGAAATCTATGCATTGCGGTTAGTTAACACACTTGTGTATTTGCACTAGGCAACTACAATATTCACGTAATTATCTGTATCTATTAAATTTTTTGGTATTTTATATTCCTTCTGATATTTTGGTTCCCATTTTCTCCTCTGCCTCACCTTCCCTTGGATTAGGCGAACTGAGGTTGAAATCTTGTGTCTTAGGCTGAGGCAGGAAGAAATTAATTTAAAACATTAGTAACATTCAGCTTCTGCTCTGTCACCCTGGATATAAGCAATTGCTATGCTCTCTAACTCTAGCTGTGTTTACTTTTTCTTTGTTGTCTGTTCTGCAGCACACAATCTCCATGGACTTTCTTAGCTGGACAAGCCACTTATTCACAGCAGTGTTCAAAGTAATGCTGGTCCTTACAACTTTTCTTTATGATCGAGTTCGGTGCACCTGGTACTCATGAACAAGATTTGATTTAGACCTTGAAGGTAGTGCAAGTGGGAGTGGGATCACCCCAGTGGCTTGCACTTTACTCCAAGATCACAGCAAGTTGCCCTTCTGAGTTTGGTGGTCTCGGGATCATGGTCTATTCAATTAACAAAGATTGATGGGAATTATTTTGCAAAACCATCATAAGTGTTTTTGTATGCTGGATTTTGAAGTTGCCAAAATCAGAGTTTGTTTTTTTCACTGCAATTTAGATACCTAGTTAAGTTCAATTAATTTATTTTTTTATGAACTAAGTAAGGCAAATTCAGCCTTTTTTGAGGAAGAAGCCTCTATTGATTCAGAAAAGAATAAAAATAGCTTCTGTTCTTATGATCTTCTAGGGAGTTAGATGTAAGAAGTAGGACAGAGCTCAGGTCTTTCCTGTGCTGATCCCAAACTGAAATAAAATGGCTTATCTACAAGCACATAAATATGCTATTTATTTAGCTACGGGCTTCATTGTCCTATTTTTGGTGATGGAGGCAGTCATTTTCAGAAAGCATTGCAATTAACATGTTTGACAACTGATCTGTCTGTCTCCAGATCTCTGTACTTACATGTGATGTCTATCTTAGAGACAGGTTTATTGTAGCATATGATTTATGTATCCTTATTCTGCATTTAATTGCTGTGAAACATCACAATCATAATCAGAAATCAAAACTTTAATCAGTCCTAACAATATTTGGAAAAACCTCCAAAACTCTAACACTTGTGCATGGGTAACTGTGCAGAATCTTCTAAGTGCAAGCCAAATTTAACATGACTGCTGAAGTTGCTAACTTACACTCTGAATTTTGCATAATAGCTAATGTACAAGATTCCCAGTGCTTTCAGCAATGGACCTGCTGTTACTAGGAAGGTAGGAGGCACCTTAGAGCTACCTCTGCTGCCAATAGCTCTATGTCATTACTAGTGACAGACTCCCTCGGTCCCGCGGGGATTTGTTGTCAGACTCAGTTGGGCTCAGAAGCTGGCACACCGTTACTGCTCTCTGTCTCCAGCTGATTTGCCTTCTGGATAGCTAGGACTGTATGCAATCTCTTTTTTTTTTTTTTTTCCTTTTCCTTGTTTTTTTTCTTACTTGCATAAAATGGACCAAATTAGGCCTGAGGTATGTGGGCGAGCTCACAGGGAAACACTGCATCTAAGCAGAGGAGAGCAGTTCTTCCTCAAACAAAGCCTAGTACAGATCTGCTGTCTTTTTCCCAGTAAAACTGAGTTGTGGAAGCTAACATGGGAAGCAGCTCTGTGAACTGCAAAGTAATTTAGGATGTGGTTATTAAAAATAGATATTGTTGATTTCTTCCTGTCAATGAGAAGTCACTGACAGCAGTAATGACCTTTAGAAACAAGAGCATATAATGAAAAATACTTTAATTTGTACATAGGAATTACGAAGGCTGTTTTGAAATCTGCATGTCATAGTTTCAAGTTTAAAGTGAGTAAATTGAATCTATTTTTGCCCATAGAAGATAAAAAAAGACTTGGCAAATTTGAAACTGAAAACCTTGGTTTTAAAACCAACATGACTTGATCACTAAAGCAGATAGGTAGTTTAAGTAATCGGGGCTTGACAAACCTAAAGCTGGTCAGCTCAAATTCATCACCCTTAGAGATATAAACCCAAGACTTTTAGATATAATGCAAGTGTACCAAATTATACCTGACTTCAGCAATGTATTTGATGAGATTCCACAAAACAGTTTTGAGAAGAAAGTAGGAAAATACAAATCAGACTGTGGTCTTGAAAACAGATAACTAGTAAAGGAAAATCACACAACCCCTTTCACCAGAACAACAACAGAAATTTCCAGGCTGAGAACTTGGAATTCACTTTGAGAAGGATGTAAGTACAGATAAAGCATGCCTCAAGTTTTACAGTCAGTAAAATGAATGCCAGTGTGTTAAAGCTGCATGGCATATTTATTTCTGAAGATCAATGAACTTGGCAGAAGGATGTATTCTTCTTTCAGAGAGGATGAACCAGGTGCAGCAATCTGAAGAGTTTTTCATGTAGGCTACAAGGTCTGTTAGGTGTGATAGAGTTCTGTGTCAACAAATATCAATGATTTTTAATTCGAGTTTCTTTGAAAGTAATTAGTGATTTGCCACTGAATGCAACAAAACCAGCATCTCTTCCAAATATCCTGTGGCCTCTTGCACAAGCCATTTCAAGTTCAGAATATCTCACACAAATGGAAGAACTCCTGAAAAGGGTGGTGTGCGTATTAAATAAAAAGGGATTAAAGCATCGATAACAATTACAAGAAAAATTGCTCAATCTTCATTTGTTTCAATAAGCCTTAATCACATGTAGCAGACCTATTGGAGTGCTTAAGATTTATTTCTAAGAACAAGGGCTTACCTCTGTAAAGACTGTGTGATTTAATCCTAAGATCCAGAAAGGAATTTGTGAACCTTCTGCTGCTGGATCTGTTCTGACTGTACTAAGACACAGGTAAAAGCAGTATCATGACTGGAGCAGATTAAAATTAATTTCCTTCAGGAAAAGGAATGAGAAGGACTTTTACACTTCCTGTGTTGTATTGAATCTTACAGCATACAGTTGTTTTGTCTATAAAGCTGCTCAGAAAGGAGACACTATTTCTTTTCTTCTTATAATGGGAAAAGTTTGAGTTTAGCTCTCTCTTTATATTCAGGAAAAAAAGTACTATTTTAGTTCTTTTTTTTCTTTTTTTTTTAATTGCCCTTGGGTAGGAATCAGCCACAGAACACTGCCACCAAAGAGATGAAATAAAGAGAAATGGAGAGAGCAATGGCAGAGAGTTGCATTAGGGCCTGTAATTCAGCCTTAACTGTAACAGCTCAGTGTCAGAGATTTTCCACAGCCATGGCTTTAATTTGCTTAATATTTGTGTTTTTCATTTAATGTCCTTAAACATATACTGCACATCGATCTCTCCTTTACTGAGTCTACTTTACCATATCCCTTCTTCCTGGACTCAACTTCACTCACAAATACCCCAGCTCCCCAGCCCCATCCCAGCAGTGCACAGGGATGGGGATTAGGGGCTGTGGTCAGTTCATCCCATGTTGTCTCTGCCACTCCTTCCTCCTCAAGAGGGAGGATTCCTCACTCTTCCCTTGCTGAGCATGGGATTTCTCCCACAGGGGACAGTCCTCCATCAGTTTCTGCAATATGTGTCCTACCCATGGGCTACAGCTCTTCATGAACTGCTCCAGCCTGCATTGTTCCCAAAGGACACAGTCCTTCAGGAACAGAGTGTTCCACCATGGGTCCTCATGGGTCACAAGTCCTGTCAGCAAACCTGCTCCTATGCAAGTTTTCTTTGTTCCACAGGGCCACAGGTCCTGCCAGGACCTTGCTCCAGCGCCAGATTCCCACAGGGTCACAGCCTTCTTTTGGGCATCCACATGTTGCACCAAGGGGTCCTCCACAGGCTACAGGTCTCTATTTCTGCTCCTCTGTGGATCTCCATGGGCTGCAGGGACACAGCTCCCTCACCATGGGCTGCACCACGAGCTGCAGGGGAATCTCTGCTCCAGCACCTGGACCGCCACCTCCACCTCCTTCTTCACTGACCTTGGTGTCTGCAGAGTTGTTACGCTTGCATATTTCCACTCTTCTCTCTCTGTCACGCAGTTTTCTCCCTCCTAACAGAACAATCCGTTATCTTAGAGGTGCTGCCACCATCACTGATGGGCTTGGCCAGTGGCAGGTCTCTCATGGCTCTGTCAGACATAGGGGAAGCTTCCAGAATCCTCTTACGGAAACCACCTCTGCAGCTCCCCCTGAACTAAAACTTTGCCATGCAAACCCAATGCACAGGTACAACAAGAAATGTCTGGAGCACAAACTAAGAAGCAAAAGTTGCCAGCCATGTTGGGTTGGTTCCAAGGTCTGCAAAGTACCAACCAGAAAGGGGACCTAAGTATTTAGATTTCACCTGCATTAGGAAATTTAGCACTGTGCACGTCTGATCCAAACTAGAATTAGGGTCAACATAACACAGCAGGCCATTTTTCTTCTTTGCTGCACAAGAATAAAGATTACTCTAACTTTCTGTCTTGTTTGCCTAAAATGAATTTGGTCTTTAGCTTTGCATTATTGACATTATATAAAACCTTAAAAGAAATATATTGTCTGATGAAAACCATGAATGACTGATTTATTATTTGCCCTTTTTCCTTTATCTTCAAATTTTTCTATTTGGGTTTGGTTGTTTTGGGGTTTTTTTCTTTTCTAAAACTACCATTTATTGAAGTCATAACGACTAGCAGAAGGGCAGAAAGCAGCATCAGGTACTCAATATAGTCTGGATTCACCAGCTAGCATTTTTCAGAGGCCCTTTTAGCCACATGAACAAGAACATATTCTGAGGCAGGTGGCCAGCGGGGAGAGTTTGACGGCATGAAACACCAGCAGATGCTGTGCAACTTCATCTTGTAGTTATCTGTCACTCCACTTCTGGTGCCAAAAGAAACAAAAAAGCAAGAAGGAAGATGGAAGAGTACGGAGAATGGATATGAGATACAGCATGCTGGATTGAACCTAGTTGGGCATGATTTTTGATTTCCTTATAGCAGGACATTGAGTTACACCAGAGCTTCACTTGCTCAACAAGTCTAGCTGGGCTGAATTACACATCCCTGTCTGACATACCCTGGCTGTCCAACAGTGAAATGAAAAATCTAGCACAAATTCTCAAGAAAAATATCCTGAAATTTAATATATATGTACATATTAAAACTGAAATAGAAATTACACTCACAAAATTATCTTGTCTTTACTCTTGACCAGAAAACCTTGCTTCCATACCGGGGAAATGATATCAAGCATCTGCAGAAAATTAATTTTGAGTAAACCCCCTTACTAAAACTCCCGATTTTGTTCTTTTAGTTCACTTTCTGTCTCCAGAAAACACTGAATAGATATCGAAGCTTCTGCCTTTTCAGCAGGAGTAAAGTGTGGATATAAATAACAGACATTGACTTGAGGAATTATAATCATGAGAGTGACAGTCTCGAAAAAAGAAGCAGAATAATTTTGCATAAGTGAATTATTTTTCAACGGATTAAAATAATGGGAGATCTTCCATTGGCAGTATTTGATTGCTTCTAAACTTATTGTGTATTTCTCAAAAGGAAGCAGAGTTGTGTTAAAGAGTCATTTTTGGTCTCAGCCTCCTGACAGAGTTTCTCTTTTAAAGACTTTTCTTCTTCCATTTATAGCCAGTCCAAAGACGAGAAAATCTTGTATATAATGTAAAATTCTATTTTACTTTCCCGATACTCCAGATAACAAGCAATGAGGAAAATACTGAATTTTAAAACAACACTGGAAAACAAGGGATGGGAAAGAGAAGGAAGAGGCAAGAAAGGGAGAAATCGGAAAGTGTATCATTTAGCCCTGACCTCTATGTGCCAATTATGTGGTTAGGAAGGAGGCAAGTGGAGAAATCAAGTGAGGGGTCTATGGATCTGTGGATAAACCACGCTGGAAAGAATGCTTTTATTCCCATTTTCTCTGTGGATGTGTTTTGTTCAGAAGGCAGGAAATGTCGAGAAGGAGGAAATGGAGATTTCAGGGCAACTAAAATGAACAGAGTATGATTGGAAACTAGTAAAACTGCATATATCACTTGATGGGTGGGCCTGTTTACAGAGTGTAATCACTTTAAACACTTTCATGTGGAAAATATAGGATGAATAGGTATCTAAACTGTCTCAATGCTTTATGTGAGAGAAAAAAAAATCAGATTCCTTGTTAGAAGTTTTAAATAATTACTACATCACATTATGGGGCAGATTTTCAAAGTTGTGCTCAGACATGTAGCTATGTGATGTCTCTTTAAAGTCAGCAAGAATTGCTCGGTTAAGTCTCAGTGCATTGCTTTGAAAAGGCACCTCCCTCTCTTTGGGATGTGGAAAGTGAGTTTGTACCCCTTCTTTGGAAAGTTTTTAGTTCTTTAGGAGAATTTTCCCTTTCTGCTCTGTATTTCACCATTTATTCCCCAAACACTACTTGTTAGAGAACTTTTTATATCTTAAGCTGTGTTTGCAGTATCCTTTCAGAGGGCTATTACTGAGATTACAGGATTTTTTGTTCTCTCCAGTCATGGTCAAAAAGATTTTTGCCTGTATTTTTTCTACTGCTAACTTACAGGTATTAGTCATGCTTTACTCCAAGGCAAATGCCTAAATTTATTCCTGAAATGACTATCCATATTGTTAGAATAATGCTACTTATACATCTGAATTTAATTGTGTTTGGGTTGCTAAAGCTGTGTCAGCAATTTCATTGCAAACCACGCAATAATTGAGCAGCTACCAAGAAAATACCCAAGATACCAACACATAATAAAGTGTACAATGACATAGAAATGGTATGAAATTAAAACAATCTGTACCAACGCAGGATTAATGAAACTGTATTCTCTGTCTCTGCTCTACTTTCCCTCAAAATCTTGCAGCAAATAAGATGATGCATTTCTCCCAGATTTTCAAACCTATCATATAAATAAGTCTTACAGTGCTTCTTTGTGTGTGTGTGCTTTCCCTGCACATTTTAAATGCACAGCAGTCATTTGCCTGGTTCTGGAGAAGATAATAAAAAAATCATAATACCCCAATTATTCTACTCAGAATACTACTAATGAGGATATTTCCATAATATAAGATGCTGCAGAACTGACAAATTACAAGAAAAAAGTTGGTTGGGTACTATACAAATAAAGTGGAAAAAAAAATCAAACATTTGCCTGATTTTTGTAAGTCTTCATTTTAAATTTAACATAAGGATATTTCATCTTGCCATTTTAAGCCTCTAATTACAGTTACCATCCTTTGGCTTGCCATCTAAATCACAGTCTCATGAGACTTATTTTTATACAAGGAGACATCATACAAGGAAAGGTCATGCTCTACGTAATTCTGGCTTTGTTTTGCTGCTTCAGCCTATCATAATATGAAATTTTACCGAACTCTAAACATATTCTTTTTTAACATGTTTAAGAGAATAATTAAGGCCAAATATCATGTTGCTTAAATTAAAGGGAGAGAACATGATTCATCCCTTTCACTTCTCTAACAGAAATCTAGGGCAACCACGATAAAAGTCACAAAGGCAAAACACATTGCTCTTTATATGAAGGAAGAAAAACACTACATTTTTCAATACAAGTTACTTTAAATATTACAAAACATTTGAAAATAATTCCTCAGCTGCTTTTTGCAATGATAGGGATTAACGAGCATAGATCAGGAATCTCTCTCTCCTCTACATATTGAAGAAAAATTATTCTTCACAATCACAATTTCAAAAGTAACGGAGGTCCTTACTGGAACTGCTTTAATCGAGATGTAGAAGGAAGTAGGATTTTTGAAAGTCTATTTTGAAAATATTTTTCCTGTTCTTTATTTCCTAGCTAGTCTAACTCTCAAAACATCTCCTTGTAAGAGAAGAACTGTCCACCAACCAGTAATCTGTGTCAAAAACATGTACCCACTGCATTGTGGTGCACTCTGGGGACATACCAGTGCCCAACGGTCTAAGCGGGTGTTCAAGGCCACCTTGCAGACATGCTATCCTGGGTCCCTGCTTCTGACCCTGCTTCCTCGCATCTTATAAATACCCACATGCAGAGTAAGTTCCATTTTTAAAGGGATACTCGAGTATTTAGGGTACCCAAAGATGTATTTAATATTGTTCAAGCATTTCTTAGCAGTACCGTGGAGCCAGACACCTTTTGGCTTTTGTAAATCCATCCGCCTGTAAGACTTCTAATAATTGCTCAAGTCGCACTAAGGGAGAGATTTGGGATGTCTCATGGGTGCATGTAGAGACACTACTGTGTCTGAAACAAGTCCACCAGGTAGCCAGTGATGACAGAACCCACAAGAAACTTGTGCTCTTCTGCATCAACAGCTGGAGGCCAGGACATCAGAACTGGCAGCAGATGACTGTTTTTAGGCATCTGAATCCCTGCTCCAAAGCCCATGGCAGGAAAAGTGATAGAGCACATGTCTCCTCACTACCAAATTCATTCTCGGTCATTGAGGCATCTTTCCTCATCATAGCTTGAAATTCTCAGGCCTAGCTGAAGTATATTAGCAAAAATACAAATCTGCATAAAAAGAAAGAGTATATCACCATCTGAAGGGTCCTAGTTCTGTTTCAAGTCCCATATAACATGTCATTATCCATTTGAACTCACAGGACCTGGTTTGTCAATTTTTGTCTGGGAGAAAATTATTCATAAGTTTGAGAAGGATAGCAGAACATATTCCCTACTAAGAAAGAAGACTTGCCAGGATAGCTAAATGGATTCTGGTACTTTCATGCTTCATTGTTTCCACCAAAATGAAGATAGTGTTTATTTGCAGAAAGCTTATCAAGTCCCTCAACCTCTGCCAAAGTTCAGTAATTCCAGTAATTCAGTAATACTCTTTTGTGCAGAGAATTCTAAACTTCTGCTGAACTCTCATCTCATATTAAAATAAATAAAACGTGTTAACATTTCTAGCTACATTATGCATGAAAATGAAGGTGGAAATAACATTTAATAATAAAATAGCAGTGGGTAGCATGGATTTGATTACAGACTGAGTCTGCATCATCCTGCTTGGCTCTAAACTGAATCCTTACCTTGGTGTATCAATGAGCAGCAGCATGAGCAGCAAATAGCAGAGGAGAAAGAAAGGGAGGCAAAGGTGTGTGTATATATATATATAATCCAAATCATTCAAGTTAAAATGGTTAGTCCTCAGCTCTTCATTATTCCACTGTAAATTTTTTTCTAGTAATCAAAAAGCTGTCACAAGTGTTGCAACAGTACATATCCAAAGCAGGCAGTTCAGACCTAGACAGCATAATGCTGTATAAAGAACTCAATAAGTGCTTATTAATAATAAATGCAGTTATATAAATCCAAACCTGGCTTTATGTGATTTCTGAACAGAAGAAAGCTAGATTTATCACATTACTTGACAAACTATGTGGTGAGGATGAGGTTTCTGATTTAGCAAGGCACTTAAATGTGTATATAAACTCTGCCACATTCTCAGGTCTGATTAATTTCTAAGTTAAGCACATGCTTAAATAATTGCACTATCAAAAGCAGCACTACATTCCGCTTAAAACGCATATTAAATGTGTCAGATTTCATGGGGTTTTAGTTGCATTTTCTCGTTCATCTTTATTATTCTGGCTGAAGGAAAACCTGTCCTCTTCACTTCCTATGGAAATAATAAAAAAGTTACAGCCCGTCACTACTAACCTTGAGATAAACTAGCAAGCTTCCGCACAGACAAATCAGGCAAATACATCAGCTTGGCTCTGTACAACAGACATAGGAGAAAAATTTGTCTAATACTTCTGCTCATAAAAAAGGCAAGAAATCAGTGAAGTTACAGTGATTTATACCAGCTAAAGACCTTCCCAGTATTCTCTACTGTACATCTTGACTCAAATACAAAATTGTATGCAAAGGAATGTTTTGCATGAGCAAAATAATCAGAGAAGCTGTTAATTGCACAGAGGGTATTAAAATTGTTTCGCTGCATTGGCTTGCTTTCTAGCCATAAGACAAAATGTGCATATAAACCTCTGTTTGGATGAAGAATTATCAACGTATACAAATCATTAGTCCTCTATCCACTGCAAATTGACATAATGGATTTAGTAATTGTACTAACTGCACATGTAAATGCAGACAATCAGACTCTTGTGCATTTTTATACACAGGTTGGTACTTAAGGAAAATAATTTGGAAAACATTCCTCAAACATATATTCTAAGCTATCAATAGAGCAGCTCTAAATTTAAAATGCTAATTTTAAAAGTCTTTTCACCTCCTAACTGAGTACCAGGTAAGTAATTAAATTTTTTGAAGCCTGGAATTTTTGCTTATATGAATTTCAGATCTGGAGATGACAGACATTTGATTTTTCTTTTTCCTGCTTAGAATTCCTCTACAAACCTTTGGAAACATCACATGACTGTCCTATTGCTCTTAGACATATTTGCATAACTGTTACACATAGTACCTACTTACAGCGCACAATAATAAGTAATTTCTATGTGACAAATTTTCAGGGAGTTCTTCATGCTTTTACCAATGGTGGATTCTATCCAGTGACTACAAAACATATCGCTTTCGTTTTCTGGGCATTTTCAAGAACCTCTTAATGCTCAGTGAAAACTTACTTCCAGGTCCTGTGCAACCATTCCCTAGATGAGGTCCCATCACAGGGCATAGTTTTTTCAGTCTGTTCTCTCAGTAGAAACAAAGAAAGTGATCACAGGGTAGGGTTCACTCAGAGGTTGCATCTGCTGTGCAGTTTTTGTAACAGGGCTTCACTGAGCAACTGAGGCAGTGAAACCTTCTGAAGCTATTGAGAAGTTATTTAGATAAGAACATCCACAATCTTCTTATTATACACAGGCAACACCCATGACTTGAACACACAAATGGTGAAAGGCATCTACTGTCTTACGCGGGCAGGCTACTGAAGACTAAAACATAAACAATTCCATACATTGTAATTATTAGAGGCGTGGATGTAGTGTTACAGCTCTTAATCTGCACCAAGTGAGATAATTGTATGCTTTTATTATGCTGGTGCACCCAAAGATCTACAAATAGTGATTTACAACAGATGGAGAAGTGCCATTTAATTTCCATGATCCAAGGGCAGAGCAAGTGACAATTAAGCAAAACCGAGCTGTGTGTACATAAAGATACAGCAAATGGTCATCTCAAAAAGCATAAAAAACTGTCAAAGAAAATAGTTAAAAATGTTGCAGCCTCATAAAAAATTGTCTTTCAAATAACTTTTTTTTTTTTTTGTGGCCTCTTGCTTATATCTGATCATTTTAATAGTTTGGGGAGTCCTGCAAGATAAGATTTTCCAGGCTGAAAATTATTTATCAGAAAAACATCTATCATATTTGAATGATAAGATTAAACATAACGATATCCTTGACACATTTTTCACATCAGTCATCCCTAGGAATGGGACGTGTGCTTTAGGGGAAACTCTGTGTGCAGAAGACATCACGTAATTTTAAGCAGGACCTCGGATTTCTTTTTCTGTAACCAGGCTGAACTTCCTGAAATTATTTTTTTCCTCCTGCTGATGGCTTCCTGAGGAACTTTTCACCTCTGCAGAGAGCCAGAACACCCGGGGAGGTAGAAGTTCTTTAGTTTATTTATGGCTTTTCCAGTCAGAAATCATCAGATTCATGGCATGATAATATTTCATGCATTTGGGCAAGCTTTTAGAGAAGAGCTGCAAAAGTCTCAGAAACTTATTAGTACTTAAGCAGTATAATGAAACCAGCAATTTACTCATCACTGCCTTGAAACCATTAATTTAATCACTGTGATATGACATCTCTCTATAAATAACAATAAAAACACTTTTTAAAGTAGACATATACTTTACATGTCGTGAATTTCATTTTCTGGAATGGACTAAACCAACATCAGTTCCTTTTTCATCTAATCTAAATGAGATAAATATTATTTAATCGGAAATGAATCAATCAGCATGTGCCCAGTGTTATTTTATAACTGTCAGTGAAGAGATGCTATAAACACATAATTTCCATGGAAAAGCAATATATTATCATATCTTTATAATAAAAAATTGCTTTATTGTATGATTATTAACCTACTTGCTGAAAAGAAAGTGTCAGATTTTGTGAAATATTACAAGCCAAGAGACTTAAATTTAGTCCTGGAAAATTAAGTGAATGTGCTGTGCATTTTGCAAGCATTCATCACTTTATAATTGAGGGTTATAGAAGAAAAAAAACAGGGAAGATTTATGGTGATATACTGAGTAATTTTACCTGTCAGGTCCTTATCTCAAAGGACACTGTCTCCTGAGAAAAAAACATTGTGATGAAAACAGCAGCTTGATTCTCCTTGCTTGGTATCCCTGATCTGACACAACTAAAACAGCAACAGAACAGTTATGCTATACCACAGCTAGGTTTTGGCTGACTCTTTTTTTCTGCTTAATGAGTCTTTACGACTTATTAAAACTGAAGGACTGTCTAATTTTGGGGGACGGCAGGTGCAGAATTGGGGGTTGTTGTAGTTTATATAAATGAAGTTTATATAAAGTAAAAACACCATCTATAATTCAAGATGATCACGGGTGTTTATGATATTGCATCCTATACGGACTTGGGGGAAAGGTCAGCATGTTCTCACTAGAAATGCTCATACTCTTTACTCGGTTCCTATCCTATTCCTTCTCTATCTTTCAGAGGGCTGAGGGCATCCAAGATGAGTCCAAAAGTACATAGAATTCTGCCCAAATTTTCTTGTCCAACAAACCTGTATACGTCATAATTAGAAAGCTTTCCTCTTCTGTAAGCCAAATACCCAGGAGAGTGGGGCTTTGCTTAGACCTGAAGCACTAGATGTTGCATTTCAATTTGCCTTCAAGTATTTCCTCAGGCTTCGGATGGTCTCAGCTATATCACAAGGCTGTCTGATTTCTGGCTCTTCACGAGATTACAATCACTGTCACTTACCAAAGGGTACAATTCCTCCCTTTTTAAAGCCGGTCAGAATTTTGGCACATCATCTGTCTATTTCATTCTAGCATCGCTTTAATTGCTGGGATCTGAGCCAGGAAAAGATCTGGAGTGCTATTTAATGACAGTGGCATACTGATATATTGTGGTGTTAACCTCGAACTATAACTATAGAAATGCTCATTTTTCTTCAAACTTCCTCTTACGTATTTCTTTTCTACTCAAATTCCATTAAAAAAAGTCTTCCTTTAAATGTGCTTCATGAAAACAGAAGTCTCTTTGCCTAAAGAACACTAGTTTTCTCTTAAATTATTGTTCTTTCTTTCTCTATCTGGCCTATTTCTTTGTTTTTGACAGCTGTTTTTCTTTCTAGAATTTTTGGGGCTTTTTTTTTCCCCAAGATGATCTGATGGTATTAAACCAAAAGAAAGTGACCTTTCCAGACAGACTATTCCTCAACCGGTTCATTTATGTAAACGAGCAGTTTGGCAATCTTGTGCATGGGTAAACCACCTTCCAGATGGCCCAGCAAGTTATTATAAATCTCTTGTTTAGAACATTTATTGTTCTTGAGAAAAAAGGAATAAAAAATGTGGAGCTGTAAATCAATCATCTGAAAAACTAGACCTGACTGCTTCAGATTACCATGAATCTGATTTGGCTTTTTCTCTGTAGAAGTGTATACTTTGTGTCTTTCACCCTCTTCCTTCATTTGTAGATGGAACTAATTCTCAGCAGATTCCAATACTCTATTGGAATTTATTGGAAAAAGCTTTCCTAAATATGTAAAACTTTGAAAAAATGTGATTATATCAATAACCACGACAAACCACAACACCATCAGCAGGGATTTTGAAATGTGATAATGAACTTCAAGACCCAAAACCCACCTCCATCCTTCCATTCAAATGTGAAATAAACACAACAATGTTCAAAATACTTCTGGTTCACAAGCCTGCCTCAAAAAATTTCCAGGCTCCTGGTACAGACAAGAAGTGAGGATGATGGACACCCCTGCATTGGGCTGGCTCCGTCTCCATTCACCTACTACACTTAGAAGCTGCAAGCAAGGCATGTGGATAAAAACAGGTTGGAAAGCAGGGAGGTGGTCACTCTGCTCTGTGGTGGCACAGAGAAACATTGTGAGGTTGTGATGAGCAGAGGAATTTGCAGGAAGATGAAAGAGGAGTAACAAAAGGCTTTACTTCCATTCCTAACGTGCCGTCAAAAAGATGGAAAGGGCAAAGGTAGCAAAGAGAGCTACACAGAGGAGATGATGCCATATGCTGAGTCCTACCTCAAGAATATGGAAAGAAGAGTGTGAGACCCTGTGACACTCCTCTCTAAACAAAAAGGAAAATACTCTCTTAAAAGCTCTGAATGTGATACAAAGTCAGAGAGGTGATCAGTGAACATATTCATACTCTTGCCTGGCCATAGTCCTTAAGGAGTCACACTTGGGCTTCTACTTCCAGGGAGAGTTTGAAACAGTGATATCCAAGTACAAAGATAGATATCCCAGTATCCAAGCTAAAATGCCCATATCTACTGGTTCCCTGGTTGTGCTGTGCATTAAAATATCTGTAGGTTTATGTACAATAAAAATTCAGAGATAGAAAGGATTTTTGTCTTGGCACAGTCTTCCAGGGAGGCCAATGTTTACAAGCAGCTTCTTTTTTGTTAGGTGCTGATTTTGAGCCTCTTTTCCAAAGAAAATATCTTCTGTGAAACTTGTTAAAGAGTGTGTTGCATTCTTTCTTATTAAGATGTTAAGAGTCTTTACTCAGGGTTTTATCACTTCAAGTTTCTCTGCAGAAAAAGAACTTTAAATCACAGCAGTCAAAAACTGCAGTTGTGTTTAAAGTTTGGAAAAAGACCAGTACTGCAAAGTTCACCTCAAGTACAGATGGCCCTGGAGCACAGCATTTAGTAAAGTAATGCAGTGAGTCTTTGAGATAGAAAAAGAAGCCATTCTTCCACATTTGCTGACATTGAGTAGCAGCTTACCCTGCCAGCTGTCCCATCGAAGAAGTGATAGAGAAAATGAACTACTGTCCGAAAAAAGTAAAAAGTTTTCATTCCCAAAATAGCTGTGATGAAGAAAATGTGCACTGCAATGTGCTGATGTGAACAGTGTTATGAGTCCTTCTTTAAGATTACTCCTAGAATTTGCATTGTTAGTCTTTTCTTTGATTTCATTTGTATAAATCTTTGTGTCTGGGAAAAATTCCATATCAGCATCACTGACGTTCAGTGGAGTTTTTAAAAAAGATTGTTTTCTTCCCTTGGCCCTGATTGTTCACCTAGGGTGATCCTTGTTGTAGGAAAGACAAACAGGTTTAACTTTTCATTTTAATCCAAGGCAAGGGGGAGACACAAGGCTGGATGATGCCGAGGGGCAGCGGTAAGAACTGTAACTGACCTGACGAAATACCTCCCTTCCCCTCAAGGAACACAAGGATGCCACAACTGGACATAAACATTTACCACTATGATGAGATGTGACATCAAAATGAAGGAACAGAGGCTTCCCAGTTGGTTGCAGGGCAGTCACAGCACAAGTACAAGATCGTTGATGCCCAATGCAAAAAAGTCAAGGTGTGCCACCAGGAACAGGTGCAGAGGGCTGTAAGCAGAAGGCTGTCAGATTGCATTTTACAGGTTGTCCAGCACTTCACAGCTCAGGTTATGCACAAGAGCCTAATTTCACTGGACTCTACTTGAAACTCCACACAGCATCTTTGAAACTTGAAATAACAGTTGAAAACTGACTTTGAAATAAAGACTTTTTATGAAAGCTACAATAATATCTGGTCTTACCTAACCCCTCAAAAACCCCATCTGGTAGCATTAAAAAATTAAATCTCAAATTATTTCAAGTTAAATCCAAATATGCTCTAAAAACTCTCAGTGTTTCCGTAGAAATGTCTTTTGTTAACTGATATCCTGGAATGTAACAGAACAGGAATGTGTTTAATAAAATTGAAAGTTATGGAAAAGGTAGATCTGAAATTTTCCCACTCTATCTTACTGTCTCCTTCATTATCTAAGAACAATGAGACATTCAACACAATTGAAGGTGAATTATTGCAGTAAGTCTCCATCAGGAGGGTTTCACACTTTCAGTAGCTTTAGAGAAAGCCTAAAGATAACGGATAAAGAAAGAATTTTAGAGTTTTTAAAATGAAATTTAAAACATATAGAATATAATGCTATCATTTTCTACTTTGAAGAAAGAACACTCAAGGGTGTACTCAGCTTTCTAAAAGGAGGGGTTTTAGCACTCTCTTGAAATCATTAGACTTTTATACTCAAGAGTTTACTTGTGAGACCAGAGTATTTCAGTACTACCACCCACAGCAATCTCCTAGTTCTGAACAGAACACTTGCAGCACAGCTAGGTGCACTTGGGATGTTTTGTACTGCCTTGCCAATGCAGCCTGGCTCAGTGAGGTAAACATTAAGAGACTGAATTGGTATTTATTTGAGTTCAGATCTACTGCCAGGTGAGCTCTTCATTCTGCTACACAGACTGAAAGACGAGCTGTCTCCAGGAGTCATGTTCAAGAGTCAGCTGAATTTGGCTTTGTCCAGTTTTTCATCTTCACTCCTGATATGCTCAGCAAATGTCGTCTGTTCTGTGACATTCAGTGTGCATTAGGATTTTTATGTAGACTACAAAAGTGATTTCAAAAACCAAAAGATCCTTGTCAAGATCAAGCAACATCTGATTTGGACCATCATAAAAGTGA
Source organism: Cnemophilus loriae (assembly GCA_013397755.1). Classification (NCBI taxonomy): domain Eukaryota; kingdom Metazoa; phylum Chordata; class Aves; order Passeriformes; family Corvidae; genus Cnemophilus; species Cnemophilus loriae. Next base: position 1,381,892 of record VZTF01007556.1, on the reverse strand, counting down.
AATTCCCTGAAGCAAAGATCCTCAACCATCCAGTTTGCACATTTAAGCCCTCTATTCAGCTAAATGTATCCAATGTTTGGCGGGTTTTTTTCCTCTCAGAATTCAGGAACAATTTTATGTTGGTCCTTAATTTATTTTTAAGTGTATGTCACTATTTGTACGGCAGTACTTGAACCAGGGCACCATGCACAGAAGAATGTCTTTAGAGGGCTTGTAATCAAGACCAGGGACAAGAAAATACAGGCAGGCAATCTGGAGGGAGAATTTAGTACCCTGTTGTAAGACAGTAGGATTTCTCATATAAAATAATATTTGAGGATACTTAAACCACTTCCAGTGTCAGTTTTCTGAGAATCGCACTCTAAGAATATACTTCTCTTAGTCTCTTAATGCTATTGCTAATGAAAACCACATAATGATGAGATCAGTAACCAGTATATATTTCTATGGTTTAGGCTATGTTCTCGCCATTATGAACAGTGCAAATCTGCACCTAGAATACCGTATGTCCACCCTGGTCATCTAGCAGATCTCATAAAAATCATTCTTGCATTGTATAAAAGTAAGAACCAAAGATTAATAAAAGGGTTGTACAGCTCAAGGAACTTGTCAGGAGGCATTTTCATTATGTAGAAAAGAATTTTTTTAAAAAGGCATTTCACTAGATTTTAACAAAAGAGAAACATTTTGGGGGTTGGTTTTTTTTTTCCCCTTGGTTGCTGAGATTCTTCAAGACCTAATGAAAATGTATATGGTACCCAAAGTTCTGAAAAAGCGATAGACTTGAATTTGCAGTATTAGCTTCCTTATTTCCCTGGACAACCTTTTACTTCAGATACCCAATATATGTAGATAATACTACTGATCCTTCAAGAAAAATAATTCTCTGCACAACGTTAGTACAACACGGAGTTTTATTTTTGCTTTATAAAATATATCAAAAGTAATTTGATTTCTAAAGCAGATGTGCATTAAGTAGATACAGTTGGGTTTTTCCCTGAAGAAATTGAAAATTATTTTGTTTTAGCTAAGTAGATAGCTGAATCTGATAGCTGTTGTACAGCATATCACAAACTTACTTAAAATATCTGAATCATAGAGAAAAATATATCCACTATTTTTTTTTAATACTTAATTTACTCAAAGAGAAATCCTTGAAAATATCAGTTCAGTCCTGCAGAAAGTTTCACTGAAAGACAAATCTAAGATACAAAAAGACCTCCGTTCTCAAAGAATTCCCTTATTTTTACTTTAATCTTTCATCCAACAATCTTTGTATTCCCACATTCTTATATCAAGGTAGCAGGCCTTTGCTCAACTTCAAGCTAAGATTCAAGGCTAGGGAGATGTTAAATTACCTGACCATTCATATTTCTAGCTTAATTGAACACCTCCAGCCATGCTATTGATTGGAGGAAAGGTAAAATAAAAAAATTTCAGAGGACTCTAAGCATTAAGTCATGATTGTGGAGCATTTGCCTTGCAGTCACCTCCACATTTTGTTCCCACCTTGATGGTGATGTGGTCTGACCATATCTGAGCAGACACAAATTATTCACTCTGCAGAGACTCTGCTTTTTGCTGAAAGGACAAGTAAGATTTCTAGCCAGTTCACTCTGTGAAGGAGCTCAATATGTCACAGAGATCATTGTCAACACTAATTCACAAGAGAGTCCTTGTGCATTCCCAAAACTGACATCTCTATAGAGTGCATGCAGCCGCTGACACCAAACAGCTTGTGCACGAGAAAGCTACCTGCATCTTGCAAATATTCTCAGGAATGGAAGATTCCTTAGTTTTGTCCAGTCATTCCTACTCTTAAGCTTAAGCTGATGCATCTTCACGCTAACTTGTAATTTTGTTTGCAAATTTAGTAGTAAAAGGGATTAGGAAAAAATGAGGGGAAAAAGCAAAAGGATATTTCATGAAAGGAAAGCCTGTACATAGACAAACTGCCATAGAGGAGACAATAGATGGTGTAAGAAAAAATACTGAGGAGAGTTGACAAGGAAGAGGATTTGACTAAATTGGGCAGTATTCGTTTACTTGGTCATCACTGCTGCAGGCATTTCAGAGGGACACAAGAGTAGTAGAGACAAATCTTGTAATGGAGACAGCTGCTCAGAGATTGCAACATCCAGCAGCTTGGTTAGCCTAAGACTCCAAGCTCCAGAACAGACTAGTCAACCACTTTTATTTGAAATATTTCCTTTTAACACACAATTCCTTGCACAGTGCTTTCTGATTCAGACACACAGAATACGTAAGCCCCACTGATGTGTAAGACATGCTTTGTCTTCCAGCTGCATTAAATACATGAGGATCCTTTTGGAAAGAAACAAGCACATGGACTTCATTCAAACCATCATACCAAGCCGTGTGATGATGATGCCAGGTGGTTTATAAACATTAAATTAAAACGCATCAGTAGCCATCCAGATATTTTTACATCATACATATTGTGCCCAATCTCAGAGAGCAAAACCATTATGGACAGAAAAAAAGGATGATGATTGGAAATGGAGTATCAATGAGAAAAATCACACTGTTCAAAATTTTGACTACTTCTTCTATTTTACTAGACTCTGTGGGATGTTTTGCTTCTTTAGAAGATCTATGTAATTAGAAAACAAAAGTTGACACCTCTCGTCTTGTTACAGCCTAATAACAAGAGAAGTTGTTAGAAGTGAATGCTGTGATGCATCTGCGGATGTGCACAGTTATAGCTGAAAATGTCACACGCGGTGGCTCAGCTGTGCCAGAGCTAACAAGACCCTCAAGCCACAGACATTTCCTACGGGCTTCCTGAGGAATCCATACTAGCTGTTCATTTTATGTCCCTTTTGACACCGGTAGCCTGCCAATAAAAACTGGCACCATAACAGCATAAACCTTTCTTCCAGGGAATGGAGCAATTTTCATGTCAGAGATCAGGGCTGTAACACACACCACTCTCAACAGCAGAGTGTGAGACCAGAAACAAGACAGATGCCAATATTGGCACTGCTGCCTTTATGGATTGCAGATGCCTTTACTTACTGACAAGCTGAATACCAATTTTGTTTCTATCACAGCTTTAGTTTCTATAGAGAAAAAAGCAGCTTTAAATGAGAAAACTAAGCTATCAGATTTAAGCTACCAACTGTCTGTAGTAAATCTAGAAAGATTCCATAGGAAGCATTGACAATGATCCAAAATTTGCATATCCGATAGCTCTATAAAATGCACTCTCAATGTCTCCTCCAAAAATTACTTTTGCTTCCTTAGTGCTTCTTCATTTGGGAATAAGATCTCTCCCTCCAAGCTACATCCCGTCTTGCCATATAATCTCCTCAGAGTCCATTTCTTCAAGGAAACCAAAATACTGTTTTGACCACATTTGGAAATGTATCCCTTGGTGAAATGAGGTCAACCATCTACCCTTAGGCCTGTATCTGGAGGCATATTCACTTGTTTTTGCAATAGAAAAGGGTATTTGACCTTCATTTGAAATATGTCTACCAGAGTATTCTTTTAATTTCTTTCCAGTATTTGTGAGGTTTTAACTTTTTAAGCATGGGCCAGGCGTGTTACAGATTTCGGTTTTCACTGGTCAAAGAAAACAGAGGTCTTTGTCTTCAAAATTAACAGCGTTGGGATTTTTTCGTTTGTTTGTTTTTTCTTATTTCAAAGCAATTTTTATTGGATAGTACAGGAGAAGGAATATACTTGAAATATCTTTCATTATTGTTACTTAGTATTTAAAATAATAACAATAATATGCAGATCTTGTGTCCTTTTATTTTTAACCTCTAGATCTCACATTACAAGCAAATCAGGATTACAAATCCTATTTAATAATCTGAGGCATAGAGTAAGATGATGTAACAAAAATTATGGTCAAAGTAGTGACGAATGCAAAACAGCATCCAGTTCTTCAGCATCCTAACCTGATACCACACCTCTAACTACCCTTTCTCATAACAATACCCAGCACAAATATTACGGTTTAAAAATTCATTAACACAATTAAGTTTGTTCCAAGACAAGTTTTTCTCTTCCTATTGGCCACCAACTACAGCATATACTACAAGGTCCTCCACAGTCAAATTCTCATTTGTCTGATACAAATGAGCTTGTCTACCCCAGTGCAATTGAGAGTACCTGCGAGACATGTCTGACATGTTGACTTGTCTGACATTTACTTAAAGAGAAACTCTGTGAGCAAATACTTCCCTCTTTTCTTGTTTTTTTTTCCAGATGGCACTGCTGGGGCTGCAAGTCTTTATTTGTAGGTGTTGACAGGATCAAACACCAGAAACAGAGACTTGGTATAGACTTCTAGTGACTGGCTTCAACAAAATGCCACAAGCTGTGTGTGAAGAGTTGTGTGTGGTATCCACCAGCTGTCGATGTTTCCATGCCTCACATCCCATTTACAGGAAGCCAGCAATCAATGCTGGAGAGCTTTACTTGCTGCTCTAATAACACAGCACCGGGAAACCACTGACTTCACAGCACTTCGCAAAGGTCATTTCATGGATGGGAAGCCAAAGCACACAGAAAAAGTGACTTACCCAGGAGAATCTCAAAGGTGCAAAATAAGACATCATGAAATCCAAAGCTCTTGACTACCAGGCAAGACCATTAGTTTTCAGGCCTACAGCAAAACTCATTGTTGTGAATATGAGTTTACTGACTATAGGGTGTTAACACCAATACTGCTATTTTTGTTAATGCTTTGAAGCTTTGAGACAGTGTAGCACCATCGATTTTGCTAGCTTCTCTGGTGATGGAATGTTCAAATAGTGTTGCTTCATTTTGCTGAACAGAAAACTAGCAATTTTATGGTTTTTTTTAATATTAGCCTGTATGTCAACACAACAACTCAATACAGATGTCAGCAGTTAAACAAAGTCAGAAATGGGATATAAGTTTCTCTCCTAAGCTCTCTGTTTACACAGCTGTGAAAAAAACCCATGTTTTGGAAACAAAGACTCTTTTTGCACTGAAAGGAAAATTTACAAAAGCTATGTCGACTGAATTCAGAAACCCAGAACACTGTTTTGAGTTATGGCATATAAACACAGCAACTCATGACAAGGCTCAAGGTGATCTGAAGACAAGATCAAGTATACAAAAGTCCAAAGGGAAAAAAAAAGAATCAAAAGAGAACACAGCTTCCAAGGCAATACTTAAGTTGGTGCTAAACAACTTGTTTTGGGAAGTTTATGATACAGTTAAAAATTGTGTGTGCAAAATGGTTTTTTAGCTCCGAATTTCAGTGCACACCACTTCTGATTCATTCACAGATGTCATAGAACACATGACATATGTTGCAATATTGACTTAATACTGTGCATTTAATCACATTTTCAAGAATCATAATTACTAACTACCTCAAATTTGTTCCCTAAAGGGATTATTTCTTTCTGTGCATGCCCGCTTTCTCCTCTAAGTACTGCTCGTATGCAAGAAAATTCTGGTTCCACCAAAACATGTGCTTTCTATTAAAAAAAACTAGATAGTTTTTTAAACATACAGTTATGAAGAGACATTTAAGGCTAAAACCAGAAGGCTTAGAATGGGGATTATGGCCAGCCAGCCAGAGGCTAGTCACCGCCAGAAGCATGGAATTAGATGAACGTTCATTGTGATCTAGCATGGCAATTCACATGGTCCTCAGTTAAAAAGATAATTGCAGTGCTGACAGACATACGTGAATACAGCGATTTCAATATCTTTTCATTTGTGCTATGCTATTAGACGGGGTGCACATGTGAGCATCTGAGTCTGTCCAAAGCATCTTCATTTAGACCTCCCACTTACTGTTACAGATCAGTGGATGTTTTTTTTCTGGATCCTGGGACTGTTCTTTTATCTTTGAACACTGTCTGTTCCCATGATTTCTCAAAAGCTATTAACAGTCCTCTGCTTCTTAGCACTATTCAATAGGGAACATTAACATTTGAATTGACTTCTCTTGCTGTGGGCAACATTCTGTGTATTCTAGGGTCAGAAGATATCGGGGCAAAGATTACAATAATTTTCATGTTGTATCTTATTTATATGAAGGTAACCACGCACAAAGAGGTCAAGTTCAATTTTCGCCCTTTGCTTACAAAATTTGGGAAAAGTTTGCCGTCATTTAAAAAAAAGTTATTTCATTAGACATATTTATTTTTTCCTATTTTTTGAACTCTAAAAGGTGCAAGAAACTTAAGGGTTGGTTGTAGTGAAAAACAGCATAAGGTAACATGGTTAGCATCTTGCATTCATTCCAGCTTGATAAGACAAAAAAACGTTGTCTAGTGAGTATGAGACAATGGGATGAAGATCATATTGCTGGCAGCCTAGCAGTGTGGCAGTAGGAAGGTTAAATAAGGGCAGAACGTATTGTGATTTGCTCCAAGAAAAATTATTCCCTCAATAACGTTGGACAGCTGTAGGACATTTACTGTATGTCTGAGGAATCTTTGTCATCTTCTTCTTCTTCATCTTCTTCTTTTTTTAAGTAAGATTACTCTCCCATTGTTCTTATTTTCTTTCTTACATTTTTGAAATGACACTTAAACCCATAAAACTAACAAGGTAACATAAAATTGCTTAGATATACAATATATCCCAGTCTTGGCTTCTTAAAAACATTCAGCTTCTCAAGGGTAAAGGAATGAAATATTCTGTTTAATGATTCACCAAGTATTTTTCCTAAGCAGGAGGGAGAAGGGCTACAGACTGTTTTCAGTTTTCAGTTCAGTGTCCAGATTCTAACATTGAGAAGAACCAGTGAAGTGAAATTTTTCAGAGAAGACTGCTAACCAGAACAGATCAATGTGTCTCATTCACTGTCCTGGGATTACTGCTGCACTTCAACTCTCTTATGCCTAGTAAACGCAACACATTCTTCCAGGTAATGCCTCAGTGTAATGTCAATTTTATTCATTAGAAAAGCTTTCTGATTCTGAGTAAATAATTTGAAATAGAGTTCCCAGTAAAAGAAACACTGGTTAAGTCAGTTGTAATGACTTGCTTGGAGTTACTTGAGATGACAGCATTACCTGTGTGCAATGGTAAACGCGTTCTTTGCTGCGCACTTGAGGCATTTCCAGCTTACCTAGTTCTTGGGGGGGACATGTTTGCAGCAGACCACATATTTTAAATGTAAGAATAATACAGCAAATGCACAAAGTTCCTGCAAAAACAGTTATACATGGAGGGTAGAGGGAATTACACTGAAGTTAGGAAGTAACACTGGCATCAAGTCAGCATAACAGAGAGAATTAGTGTGCTTATCTCTGGAAAAGACTGCAGCATTATGCAGTTTCTTTTTCAGCCACTTTGCTGCTTCTGTGTATGTGAGATTAGACATGGGATTAACCGAGCTTCCCAAAAAATTAACGGAACAGATCTGCAGGTCTCAGAGAGCACAGTAAAAAATGCTGAAAACTAGCACTAAATTAGTTATATTGCCAAGATTAGCATTGTAACACACCATGTCCCCAAGCTATACAGTCCTTTGTAACTACAAAAGTTGCCAAAGTCTGCCCTGAGATGTGCACGGTGTTTTTTGACACTGAAGAGCAGAACTGGTTCCCTCAGGGAAAGGATTCTCCATTCTGCTTAGAAGCATTCTGCCATAGGAGATAATATTTATCATGAAGGGTTCATCTAATTCAATGCATTTCAACACAGCTAATTTAGAGGACTATAATTTAGAAACCTGTATTATCTTGCTATTTTATACCTTTTAGGAGTACACAATACATGTGGGATAATTTCTCTCTGACTTCACCATGCATCTTGTTACAGTAAGAAGGATTTGTCTCACATACCATACAGTGCTATTTTTCTGGATATTTTTGGTTTTGCTGCTTTCAGCTACGTACTGTGTTCCTTTGTAAACTACACAAAATACACAGGCAAGCTCATTACAGGTACTCATTGTCCTAGATAGGCACAGAAATTTTACAGCCCATTTGCCAATGCTTTTGAAAAAAAAAACCCCACTATTTTCTTTTGGTCTAAGTTCAATTCAGGTTTTTTGCCTTCACTAGTTTTTTTCAGTGTTTTGATGGACTTAAGCATTTACTAACCGCTACAAGAAAAATAGAGTTTGGAAAATATGGAGAACCATCCTGACACAGACATCCACGGGAGTGAAAAGTCTGTATTTAGATGCCCACACACTGTCATTCCCAGGCTGTTCTGAGAGCTGCTTAGCGATAGCTGAGATTCTGGGCCAGCCACTTCTGTAATAATTTTTTTCACTCTTTCTATTGTTGTAAGTGAAAAAAAATGGCAGTTCTCCAGTGACCAAATTAAGAACAACTCGACTGTATTTTGTCCAAAGCTATTCATTCATACAAGCGGTATTATAAAATGTTCTAATTAAATGCAAGGCAGCATATTATATATCATCTTTCTAATTTCAGAGAAGGGCTCACCATACAATTATTAACAAACTAAAATAAAATATTTTAAAAGCTTTTGCAGTCAAATCCATTTGTGGCTGAGCTTTTTATGAATAGTTCTTTGTTTTCTTTAGCACTGAATGATGAAATTCAACCTTGCCATTTTTATTCCTGACAAGACAAGAGGCATAAGGTGTTAGCAGCAAAAGATGATAAGCCATGTTACCTTCAGTGTATCATTGCTGCCAGAAATGCAAGGCCTTTCATGTGCAAGGTCAGAGCCTGACACCGTGATGTCTCAGCAGACAGGGAACTTGGTGTCACAGGGATTTTCCTCCACCATACCAGGAAGAATGAATACAATTATTTCATCTTGTATGTCTAGCAATTGCTTCACTTTTCCAGCACAGAGGACTGACCTTTGTGTCACCTTCAGGTGATGTTTCTGATAAGAACACGGGCTCCAACAAGAGAAGTGACTGACAACAGCAGCATTAGCAGCTGCCATCTGGAGCAGCTACTGACCAAGTTTGGAGCTCTAGCTATTGAAAAACAGGACCTCCTTTTGATACACAATATTTTTGTTCTTTTCAGGGCTGATATTTGTGATCAGAAACTATCAAGAACTTGGATTTTTCTGTTATGGTTTCTCCTTATTCCCCTAAAATACATGCAGGACCTGTTCTCAGCACACACTATTATCCTCACAAGTTTGTTTTCCAGCAGTGGAGCCCTCTGACCCCAGATGTTGTCAAAATGGTCAAAGAGGCAAGAATTCATAGGGGAAAGAAAATTTACACCCTAACAAAACTTAAGTGACATTTTTCTGTCTTACCCCACAATAATAAACCAGCGGAGTTGAATATGCCTCCTTGATGTGCAAACCACATTTATAAAATTTTAAGCCTGCCTTCTCTAGGAGAAATAAAGGCTTCATGACTGCAGGAATCCAGGGATCTGCATGCTAGGAGACACTTTCTTGCAATAAATTATGACAAAGAATTCCTATGTTTGTGGTATTTCTGTCCTTCATCATGGAAATATCTTGCTTCTGGAAGGATCACACCTCATCAGTTCTGACAAAGTCACTCCATAAATCTGTAAAATATAGAGGCATTTATTTATCATCTGGTTTGGGCTGTTTGTCATCTGCCTTTCTGCTTTTCTTTTCAAATCAAAATGCTCCAAGAACCACAGAAACAGCGAATAAGCATTTGGCTATAGACATGGTGGGTAGGCAAAGACTGCAGCACTGAGACTGCATGCTTCATGAATGCATCTTACACATTAGGTTAGACCATGCTATATCTGCAAACTTTTTCATAAAAGCATTTACCTGAAGTTTTCAAGTGAATTTCTTCTGAATCAATCACACTATACCCTGTTGATTGCACTGTGCAGGAAGGTGATTTATTTACATACTAAAAAGGTCAATGTTGAAAAAATCTGTATTAACGGTGCATAATCACTGCACTCAAGTGAAACATAAAACTGGATGGACCAGGAATTCATTTTGCCTTTTTACCTCTATGTACACAGGCTTGAGACATCTTTGTGGAGACCTAATGCAGTATTTTAGGATAAGTCAAGCGATTGGCAAGCATGCTCATGATATAAACCTTTCTGATTACTAATAGGAATGAAAAATAGTGGAGCGACCAACATAAAATATGGGTTAGATTAATCATCTAAAATATGTAATTAATTCAAGGGTGTGTTACATTTGCATAATAGCTGCCTTTTATTTTCAGACCCAGTTAACAGGATACAAGCCCTCATAATAGGCTTTGAATTACATTACTAGTTTATTTAATTTACTGTATGCAATAATGCAACTAGAATAGACTGCTAAAAATATTTATAAATTTGCATTCAAGTGTGATTATCCAAAATATTAAGGATTAATTCCTCTTCTAGTGTAAATTGGCATAACTCCCTGTACTTGATGTGATTTTCCCCTGCTAATTAAAGTATAAATGCATCTGTGTTGTTTCTGTCAGCTGAAGTTATAAACTCTGCAAGGTTGATGTACCTCTGACATATTTTTCTGCTATTTCATGGTCTGATCTATCAGCTGTGGTAAAAGACACAAAGATCGTGATTCAAAAGGAAATCTAGACTACTACTGCTACTTTCATGAAAATCATCCAGTCATTTTTTTAACCTCTGTCCTACAGCTTCTGTATACACCACATCTCATAAAACATATGGACTTCACCTAAAATTGTTTAAGAGAAAATTGCTGTGTTTCTCTTATTTCCTCTCTGGTTTCCTTCTCTGATTCTCACATGGTCTCTCTCCTGTCTAATAATACTTTCTACTCTCGTGAATCCCAACGTAATTATTTCTTGTTACATAGAGTGTTTTCTTGGTTCTGTGATAGTTTCCTTTATTTAAAAAATCTGTTTCTACAGAGATTAGAGTATTCATCAGTTAATTTCGAGCAGAGTCCTATATGGAACACTACTACTGATATTAAAAAAAAAAAATCTTCCATAATTTTGGAGAAAACACCAAATAGCTAGCAATCTTTTGCTGGGACAGGCCACATGGCAGGGCTTCAAAAGGGTTGGACATTTCCAGGAAGAGGAATTTTCTCTGGAAGTGAAATACCCTCTTCAGCCCTGTTTTCTTTTCCAGAATTTCCTTCCTGAGGGAACATAGTCATCTGCCTCCCTGAAAGCCCTGACAGAGCCCCACTCTTCCTTAGACCCTTGCATTCATCCTCAAACAGTGTGGTAAACCACTCCTGTGTTTGCCTAGGACTAAGAGAAGCAAAGTGTGTGCATTATTGTTTACCTCCAGTGGTAGCAGGAGAGAGAACCACATAAATACAAAAATGAAACTTAAAAAACCCAACAAAATTATACTGGACAAGTTATCATTTCCTGGTATTATACAAAATATACCACAAAACCTCTCTTTGCTATAATGTTTTTAATTAAGATTTTCTTTCATGGATAGGATTTTTGGTTTGCTGTCAATAATAATCCCCCCTTGTGCCACTTCTGTGTGGGATGGTTATCTCAAAAGTGTGAATAACAACAATAGCAGAGGCATCAGCACTTTCAGCCATTAGGTAATGCCAATAACTTTAAGACTGACTCTGAAGGAAGAGGGCAGGAGCATTTCAAATGAGCCAGGGAAGACTGCCACTAGGTAATTTACTGATACATTTTCCCTTCTCACACCTTTTCCAAGTTCCTTTCAGTTTTGCAACATCCAAATCAGATCTGCTTGTAGAATCAGGGAAATTCAAGGACAGGCTAAAGACCACAACACCTTTTTTCACCAAATGAAGTTATTAAAGGTCCCTGTTAAAGATTACAACAATCATAGCTGTTGCTTTATGAAAGCACAGAACTTCTCACCAGCGAAGGCCTGACCCTGTATCGTGCCACCTCCACTCACACCAATGGACTCATCTCATTCACTCAGCTCCTCAAGTATGAGAAGTAAAGCCCATAATTATTTAAAGTTATCTTTAGTCCTTTTAATTCTGTCCAGTAAATCCCTTACCTCCCTTTTCCAGGAATGACATCTTTATGCAACAGTTCACACAGAGCTAATGGTCCTGGGAAGAGTTGTTTGCAGAATGTATAGTTCTTCAGTTCTATATTACTTCATAGCCTTTTTAAAAAAATAGGGTCTATAGAACCTATAATATTTTCTTTTAATAGCAATCAATTATATGTCACCAGGGGAACTTGAATTGGAATTGTTGTACTTAGTTTTACTGAAATTTTCTTTTAAATAATGTATGCTGTGCAATGAAAGACCAAAGTCCAAAACTTTCTAGAGAGTTTGTCCCACTAACCATGATTTTCACCACTTTGCATATGCAATCCTCTGAATCTTACCCACCTATAGAATGATATAGGTTCCAATGGTCCTCTGGGTATCAACTGATCCACACAGTGCTCAAACCTGAGCCAATTTAGAGGAATCGGGGACTATTTCATTACAGTCAAGAATATCTCCAAGGATAGAGATAATAGAAGTCTGTGGGAAATATGATACAATATCTGATGAACATCACTGTGAAAAAACTTCTCTTAATACCTAATCAGAATTTGCCCTTACCCTTTTACTCTCCACCTCTAAAGAAATGATAAATCACTCCGGATGTCTGTATAAATAATTTTACTTACACATATGTTTTTCATTTTCTCATGCAATCAAAGTGGTTTAAATTAAATTAATTATGTGGTCTGCCATTTGAAGTCCTCCTTTAGTTTTCTTTACATTCGTAATGAAGGTTCAGAGTAGACTTATTTAAAAGTTTCCGTGTTTTGAGATCCTGTATAATTTTCAATGCTGGGGTTGTTCTAAACTCATCGGAGTTATTAATCCTGTATTTCCTTCACGGTTCCTTCAGAACTGGCAAGTAGGGGAGCATTTATGATATCACTGGCTCATATACTTCTCTATAAGGGAATTTTGAACAATGACTTTGAAAAAGTTCTTTAATTTAAATCAGCTTCCTTTATCATATCTCAGAAGAGATTTTGATTTTTTGATGTCATCCATGGTTTTAATACATTGGTATTCACACTAAAGCAGATATTTAAAGAGATGCGAACAGAAGTTCAATAAAATGGAAATTTTCAAATAGAGTTTCTTCTGAAGTAATGAGACATAACAGTGTAAATTTCACATTTTCCATGAAAGAACAGCAATACTTCCAGTAACTGGTGCTGAAATGATAGTGAGCAAGTTGCAGAGACCTGTACTGACAAGACAATCTCCCACATTCAACACTAGGCTGGGCTCCACAAGCCTGATTTGAATATTGTGGTTCCCATGTGAAGAGCTGGCCACCTTAGACTGGGTTTTGCACCATGGAGGACAAAAAGTGTGGAAGTGCTGAAACACATGGGTACCCTCCAGTAATAAGGGAGGGATGAATGGAAACCCCTCTGGGTGGGAAGGGTTGGGGACCAGACCTTCTCCTTCAGTGAACGTTCTCAGTGCCTGGCACCACACAAACGGTGGCTGCAAAATATCACACCACCGTGGTCCTGACGCACTGTCAGCCCTGTCTGTCCCTGCTCACTCCTCTCCGTGTTATCTCCACCCTGCCACAGGCCAGGACTGCATTTCAGCCCCCCAGGGCTGTCAGCCCTTGCCCCTGCAACACCTCAGCAGGGTCAGTCTCCAAGCCTGGCCATGGGATGCTCCAAACTGAGTCCTCATGTTTCCAGAGAGGCGACTGAAGCCTGGGGTTGGGGCTGCCCCAAGTTGTCACAGTTGCCCTGCTCCTGTCCTTGCTGGTGGGACAGGCACTGGCTGACAGACCCTGCCCTGACAGACTCCATGGAGGCTGGACACACACATTTCAAAAGAAAGCAGTCGTCCAAAAACACCTAATCCTGAAGTAGAGGGCTAATAACTGAATCCAAGTCTCTCAAAGGTGCCCAAATCATGAGGGTAGAGCCTCTCACAACCGTTTCCTTGCCACAACATCTCTTGGCTTGGTTCGGTGCCTGTTGTAGATCCCAGTTTTTGGTACAGAAGCAGACAAGTGGCACTGCGAATTCTTCTCCTGGAGCTGGGCACCTGCCTTTAGGCTTTGCAACACCAGCAGTCTTAGAGTCTTGAGACCATTTTTTTTTTTCTATTCTGCACTTCAGTGCCAAAGTTGTCTTTTGATCTATCTCTTACTGAGAAGTTACTTTGCAAGGGAAATTTTAGAAGTTCAGAGGGGTCTACTTTATTTTTTCTACTCATTGCAATAAAGACCAGAATTGAATGAGTAGGAGGCAATACCAAATGAGGGAAATGGATTTCGTCACCCTTAGTCTGTTTCAACTACCACTCTTCTTTACACTAGGATCCTCTGGGCATTGCAGGAAGCCAATAGTTTTTAAATGCAAATTTAGTAATCATTAACAAGAAACATAAGAATTCCTTTCCAGCTGAGAGAGAAACTGACGGTGAAGCAGACAGGCCTGGAGGTGAAGGAAGCAGACAGGTTAGGAAAGACTGTCTTTTGTGTGCCTTCTCCAGGAAATGATTGAACAGAATGCTGCTACTTACTCAAAAGCAAAAATCACCGCACAATTTAAGAACCATTCAGTGAGATCTGCCAGAAGGAAAGAACTTATAGGGCATAAAGTAGAAGAATACGCACAGATCTTTATGTACCTCTGCCTGTGATATAAACGCCACTGCAGGATTTCAGGTTGATGTTTTCATTCAGACATAAAACTAAAAACATTCTAATTTTATTTTATATTATTTCAGTGCCAGTATAGTTCTACCCACTGTAATTGCATTATAATATGGCAAGTAGTATGTTCCAATGTGGCTTTAGCCAAGAGAACTTGCATATCTGAAAAGATATGTCTACACTACAGTTACTTGAAATTGTGCAGACATAATCCACTTGTCTTTAAACTAGCTCGTTTGGGTAGTCAGCTCACCTTAAAATTTCTTAAAATGAATGCTAAAGCATTGATTCTGTTATCCCAAGAGCCCTCTGTGCAGGGCTCTTCAGACATAAAGAGAGAAGAGTAAAGGGGAAGTGTTCTGTGCTCAGCAGTAAAATTGCCTCTCCTGCTGCTGACAAGAGGGTGAAAAATTGGGTACAAGGACCTGTATTTCTGGGCTAATGCCAAAACCCTGAGTAACAGCCACCACCAGGGCTGCTTGACCTGACAGACACTCCCACCATGAGTTTTACCATGGATCATGGTAAAACTGGGGATTTCAATTTACTCACTCTTGCTGCTCTGAAGTGTCATGGTGCCTGAATGCTACTAGGCCGGTGCCCTGTGTTCCAGTGTTATCAGCTCATAGAAGAGTCTGTACCTGCATTAACACTTAGTGCCTAAAAATCTGCCACAGACTTTTAGACAGGGAAAATCATCACACTCTGAGAACTGGAGAAAAATAGACAGAACTCTTTTCCTGCTTTCTCTTGAGCCTCTCTTGACCTGTCCTCGCAGTGCTGCTTTCTTGCTCATCACAATTTGGACCAAGCAACTTAAACTGTAAAATCTAATCTTTGTAAGTTATTCTTGAATTTTTCATTTGTTCTGTGAAGGATCAATGAAGTCACCTGCTGAGATCCTGTCCTTGATGACAAATTCATGTTGTGAAACCCTCCCTTTGCCACGCAATATGCAACATGTTGCAAATATTAACCTTATTTTCTGCAAATCCATGTACAGAAGTGTAAAGAAGATACACTTGAAATGGTGCAAATACCACCACTGTTCCCAATGTAACTCATGTACACGCATGCACCTTGTGATGATGTCCTATCAATGCGCATTAGGCTTAAGCATTTGGGATAAACCCAACTGAAGTGTGGCTATCTACGAAAGCGAATTGAGAGGAGAAATACAAAATACATAAAACTATGTTAGCGAGGGAAGCAAGCGCCAATTTTGGCTGGAGCATGTGATAAAATCAGTACTTACACAGGAAAAAAGGCATTTAGCAAGATCCTTTTGCAAGAAACTCATCAAAGAAGCATATGCTGATAATTAAAATCTATGGCTGATCCAACTCAGAGATTTGCACTGTCACTGGAACCAAGGTATTTAGTACAAATTCTGGTCACTCGAGGAAGCTCATTGTGAATCACTACCCTCTTCAGAATATATGTTCTGTGACAAATACAGCAGTGTTTCTCTTTGATGCATATAGACCTTTACGATGCCAAGTATTTGGATCATCTCAGTTATAACCTGAACATCGTGGTTTGTCAAGGCCTAGGCCAAGGCTGGAATGTCATGCAGGAC
Source organism: Cnemophilus loriae (assembly GCA_013397755.1). Classification (NCBI taxonomy): domain Eukaryota; kingdom Metazoa; phylum Chordata; class Aves; order Passeriformes; family Corvidae; genus Cnemophilus; species Cnemophilus loriae. Next base: position 1,365,751 of record VZTF01007556.1, on the reverse strand, counting down.
ATCCAGCTCTACCCTCTGTCTCTAGCAAGCGAAGTGATGTTCACTACTTCGTCTTGCAACGAGCCTTCAGTGCACTCACAGACACTTGTTCAGACTGCCTGCATCTACCACAGGCCCGCTGACACTGCCAGGGTGCAGGGGCACGGCAGGACACAGCACACATTCGGTAGATGCAGGACTGGCATGCCAACTGTTTCTCATTAGCACCTTCTCCTCCAGACCTCGCTCCTGCAAAGGCACCAGGAACAACATTGCACTCTGCTCCTGTCCCCAGGATCCTTCCACACAAGTTGCTTTTCCATGTTCAATTCCGCTTCCATGAATCAGTAGCTCATCCTACATCTGCTAAAATGCTTTATCAACCCTATCACAAACTAGCCACTTCTAAATCCTAAACATTAAACCATAACTTGGCCCTAAACAAATTAACTTAAAATGTTCAAATTTAAAACAACTTAGTGGCAATGACTGACTCTCTCCCAAACTTCAGTTCTGTAACACTTACCTTGAGGTAACACCATTTACTCAAATTAGATCCTCCCCCTCCTATATAAGTTTTCTATAGACACCAGTGCAGGTCATCCAGGAATGACAAATGTAACAAGTTAGAGGGGGCTGAAGGTCCACAGCTGGCTGACAATAAGTGCAAAGAAATTTAGGTGTTCTGAATTGTATTTGTTTTCATGGATGAACTACACTCACATGCCTACAACAATCTGGTCAGGGAGACCTTTTAGTACCTTTAATTTTCCCTGGGCAAAGTTTAGATGCAGTGACTGTAACAGCCAAGACAAAATACAGTTGTTTTTAATGGCAAATCACCTGACCAAGCCTCTGCTCTAGCCATCTGTGCATATTTCACTTAATCCCACTTCCAGAATTAAACTACTTAGAGACACTAGAAGTCGTAGGAGAGTGCATCAAAAAGCAATAGAACTCAAAACGCATAGAAGGAGAGAGAAGAGGCATCTTTAGCTCTTTGGCAAGTGTTTAGAGTTTGAAAAATATTAATGCTGAAGCTTATAGCAGAGAAAATTCTTCGTTCTTCTTGGGCTCCAGGCCAAAACAATCACGTGTATTTAGTGTGAAAGTACTACATTAACCATTTTAAGTTCTATTCCCATCTTAGCTCAAAACCACTTATGAGAAAATAAATTTTATCAGTGAAGTTATAAAAACCATAATAGCCCTCTTAGAAAATATATTAGGTGTTAGAAGAAACATTCACTATATACTTTGATGGATTAGCCCCACTGGTCCCCCTCAGCCTTTCCAATTATGAAGACGTTAACATGAAATTTACTCTTAAAGACTCTTGAGGACCTACACAACAGAGGTTGTGTGGGTTCAAATGGTGAGGACTATGCTAACTTACAGCAAATACAACTATACAATAGTTCATTCAGTGGTGAAGTGAGGCAAATTGAAGCGAACTGTTTGGAAAGTCCTAGTAGTCACACAACTATACCAACAAACAGCTAATACCATAATTTTTGAGGAACTGAAGAATTTCTTAGAAAATTGGTTTTACTAGCCGAGTCTGTAGAGGTTTTTTAAATTCGAGCTTTCACCTAAACATACCTATATACATGAATGTGTATGGCTCACTCGCCTGTAAGCTTGACTACCTTTCCCAGCTATAACAAGTGGCATTATCTCTCTCTCTCTCCCCTAGAAGTCAATGTGGAACAATCATCAGATCATCACGGCTACAGCACTTCTCATCTTAGCCAACTAAACAGTGCGTAAACATTGTTGTTCGATGGGAATGCCCATTGATCTAGGGTATGTTTAGTCTGCAGAGAGTGGAGAGGCCCCTGAGGGCTTCTGCCTGCACTCACCCTTGCTCTGGGAGGTCCCAGGAGCACTGTGCAGAAACCTCTGCTTCCTCTGGTCCTCAATAGCATTGAGCTGGGACTGTGCGGCAGCACACACGAGCCGCTACTCCCTGCACAGCCACTACTTGTTCAGTGTTCCCAGGCCCTTGGGAAACACAGACATGTTTGGTAGCATGCACTGACCGGTGTGGCACCTCAGCAGGACTCCAGGGAGCAGGGTTGCTATCACCCTCAGTGAGGTCCTGTATTGTCTGCACAGGTATTCCACTTGTAGCTGTATGCTAAAACATGGTATCATTCTATCACAGAAGAGATCAGAGGAGATATTCATGAAAGGGTAAGAATAGACATCCTTATAAGTGAATTTTAGCCTTGATTTTCTATAACCTGTTCCTCAGGCCTCCAATCTATACTTGTTTAGTAGCTTTCCTCACAACCCATTACACCGTACTTTTGTGCTGATTTTCCTTTGCACAAATTAAAAAAAACCCTCACAGACCATTTTCCATGTGTGAAAAGAACATAGGTACAGTTTTTCCACTGTTAATATAAACAGATATTTTGTATTTGTTTTTGTATTATCCTTTTGTAAATTCAGCCTTAGAGTATTTTGATAGACAGATAAATAAGGACTTTTACTACAGTCTCTTGTTCCCAGGTGGGTGGTATTTTCTGTAGTGTTATTACCACCTGTATAAATAGCAGCACTACTGCTGGTGTAATTTGGACTGCTGTGGATGTATACACTCAAAGCACAATTAAATAGTTCTAGTTGTTCACCTATAAAATGATAACTGCAGTCACCCGGCATTTGGTAAATATATTCAGCAACCTCAGCGCTCCAGAACATCTCCCTAATTTGCCACAAATAAAGAACACTGCATAAAGCCTGGCATCCCTTGTGAAGCATCCTGTAATTGCTAGCAGAAGGGGGAATACAGCACATTCAGACACCAAAGTACTTCAGCTGCAAATATCCACTAACAATTTTTATTACGTAAGCTTTTAGGCTTGAACAAGAGCACTCCTACAGCACTATGTTTCTCTGATGAAATTAGGGAGGAATGTACCCTAGCAAATATACCAATCCAGAATGAAAATACATTTACAGTGCTGCAGCAGTCTTTAATCTGAATATCCACTAGGAAATTTAAAATTAGATTTGGTTTGTTTTGGTTTGGTTGGTGTCCATTGTTACATAATTAAAGGTCTGTACCCTTATGCCAATATTTGTGAGGAAAATCATTCAAGAGTAACTAATGTTGTAGTCCATAAATGTGAACACTGAAGACTATAAAGGGAAACATGTATTCTTACCTAGAGGTGTATTCTTAAAAGACCTGTGTGATGTTTCACAAAGGTCCAGATAAACAAAGAGGTTTGTCCTTAAACCTCTAAAGAAGTAACACTGCATCACTAATAAATTGTGATGCAGCATGACAGTAGTCTTTAGCTGTTTAATGTCATTAAGGAATGAAATTCTTGATTTTTCTATTTTTTTCCTTGCATCCCTTAAAGGGTAGAAAAATTTTTCTCTCATAAAAGCATTAGGAGCAGCTAGGAGAATTAAAAGCAGCTAAATTTCAGGCCTTCATTTAGAGTATCCAATCCAGTAATGTTATGGGATGTATTTATATTATATGTCAACTCTCAACTTCTATTTCTCCCTCCTCTTTCAAGTTTATTGATTTATCACAGAAGAATATGATAATTTCATCTGAGGCATTGCCTTCCCTGATGGCTCTTTTCTTCACCAACTAAAGTGGAATATGTGGGATGCAATTCTACTGTGCTGTTGAAAAGAGTAATTTGTTTCTGAGATTCAAATAATGTTGCCTCCTTTGATTGAGCAAACTACATTAATTTTCAGAGTTATATTCAGTCAATAAATTCCCCCAAAAGTGACATTTTAACTGATTACAATCCTATAGCCTTGATGCCACTGTGGATATTAATACTTAAAATTAAGAAGCTTGATTGCCATCTCTTCATCATACTTACAAGTTTACTGAACTAATTAAAAATATATTAAAATTAATGAAACTTTGAAAGTGATTAAAGTGGTATCACACCAGGAGAAAGACACTTGAAACATCAATTCTGCCTGTGTGTTTACATCTACCATGATTGAGAGTGTTTGTAATTTAGCATTTTCATTAAGGAACAACAATTTATTTTCTCCTTTTTAGAAATGCAACTCTTAAATTTACAGTATTTACTTTCCTGTTCTAAATGTAAATATAAATTTAGTGTAGATTTAACAAAGTACAATTTATCAAAGGACAAATGTGAACAGGAACTCTTCCACCACCTTTAGAGGACTGAATTGTACCCTACGACACTGGCAGGTAAAAGTAAAAATAATAAAAGGCAAACCATATTTTTCTTCTTTTAGCTAGCCTTAGGAAAGTGAAATAACAATAGTATTACAATATTCTAAGTACCTACAGTGACTCCTATTTTTATATTGTTTACAAATGTTATAGTTGGACTAGAAAATATTTCATGAATGTAGAAAATTTAATTTGATTCTGTCCTTAAGCAATCTGGAAATAGAAATTATTAAACAGATAATTTAAGTGAGGGAATTCCTTTTTCCCCCCACTGTCTACTTACACTAGTCATTATCTCACATTGTTACTTTCCAATGGAACTGATTTCTATAGTACTTACTTGGAGAAATATTTGCAATATTGCCAAGGAAAGAAGTTTCCATGAGTAACACGTTTTAGCTGGCCTTCTCTAGTCTAAATATCTGTTCTTTTTCATAGGTGGCAAATCCTCTCTTTTCCTAAGAAACAAGACATTTCTATACCAATACAAAAATTCTTCAAATGGAATTATAAACACGTTACTGTACCACCTGCATTTCTATGTATAATTATTTTAAAAGATTAATTCCTAGACATTTTCCCCTTCTGCGTCTAAATGAGTGCTGTTGTCATGCTGTATAGAATCATAGAATCATAGAATGGTTTGAGTTGGAAGGGTCCTTAAAGATCATCTGGTTCCAAACCCATGCCATGGACAGGGACACCTTTCACTACACCAGGTTGCTCAGACCCTCACCCAACCGGGCTTGTAAAAAGGAAGAAGCTGAAAATGGAATATTATAGGAAAATAAAATTCAGACAAAAAGAGGAAACCCCCTTTTTACAAAGCCAGAAGCGCTTTTTTTAAATTCAAAGCAAGAATCAAAGAACACATAGATGCAGTAATCCTTGAGTGTATTTGGAGAATCCTTGCTTAATCCAGTGTCAATGTCAGGCAAGAACTTCAGGAGTAAAGAGGCAATTAGAGAGGAGGGAGAGAGATACAAGATATGAGGGACTGGCATGCAGTAAAGTACATGGGTTTGCTTCAGTCTCATGCCCTAGGGTGATGCTTGAGAAAACATTTGTTACATTTGTTGAAATTTCATTTTGACTGGCTTCTATTTATATTCCACTTTGTAAGAGTAAATACCCTTAAAATGCCCAGATACTAAATGCATAAAGCTGCCAGCAATTATTTATGTGAACACAGGCAGGGATTGGGACTTTGCAGAAGAGAATCGCAAAGGTAATTATTAGTCACAATCTCCTACAGCAAGACCTAGTTTAACTAAAATATATATAATTCAAGAAACCCAACCTAATGAAGGTTTTGGTTTATAATCTAGTCCATTTTAATAATTCAGTATGAACTAGTCCAACACTATGTAAAATTTAATTTGAAGCTCTTTTAGCCACTAAAGCCAGCTCTTGCACACTGCATTGAAGTACCCGACTGGTTTCTAAAAAGTGACTTATGTATCTCTATTTATTATAATATAGTTTTTGCAACTTACTGTATCTACTAAAGGATTCTTTCCTATTTTTCTGCCAAGTGTATTGCTACATGTATGCATTTACATAGAAATTAATGAAAAATTATCCTTCATTGTAAATCATTAAGATCCCCTTATTTTAATATCATTTGTTAGGAGGTTGATAGGAAAATATCCTACCTGTTGATTTAAATATATGGCAAAGGTGATGTTTATCAATATTTATTAAAGGTCTTTGATTCACCACGGAGACAATGCACCAGAATAAAGAACAAAAATGCACTAAGTAGAGGGGAAATCTCCCCAGGACGTATATTAATATCATTAGCACATATTAAAAACTGAGAATGTTGTGTTAACAAATATTCAAGCTGATTCAAGAATCACAGCAGGAGAAAGAGTGCCTTTTTTCACCTTGCAGTTTTTGAATTGGCACAGGTTGGGCAATGAAAAGTATGGTGGAGGGAAGTGTTTTAAATAGCTTCACAGTTTGCTTGCATAGAAAGCCTCACTAGTCAAACGTGATTAAATACTGTGATAATGGAGTGAAGCACAGCATTTCCTAAATCACTTTATCTAGGCATTTGGCCATCATCAGTAAATAGACAGGAAAAGCAGCACTGGATGTTCTATTGGTGTATGAAGAACCCTACTGGATAATGAAGAAAACAAGATGCTAAAAAGGAGAAAGAAAAGTGGATCATGCTTTTAAAACAGTATAATAAAACGGATATAAGAGGAACAGCAGGAGAGAGAGAAAAAGAGAGAGAGAGAAAGAGTAAGAAAGAGAGATAGAAAGAGAGAAAGAAAGAAAATTAAAATAGGTGTAAGACAAGCAGATATGGATTTGATCTCTAGACTACAACAGGAAAGATGTTTGAAATCACCCAGTATTACACTCAGAAAAATGAAACCTAAAGAAGACTTCACACCAAATTTGAAAATCAAGTGGAAAAAAAAAGGAAATAAAAATGGTCTGAGTTCACAATCAGGTGTGGAAGATAAAATATCAGAAAATATTAGGAGGAGCTTTACCTGGAGCCTCTAGTCATCTAAAAATAGGTGTTAATTAAGTTAAGTGTCCAAGCTCCCATAGTCAGTGACATGTATTCAGCTTTAAATCTGACTCAGCTGCTGAGAAGTCTCTCAACTTAGATTGTGTCTATTACTAGATGTGTATTTGGAGAACTCTGAAATTAGATTGTCTATGTTACAAGATTTGTATTGGAAGAACAGACACATAGGTGTATTTATTGCTCAAATCACTCATATTAATCTTTCTGAGATCTTTTAGAAAGTGTCTTGTAATACACTATAAGGTAGATATGGGCTGGGAATAGATATGGTCTAGCACACGGGTCCAATGGAATGGTGAAACAAAACATGCTCAGTCTGATCCAGCACTTAATAAAACCCCTAACATAAGTTTTATATACAAGAGTGTCAGACTTACAAATATTTGCATGTGTTCGTGTATACATTTTGGCAATCGTGTGAACCTGAGGAACATGTCACATTTTATCCTTAAGGTTGGGTCGCGTATATCAAGTAAGCAAAAATGTTGTAATTTTAAGAGATTCTGATGAGCATAAGCTAAAAACAGTGTAGGCCCACAAATGTAAATGCTTGTGGTCTTTCATGAACACTTTTAAGCTTCGAAGCATTGTTGTGAAAGCAGTGATCTGCCGGAAAATTATTTCAAATGTTTGTGAAAAAAATCCTCAGCTTGTTGGTAGTAAAAGTAGTACTCATAAATATGTTTTAAATGTTTTTATCAGCAAAACAGAGCAATATTCAGATGCTTTTACCATCTGGACTGTGAGAAGTTTTCACTTAAACACTGTAAAAGACAGGATAACTCAGTACTTTTAAAATAATCAAAGTTAGAATCATGTGTGCTCAGAAAAGAGTGAAAGTTTTATTTTATTTCATATGTAATAAATAAAGCATATCTCCTTATGGTTTCTTAATTTGCCTTTTCCTTTGTACTGGTTACAATTTTTGCTACACAAGAACTGCCCAGTCTGGAAGTTAGATGGAAACAGACACCTCCAAACACATAACCATGTAGATGTTTTCCACTGAAGACTGAGACACAGACAGGAGCATTTGCACAAAACAAGTGTATTCAGATTACACTGAACAAACTGTTGGCATGGAGAAGCATACGTTCTTTGAATTTTTTATTATTTTTAGTGCAGAATTTTGGAGATAGAAGGTAGCTTCCCAAGAACATCAAAGGCTTGTGACTACAAGCACAAACATAATTTAAAATTACCTCCTTCTCTCTCATCGCCCCCAAAAACCTCCTCATCCAAAAGTATCCAGTACAAGACAGACCCAATAACTGTCTTACAGGTCTTTTAGTTTACAGCTGTCTTTGTTAGATTTCTCACATCCCACCACTATGTCTCTCCACACGGCTTATTCCTTCAAGCTACCCCTGAGATGTCCTGAGAGCAATCCTACTGAAAGAGCTACAAGCAAGAGGTCCGGGTGCAACAACACAATGGAGATCACTATCTACATCCACACCTAGTACAAATGATTCTTACCTAAGAGACACCCTTTTGAAGGAGTTTAATATCACATTCCTCCATCCCCCCCTTCCAGAAACACATACCTCACGCAGGTCTCAACAGCTCAAGCATCCCCTGTGCCCCTCTTCACACAGACCAAAGGAACAGACTGCCCCAAAGGAAGCCTCCCACTTTCACACGGTAGATCTTATTTAGGTTTAGCAGAAGTGTTTGAACACCAGCACCTGTGTACATTTTGTTTGGTTGATTGTTTGGGGCTTTTTTTTGCCTCAGAGTCCTGCTTGCTTTTCTCACGATTTTTTGAAACGAGCCACATGCTTAATCACACACAGGGACTTCTGTCAGCTATCTGGAGGGGCCACACCACACCAATACAAGCTTCCACTTCAAAGAACAGTAACCAATCACAATGATCCAGCCAGGGCTTCCTTTCGCTTAGATAAATTATGGGAAAAGCAGTGCCTGCTACCATCCACAGTCATAGCAGCAACTCTGAGAAGTGGCAAGCAGTCATTTGGAAGCATTTCAAAAGCATTTCAAAGAAGGCTATGGATCAGGATTTGTCAAGAGGCACTGTCCAGCAGCTGGACAATTTTTCCCACAGGGTCTTGTGTAACCATCTCCAAGGTTACCAGCAGCTAGGGCTCTCTCCTTCTTAAGCAAGTCTACCAGTCACTTTTGATCTATGCTTCTTTATGCACCTCTCAGTTCTCAATGAGCACTCTTTGTTTATAGGTGTTCGAATTTTGCCTTTACGCCTTCTTTCCCCAAGGGCATGCCCAGCCTGTGGCATGGAGGGGAATCTCAGCTGGTTTCACCCAGTGAGATTTGGAGAAAATCTAGATGGTCCCTCTGAGGAAGAGGCAGCCTGCATGTGAGCTCTTTGCTGTAAGCCTGTGCCTGTGGCCTTGCTCTGGTACATGTACATGAAAATATATGGAGTTTGATTACTACTCAACAGCCACAATAAGGCAGCTTATTTTACATGCAAATATTTCTTCCTGGTTTTCAGTCTTCTAATGGTGAAAACAATACCCTAAGATTAAATTGGAAGGTGTGAGAGAGAAGAGACTATACCCCTTGAGGCAGGCAGTGGCACAGGTGATTTGTGCCTTAATCTCTACATACCACATCAGTATACCTTCAAATAGAAAGAGGTCCTTCCCATTTAATTACACAGGCCAAAACCAGAAATATCATAGAGCTGCTTGCTCTTTAGTGGAGTTGGAACCGTTTCCTGCAGGCTCTGAGGTGTGCCAACCTCATGATGTTTTCTGTGCTAGTATGAAAACAATCTCACCAGCAGCCCCAGTGGCTTGCCGTGAAGTACGCTCAGTGGTTACTACAGAAATTGAGAAATGACAGAAGAGGTCCTCATCAGTATCAGGTACTGAGACACCATGCTAGTAGTTCACAATTTGATAAAATGCATGCAGGTGGGTGCCTTGGCACTTGTGGAAGCTGATATTCTGCGGGGCAAACAGGTTGCTGCAACAGGGTGCATGCACACACACAGACAGAGCACTATGAAAATTGTGGATGCTCATCAGGGTAAATCAGCTGGACAATGCCTCACAGACCTTCACAGCAAATGTATTGGTGGATTTGACATGACAGCTCCCCATGAGATTGCCATGGCCAGCTTCCAAGAGCTGATGCATGCTCGTTCTTGAGCTATTGTTGAGAACGGGAAATGGGAGCCTAGCTAAAATAATTGCCTGTCAAAAATGAATCACTTACAGAAGCACAGCATCAGCCATGTTAGGGGGGAAAAGGATTCATGTTATCCACTGAGGGTGCCTCATTTGAGAGTAGTCAGCATGGCTTATTTAAGCTGCAAGAAGGGGGTTAAGTAGGTAGCTGAAAATTATCTTCTTGATACAACTGGATTTCCAAGAGGATTCTTAAAAGTCTTTCATCAAAAAGAAAGAAAATAAGCATTCACAGAAAATAAAACTGCATACAAAATCAAAAGAGAAAATAGGATTAATGGTCATTTTTCTGTGTAATCACTAGTCGAATTCTGCATGGAATAATGCTGAAACTTGTCCTGCTTAAGATATTCAAATTTCATCACCTTGAGAAGAGGATGAGCAAAGAGATAACAAAATTTGCAGATAATTCACAAATATCCAAGGCACTAAGAGCAAGAACTGCCATGACGACTTTATTTTTTACTTTAAGAGGCCAAGCAGCTGGACAATAAATTGATAGATGAAATTCAGTGTAAATAAATGTAAAGTGATGTACATGAGGAAAACCAATCTTTGCTTCACAAAAAAATTATGAGCTCTGCACTGACTATTACCACTTGGGAACAAGACCTTCATGTTATGATATATAGGTTCATAAAAAGCATCAGGTTACTCTTCTATAGCTGTTGAAAAAGCAAAACAACAAATGTTTGAAATTATGAGGAAGAGAATAGAGAACAAAGCAAAAATCATCATGCTGTAGTATAAATCCATGTTTTTCCCATGCCTTGAATATGGTGTTCAGTTCTGCTCTCCTCATCTGCAAAAGGTTCATAGAAGACCCACAGGGATAAATAAAACCAGGAAAAGCTTCAGTAAGAGGAAGAGTCTGGAACTGTTCATTATGGAAAAGAGGCATCTTCGGGGCTTAGAGTAAAGGTCCAAAAAACCCTTAGCAACATAAAGAAGGTGGGCAGAGACCAATCACTTACCGTCTCTTCCAACACAAGAACTAGCGCCAAACAAGCAAGAGCTGGGTTCAAAACCAGCAAAAGGAGCTAGTTCTTCTAGAACTAGAAGAGGGTAGTACACATGCGGAACTCCTTCATTTTGTGGCTATGAAAAAACATATGGGTGTAAAAAAAAGCCAGGTAAGTACTGCATAAATAGGCAAATGCCACACAAACCCTATACAACACCACAGCAAACTAGAAAATCTCAGAAAATAACCTACAGTGACTTGAGCAGTTGCAACTATAAGAGGAAGTATCCTGTTCATGGTGTGAACAATATATTTCTTTTGTTCTTATGTTCTGCCTTCGGCTCTCACAGAGAACCACCTGCAGCTGCCTTTCCAGCCTGAAATGATTGGTCTGTTGTTGATTATTCTGTGCTGCAGGGGAGAAGGAAGTGGTAGTAGTGATGCCCATATGCCAGAGACTGCATCCACCTCCATCCAGAGCACTGTGACTCCTGAGTTGATCAGATACTTAGCAGCTCAGCATGAGCAGTTGCATCTCTATTTTTTGGCCTTCTCTGAAAACAGTTTAATTTTGAAGTCCATATTTTCTGCACATACTAGTGTATATCTGTATATTGGTTCATTAGTAAGTTAAATACAGCATCATTATAAAGCCAGCCACTGCTTATACCTGTTCTATGAGATAAGGTCATTGTTGCCCTCTCTAAGCAAAAAGGGTGGCTGAAGTGATTCAGGAACACCAATACAGTAACATTTCTGTCGTCATGCAGTCACTATATTTTTTTCTGGTCTCCTTCTTCTCTCTTTCTTTCAGGCCCTTTGCTAGTGGATAGATCCCTACTGACGTATGAATGAGGCATGGACTTCCTCCTGTAATCTTCATGTTCTCTTGATTGTTTTGGACTCTTTACCTCTGCTTTCTGTATGCTAGATTTAATTGGCATTGGATCAGAATCAGAAAGGCATAGGCTCAGTGTGGCAGATGGCAGCCCTGGATACGTCTCTGCTAGAATTGGACATAATGTTGCATCCCCCAAAAGGCTTTTCTAAGTATAGATAAAATCTATGTCTTCTCATTTTTAAGGCATTAAATATTGGCACTAAACCCAAAGAAATTTTAGGAGTTTGGGGTATCATCTACATCTACTATCACACAAGGAGTATAATGAAAGAATGTCTGGGGAGCAGCACAGCAGGTGATTCATTTTTAGATCTGTCTAATGCAGCAAGTGTTATTAGTCCAGAAACTGTGCCATGCAAGTTCTAGTCTCTGATTACTGACAAGCTAGGTAGGAGAAAAAAACCCAGTGAGCAAGCACATCATATGTAATACCCAGAACTGCCCATCTAGTGTGGGATAATCATTCTCCCCACACCAAGGAGTGGAGCAGCTCCAGACCCGCTTCTCAGTCACAAAATCCCAATGTCCTGTGAGGAGGGCCTTGCATAAGGGGCTGGCACTATTCTGTGCAGTATATGAGCAGTAGCTCCCGTATCAGCCTCCAGATGCCATACGTTTAGTAGGATCCTTTAGACTTGGCAAGCTTTGCCTGGAGATTTTGGAGCTTTCAGTTTCAGATTTAGCCCAGCAGATTTATCACCAAGAATAAGAAACTGTTTTTACCTCCCAAATTCCAGTACAGCAGAAACCAGTATCTAAAGGAGTAGTTATTGCTACCAAAGCTTAGTTGTTTACATCAGAAATACCATTTTATTCTCACCCCATTTCAACTGCTCTTTGGATATAGTTAATGCCTTAAAAAAGGTGCCAAAAGGGAGTCCTTTCTCTGCTTGAACAAAAATCACTGCTTTTAGCTTCTGTTTTATTTCTGTTTTGTCTGCATTTCAGAAGAAGTCCGACACTTTAAATAGCAATTTGGAATCAGTGTTTCCTGCTGTATTTCTCTTTTAGTCAGGGCTGATGTATGTACATTTTGAAAGGACAATCCTCTTTTGTCTCTCCAGCTGAACATAAAACACTGCCAGAGCAGCAGAGCACAGGGCCACTGGGAGGTGAGCAGAGACTGCCAGCTAGGAAATCTGGAGAAAGCGCGATGCAGTCCTCTCCTCAGCTATGCTGCCTGTCTACTGACAAATAGAAAATACTTCCCTTAAAGAAACTGTTTGTGGCATTCAGCCATATATCATGTATACCCTTCTGGAAAGGAATGGACAAATAATCCAGTATCAAAGATCATTTAAAAAAATATCCATCTCAGTCACCAAGAAGTACTGCCCTTTTCTGTTCTGGATCTCTTCACTATCCAGAGCAAATGCTTGACCACAGACCCATACGTTGCCCATATGTCAGGCCCTCATCTATATATACTCACATAGCACATAAATACAGGAAAACAGATATATATATATGCTTAAATCCACAAATATCTCGTAGAGAACACAGCATATTTTGTTATAGTATATTATGGAAAGACATTCAGAAGGTCTATACATACAAAAATCAATGCCAACCAATAGTGCCCTCCAGATACACACAGCAAATCCAAAGTTGCAGCAACCTAATAATGGGATCCCAGTTCAGTCTGCCTGGTTCCAGTACAGATCCATCTCCCCAGTGCAAACCTGGGTCCTTCAACTCTTGAATGAGGAGGCAGCAGGTCTTGATTTTTCCTCAATTTCCAATGCATTATTACCAATCTGTGCTTTGGCCTCTCCCATTCTCAAAAGCAGCATTTCTCGCTGCTTTCCTTCCCCCTCAAAGGGTTTGTGGACATTATAGGCGCTGGAAGGACTCTGTTCCCTCCCCGCAGCCCATAGAACTCTCACCTTTATCCTCTTTGGTCCCAGACTTTTTCATACCCATGGCCAGCTGTTTCTCTGCTTAGACTAGGCTCCTCCATGGATGCACGTGGCCTTCCTGTTGCACGTTGAATCGATTCAGGCAAGGTCTTTGAGTGGGAGCTGGTGAATCTGAGAATGCTGCAGCTGCTGTTTGAAGCATCAGCTGGTAAATGTGTTCTCTCTGCAGGCACCAACCTCTGCCGTCAGCCTTGTTCCCCTTCATGACTAAGTACCCAGTGCTGCACATGCTTGGTACCAGGAGCTTTGTGCACCTACTGCTCTATGGAGATAGGAGGCAAGGTTTTAGCAGTATAGAGCATTTTCTTGGAGATTTAAAGCCCAGACAGACTGCACAAGAGTTTAATGCTGACTGTTATTGCCTTTCTTGCAACTGCAGTCTGGCCTCTGAGATAGGTATTAAATGAGAAAAGGTTTCACAGCAGCAAATTTCAGGCATCTGATTCACTCTCCGGCTCTGTCCCCCCCTCTCTTCTCCTTACTGAGTTCGGGCAAAGCAAGTAGTCCGAGGCAAGGAGCCCACATCCCATGCAGCTGTACAAAGAGCAACCCCAAGTGTCAACAACTTCAAAATCATCATTTCCCAGACATTCATCCTCATCTGTCTCTGCCCAAACAGGTGCTATATTTGTTTAAACACAGGGAACCCAAGCACTGTGGGGATGACCTGCCTGTGTGTCTGTGAATGAACGGCAGCCTGTGGGTCCCACAGTACGGCCTGAGGACGGCTCCTGCCTGCACTGAGATCTCCCTTCGCTGCTGCAACAGAAAGGGCGGAGGACGGCGTCTCCGGAGTTAGGCTTCCCCAAGGATGTTTCCCCAGATTTCATCTACTGGTGAATACTCTGCTAAGACCTGCCATACAACTGGCAAAGGCTCCTGGACCCTGGGCACTTCGTTCTTCCTCCTTGTGGTAGAGTATGTGGGCTCCTGGCCAGCCTGGATGAAAGGATTCTTAATTAAAGGATCCTTAGTAGTACCATAGAATTATATATTTGCTCTTAATATTTTTCAGGCTTATTTATTTTATGTTACTGAGTCGCTGATATCTATAACTATCATTCAGATCTCACATTTTCTCCACACCAGGTTGAACAAACTGACTGACTCAGCCATTCTTTCTGCATCCTTCAGTTCTGTAGCTAAAATATAGATGTTCCCCTGCACTGCAATTGGTTCTTAGCAGCAACATAAATTAAGTAAAAATATTCCTTTAATTCCCCTTCTCTATAATCTGCTGAACCTCCACCTCTTCAAGATGGCCAAATGCTGTTCAGAATTGATCCCTAAATCAGGAACATCCGTCTTTCCCTCCTGCTCAAACACTTCTATGTCAATTTTTAACAGACTTTCTTCACACATTTTGGTCTTGAAGGAGCTGTATTTTCCACATTTCTGTTTTGCTTCCAGCTTCTACCAAATGATGCTGATACAAAAACCATTGCTTTCTTATTTCATTTAGACTGACTATCAAACGTTAGAAAATAACTGTAAAACACAGGACATCCTCTGAGAAAACAAATGCTGGTAAAGGAGAGGAACTGGAAGAAAGCCACATAGAGACTCTTCCCAAGGCATGAGCCAGAGAAAATGACCTTTCTGTTTCTCTTTATTTGTGCAGTATTTTAGATTTCTCTGTGACAAGGTCATATAAAACCCTAAAATTGCAGTGTCTCAGCTCCAGGCAGTGGTTAACTCATTAAAAAACTTGCTCCCAAAGAGCTTGTGACTTATAGAGGTACCTAACTACGTCTAACCCAAATTCTTTAAACTCAACAAAACTATAGACCGGCACAAAACCAGGGCAGGCTAATCCTACATAGACTACATTTTTGGCTCCTTAGTTTCTTCTTGAAGAAATGTGCTCCTTAAAGTTTCACTATACACCCAGGAGCTCACTATCCCTCTAGGTCTCTTAAATAAAGCTAAGGATTGTTAAAGAAAGAAGCACTCATATAGTTGGAACTTCGTATTACCTTACTCTGCCACCCCAGCCACACTTACTCTTTTGCTTCCCTAAGACCTCCAAAATTACTTTTCTGTCTCATATAATTGTATGCTGTTTTCCAGAAGATATCTTTAAATACTTAAACAGCACTGGTTTTTACTCACCATAGCAAATTACTCGGGCTGTAAGTTCTGCCTCTAAGCTCCTAACACACTGACACCAGGTAATACTTAATTCTCTTCTAGATACTGTTCTTGATGAAACAGCCAATAAGGTCCCAGCTATGGCAAGCCTAGCCAGCGATCCACCTCTACTTAGGTGAAACGATTTATTGGTCGTGCTGCATCCCATTCCACATGCTCAAAAAAAAAGTTGCCTGTTTCCCAACACACTGAACACACTGGCAGACAAATTTTGAAGTTAAATTGTGCTCCTCTTTTTGTGGATAACTAAGGTGTAGAAAATACTGGAAAAAAGCCCCAACTTTTTTTCAGAGGTATTAAGCTGGATGGATAACTAGATATTCATTGGATTTTAATGTTTCCAGTAGAACAGTAATTTCTTGTGAACAGTTTACCTGTGGCAATTCCCAGGATCTGCTTTTCTCCACACCGTGCCCTGTTAACGGGAGCTGACCCGTGACACAGAAAGATGTAACTACTACAGTAGGGCTTCTGCCAGTGTGAAGCACAGAGTCTGTTCTCCCAAGGCACAATATTCCTTGACTTTCTACTTACAAAAATACATGAATAAAGAACATTTGGCACGAAAGCTCAAAGTTCACTGTGATAGAATTAGCTTTTCATCGTTCTGTATTTATTGAAAAAACGAGGAGCAAAGCCGTGGTTAAACAACTCAGGGAACACACCTTAATTTCTACTTATTTTCTAGTCTGCTAGAAGATTTATCTCCTACGTTTACTTGCACAGAACCTTAAGGAATATTCCCTGCTGCTGCAGACTTTTCCATCTCAGGAGCTCAGAAGAACTTTTCAAACATGAATATGCTGCCTATCACACATCCTCTGTGGTTCTCAGCTGTCTAGGTATTCCTTAGAATGTAGGCACCAGGCAAACAACAAGGCATCCTCAAGATTACACAAGGAGCTCACATGGACCTATGCCTTACAGATACTTTTTCTTCTATTCTCAAGTATCTTAAGAATTAATCCCGACTAGACTGGTTTTTCAATAAAGAAAATAATGCCAATTTTTTAAGGCATTCAAAACTAAATAATCACTTTTCATATTCTTCTTCTGCGCTTTACAGAGACAAAATGGAAATATGAAAGAAAAGAAATGAAAAGAAAAAGGGAGCTTACAGCACAGAATCATAAAATAAAAGCCAGAGAAATCATACCTTTTTCACCTCAGTTTTTAAACATGTAATAAATGTTACACTGATATTTTTACTTATTTTGTAAGAATTTTTGGCCAGTGTTTGACCAACTGACTTGTTCAATTCAAGAGCATTATCAATAGTATATGATTTTAATCCTGTTCCAGGTTTATGTGGTTTTGCAGAAGGAAGCTGAAATGTTCATGATTATTATGCTGATATTTAAAGCCTTTATTGCATGTTGTATTTACACTGGAAAGTTTAAACTTTTCATACTTTCTGAACATCTCTTCAATTTTTCTTGATTTTTGCAAGAAGCAAACATGTGAGGTTAGTGAAAAACACAACAGCTTGGGAGTGGGGGAAGATAAAAATCAAAAGGTAAAACTCTTGTTGTGACACATTTTCAAGAGGCTTTCTCATACTCACATGATGGGAAGAATACAGGATGTGCAGAAGCCAGAGGGAGAACTTCTTAGTAATTATTCTGAGGACAGCTTAGAAATATTGTCTGCACAACTCTGGTGAAACTATTTGCGCTCCAGACTCAAGAAGAAAACAAATTAAAAAGGTGAGTAGTTTCTCAATTCTGTTCTATTCTTCTCTCAAAAGAGAGAATACCAATAAGACGGTGGTGTTGTTTCTTTTGATTCAGATGGTGTCTATCGCTGAGGTAACTTGATCCTGCAGAAGAACAACAAAATAAACTGTAGAAAAAGAGATGCACTTGCTGAAGAGGCAGAGGAGAAGACAAAAGCTTGTCTGCCTCCTTTATTTATTTAGAGCTATAAAAACTTTAAGAAGCACCTTTCTGCTCTGAATTCCATCTCATGAATTAAAATACCTGGTAATATGCAATATAGAAAGGAAGAGCTCATCACAATTCAGCACATAAATATTCAATACTTATCATGAGGAAAAATAAGCTGAAAGCTGTTCGTCTCTCAACCCAGTCTTCCCTAAGAGCCTGAAGAAAAGACAAATGTTGAAGGTTTAAAAGACAAAATAAAAGGAAAAATGTCCTGAAAATGGTAGCAACAGCATCCAAGTCAAGGATACCACACTGAGTGAAGCATTCAGAAGGCCTTGCTCAGCATGGCACTTGTGCATATGCTTAGCAGTGAATGAGAGAATGACCATATGGAATATTCGGAGCTATTCATCCAAGTGCCTAAGGAGTTGCTCCTCCATGCATGCTCGGTCACAGAAAAGAACTTGAATTTAAGGTGTCCTGCGCCTCTCTTGGTCAGTGCAATGAATAAAATAATGCCTAATGAAGATGAAACATAGTTTTATGCTGTATGTTCTACAGTGTCTACAACATCTTTGATATAGTAGAAGGTGCATAAAAATTTAATTGGCAAGAGTTTCCTACTCTGGAAACAAGAATAGTTATCTTTTGATCCCAACTCAGCATTACTGAGAAAAAAAAAATTATAATTGTGTTGGTTCTTTCTGTAATCCATTGCATTGTTAATTGTCACTAAAAAAAAGGGAGTATTCTAGTTTGTCGACATAAATGTAACTGTTGCCAGTTCTGGTTATACCAGATGATGATTTTTGTCTAAAAATGCTTGCTTCTAGGGGCCAAACAGGAGAACTATGCTTTGGAATGCGGTGCTGGGTTAGTCGGATGCCTTATTGAGGAGCCATCTCTGAGATCAGCTACCTTAGATGCTGGCACAGGGGTCATCAGCACGGCTGTTAATCTTGTTTCTGCCCACTTAGTTCTTGGTTTGCCTGCGCACTTGGTTGACCTCTCGCTCAAATGAAGTCCAAGCAATTATTTCATGTTTTTGTTTTGCTAAATATCGTGAAAAGTCACAGGTCTCTTCTCCATAGCAGGCAATTCAAACATACCAGGAAAAGAGCACGAAGGTAATTTGTATCTACTTTAACAAGACCTTTTAACTTCCACTGACTTTTTAATAAATATTATCAAATGAGAGGAGAGCCATTTGTTTCAGAGCTAGCACAATTTAGAGGAATACCATGCTCTGAGGCATCATGTCTGACAAAGCTGCAGGAGGAGGTATTCTCTACTGGTAAAGTCTGAGCCATGCAAATGCTGTCCTCATGGAGAAAAGGCAGTGGTACCAACATTCCTTCATGGTTTATCCTTGAAGAAAAGACAGCTTTCTATCAACACCAGAATTTACTGCAACCATGGCTTTAGGCAGAAGCTCTTGAAGGAGTGTAATAGAGCTGTGCTTACAAGGGTCGTGCCAGTAGTAAAACATCAACTTCTCAAAGTCCATCTGATCCTTGCAGCACTGCCCAAGCCTCAGCTTTTGAAAGGTCATAACACCTTTTTACTAATATAAATTTACGTGTTTAGTTTCTGCTGTAAGAAATCTACAATAAATTCTATACTACCCCTAGCTGACATAATCCCGATGGTAAATTTGCCTGTCTCTTTAAGATTGTATTCCCTTCATTTCATTTCACTTTCACTCAGATATCTATAGAAATTATTTCATCAATCCACTTTTATCTCTTATGATATTCAAGAAAATAAAGTAGGTCAGTGGTCAGATAAATTTCAGTGAAAAATGAGAAATATGATCTTTTTCTCCCCTCCTTTCCTTTTCACTCTCATTTTGGAACTGAATGTTACCAGTCCTTGGAAGGATGCCAAAATTCAATATTGTGCTGATGGGAACATGAATAATGTATAAAGAGACACTTCAAACAGTGTATAAAATCTGAGGCACAAAATGTCTAACAAGAGACAAAACCAAAGGCTTTGTAAAAGTTACAGCAGAAGCAATTGTTCAAGTACTCTTAAGACTGTTCCATCCCATTCAACTACAGATGCCAATAAGTGACAGATTTCTTCACAATAAAATGGGTATGACCTCAGTAAAACAGAGAATGGTGTTAAAGACTCTGAATTTAAACACACACACACACACACACACAAAAAAAAAAAAAAAAAAAAAAAAAAAGGCAGCCACTAATAAGAATCACGCATACAAAGATATTCTAAAGTTTTTGGTTGGTTGCTGGTTTTTTGTTAAGTTTGGTTGGGGTTGGTTTTTTGGGTGTTTTTTCCTCAAAAATAAAGCCATGTTTTGTTGGGAGTCCCAAAACCAAGGGGATATAAAAGGATAGGCAAAATTCCTGGGTGAAGCTAGTTATTTTCTACAAGTTTTCCCCCCCATCCCTTTTTATTTAAAATATTGAGTACCAGATCTACACTCCACACTGTAGAATGAGCAGAGATGCTTCCTTCTCTATAACTCCTTACTCCCTTCCACTGACAAACATGGGTAAATGATACACACCCAGAGTTATGGATGAATAGGTGTATTTTTTATGTGAAGCTTTTCAAAATCATATGCTTTAAATCTGTTCAGTTGTACATATGGATGGGTAATGGACTATCTAAGTCTAAAATTCAGGATCCAATTTAGAGAAATAGTAGAGTTATGCTTCTTTCTTTTTTCTATTTCTGTTTTCTTTTTCTGGGTTTTGCTGTTTGGTTGGTTGGTTTTTTCAAGTAGAGGCTAAAAATGCCTCAAATGCTAAAAGTTCTCTTGTTGGTGTTCTTCAGGAAAAAATTATAGACTGTGTAATCAAAGTCATAGACTATGTAATCCATAAAAGACATTGGTGACATTCACACTTTGCCCTTTGGACTAATATACCAGGACTAGAGCTTTTCATCAGACTTCCTGAGATAAAATTGGGCATTGCTCCCTGTAAATCAGAGCCGTGGTGTGAGACACTCAGAGAGGAACATGGTGACTGTAGATGTGAACTTGAGCCTGCCTCCTCCAGAGCTCAGACTTACCTCCACAGGAGTGAATGAGAATGTGTGGAGCAGGAGAGAGAGTAAGAAATGAAGAGGAAAAAAAAAAAAAAAGGAGTGAGGGGTGACACTCACCTCCAGAACCCCAATAATGGATCTGTTGTAAGGCACTGGCGCTTGTCCCACACACCCTCACTGTGTGTATGCACACACGTGCACTCAGCACAGGGGAAATGATTTAAGGGCTGGCCAAACTCATTGCTACATAAGCTAACAGCAACTTACTAGCCAGACTGAGGGAAAAACAAGGAAAACTGTGCTTTATTGGACTGTCTGAGGCATGTAATTTCCTGGGGCTACCCTTCCTGTGGCACAACATTTTGCATCATCTCTGTCTGAAGGCTATGCCCAAAGGCAGAGTGTAGCCATATGAAAATAAATGCAAGTGATATTTTAAATATTGCAGCCCTTCACAAGATATCACTCAGAGGAAAAAGACAGAAATAAAATTCAGCACTCTAAAAATGTGAGTTACGGAACATGTTTTGATGATGGAGGCTGGCAACAAATTAAGAACCTACGTAGTAATAACTGTGAACAATCCTCGAATGATTGTCCCATCATATTCACAGAGCTGTCATTGAGGGTCAGGAGCTGTTTCCTTTATGAACAGTGTCACTCACTATTTCACTATTCAGCTGTTTTCAGTCATTGTAGGCTGAAACTTGGCATTCACATAATCAGCTCAAATGCAAATCTGTCTCTAAAAATGACTTAAATGGGTTAGGCCAAATTTAGTACTGGAGCAGGAAAAATAATAATTTAGGTGTGGTTACATATTGTCTGACAATAGAAATGTCACTTCTAACTAAATGAAAATTCAAAAGTTTTAAAATATAGCTGCCAAGATGTGTAAAAAATGGATAAAACTTTCCACATCTCAATGCATGTTAATAATAATTAAAAGAAAAAGACAAGCGCAAGTTTGTTCTTTACCCATGTAGTAAAAACAAATATACAAATTACATCAGAATTAACATCACGCTCTGATTCTTGCCTCCTGGAAAGGAATGACCAAAAGCCACAGGGTTATGGTGTTACTGAAGCCATAAGGGGTCTCTGGGGGGCATCTGGTCAAGCCTCACTTTCAGCGGGCTCCACATTAAGTGCAGGCAAGGACCCCACATTAGAGAGTGCATTACTTACAAACTCAGGTATTATTCAGTGTGACAAAACTGACCCTAGGGCAAGAGAACAAGTGAAGACCAGCCTTTGAGCATTCTTGCTTTTTGACAAAGAGGTCAGCTCAAAAAGAATAGGCTCTAAGCTCCCAGTGTTTCAGCATCTGTAGCAACTTATTGTGCTGCTGGTTTCTAAGACATCCAAGCTTTGGGTCTAAGCCTTCTCTCATTTACACCAAGGTAAATTTATATTTGACACAGTGCAGCAGTGAGTGCAGCTAAATTGTGAGAGATCTGAACCAAATGCAGTTGTTTCCTCTTCCTTTCATCTGAATACCAGGTAAGTCTTTATTCTCTAAACTGCAGCTTTCCTCAATGTGCTTTTGAAAAGCATTTGAATAGGACAGAAAAAGAAAGTTGTTGTCAAGACTTCATGTAAGATGCACACCTCTTTTTCAGCCCTGTTTTCAATTCCTTTCTGGCTGAAAATAACAAGCTCCTGAAAATATTTACCAATTTGGGAATAGCATCTGATTGAGATCTTCAAAAAAAGCTAAATGTTAGAACAATTATTTATAGTAAATCAAACACTTCTTTTAACTGCAAGTGCCCACTTCCGCGGCTCTTTCTCACCACATTTTCAAACACTTTGTAACATCACAGAGAGAAAAAAAAGAGTTGGGTTTGAGATTTTTTTTCACTATTACGGTACATTCTGAAAGCACAGAGTTCATGACCTGCCTCACCTCATAGACATTGGATTCCCACTGCTCTTTACTACTTAAAAAAAAAAAAAAGAAAAAAAAAGAAAAAAAGGACAGCAACATTGTCAAAAAATATAAGTGGAAAGAGCTAACATGTATGAGCAATTCCAGGCATCTCTGAATATGAAGATTTGTTTCTCCAGAGTTACAGAGCCTGTGACAAATGACCACCATGATTAATTACTCATTTTCAGCCAAGCACAAAATTTGAGTAATAATTTTTTGTGAAGGAATAGTCCCATAGAATACTTATTCAGCTGTGAAAAGGCTCAGTTTGTCATCACTCGAAACAGCCAAACAGAATAATACAAATGGATTAAAAGGCAAATAGATTTTCAGACCGGCATATTGTCCTTTTACCCAGTGTCCCCCCCTCCACATACATCAGTTGGTGTCATGTCTGATGTATTGATGACAGGGTCATTGTTGCCACATGTTTATTAGTTTCCACAAGTAAGATTCCGTCTTATTAAAATGCCAGTGTCAGTAATAGTTGTTTGGATTTAAAAAGCCTTGCCTTGAGAGATAACCTTTTATTCAAGGTCAGAACTTGAAGGTTCATGTCATGCATTATTTTTCAAAAATTAAATTATACTTACCTCAGCTCCAGGCTTCTTAATTTTGACTCGGCCATGCTTTTAAGGAATGGGTCCAGCAACCATTTTCAATAATATAATGTATTAATTACTTTGTTGTGTTTATGGCAAATCGCCACGGCAAGGCAAAAGTTGGAAGAATCATTTCAGAGCTGGAGCAATAATTACCTTCCTGTCACTTTATGAAGGTGAATGGGTTTTGCCAGTTCTGCTGACACAAAGAACCACAGAATAGGTATAACGTAAATATCAAGTTCCTAATTGTGAATGCTCCAAAAACAGTGATAAAATCTCACATTGTTACGGCATTTTCAGGAGGGTACTATGTTAGCCTAAAGGCTCTATGTCACATCTTGAGTTTTCCTTTCCGCAAAATAAAAAGTCCTCTCCTTGAAAATGCAAACAGACCCTTCTTTGACCCCTAGCTATTATATTGGAAAGCATGAAACAGGCATTTGAAAGAAGGAAACCAGCACTTTTACCTTCTTTCCAGACCGTTTTTCAGCTGACATTAATCCTAAGTCTGTGTTGTAGGCTTGCATTCATTTCCGGGTCATGGTCTCAATGTTTATTCAGGCTGTGTCCCTTGGCTTTGATTGCTCATTTTATGCTACTTTGAGGCACATTCTATTTCTTCTGCTTGTCCCACAGAAACAAATATGAACAATACCCAGATAAACCCCCTTGACATAAATGGTTATGGGTTCTTACGGCTTTAAGTGTGAGGCTGCAAATAAGTGTTTTGGTGCATGGATTCAAAAGAAGCTTGACTCTTATGTTTATCACCATTGTAGAGAGCAGTTAAATTTTCTCCAGAACAGGCTAGCCTAGAAGAAGTACATGCCTTGGAGATATAAATTATGTTTTTAAAAAATGTAAGAATTTGCCCAATAGAAGCTTTAGCCACTTTCCGAACTGATCACTTTAATCCATTTTTAAATCTCAGATTTAAAGATGAAAAGTATTACAAAAAATATGGCCATGCTCTCTATTTTTTGAGACAGTGTTTTAAGAAAGTATTTTGATATTTCTCATGAAAGTTTAAACAAATTTTTCCCTTACATTTAGTTTTTCCTAGTTTACTAGGACAAACCCCAGCTATGGTTTGCTAGACAAATCCCAGAACATCTTCACAGCAGCTTTCTATTGGCATTATATATCTGTTCATCAGTAGATTTTGTAGTTTGTCTTGTCAAGAAAATACTGAATATTAGGTTGCAATCCCAGTCAGCTTCTGCTTCATGTCTATATTTCTTTTCGTGTGAAATACATATGAAATGTTGGATATTTTTCTGTGAGTAGGAGCTAACAGCAACACCTCTAGACAAGTGTGAGAGTGGGATTAGAAGTTGCCAGTTCTGTGATATCCTCATTTTATCTATGTACGAAATTCTTCACGCTGATGCACTGAAGTGATTCGATTGTTTGTGGAAGAACAAACTAGAAGCTCGTCACTTTCCATGTCACAAACTCTGCAACTTCACTGACAACACTTCCACAGAGCAGCACAGCCCATGTTAAAATGAACTTTACCTCCACGCTACAGTGGCAGAAGATTTAGGATGGCTGTAGTGTACCAGGACCATGCAACACTGTGGGTCTCATCACAGCATGGATCCACCTGGGCTTTCTGCAGATAGATTTGACCTGCTAGTGTCAAGGGGTGGAAAGGCTTTATGCAATGCCCAGGAATGGTTAGATGAGAGACGCAAATTCCACCTTCTAATTTCTTCTAGAAATTCTGCTTCAAAATTTCCACTCGTTTGGGTAATTATAGCCCACACAGAGGTTCATTTCATCCATTATTCATTAATATGTCAATAGTCCACTTAGGATAACCTCAGTACAGTTTGGTTCATGTTTAAATTTTGTTCATCCCAGGCAGGATTTTACAGTGGTTAGAGACACATGCGACATTTTAAGCCGTTCTCTAGGTAAAATAAATTACAAAAGCAGATGCTATAATAAGTAAACTAAGACCATACAGGTTTTGAGTGTCACTTGTCTGAAATAAAAAAAACACTTTCTGTTACATTAATTTCATCATTCATTGAGGTATTACTGAAGACTTACCCATGTATTACTAGGAACAAAATCTATTCTCTGATTTTTCCCATCAATTAGTGAAAATTTGATAAAAGAAATAGCTTATCTATTCCACTGGTTCCCCAGATTACCTTTCCATAAATGCTAAGCATCCCATCTATTTTATCACTAACTATAAAATATATGCACAAGGCTCTACAGGGTAGAAATTCATCGCAGTACCTTGTCTCCACACTTTAATGATCTCTGATGTGTCTTCCTCGCTCAGATAATATTTTTGCATCCCTCTTGTCTCAAACAACACACAGGAAAGTCGTTTGTCTTTAATTCCACTGATAAAGAACCCAAATCCTCTTAATTCGCTTGCAACATAGCTGTGTTTAATGAACTAGTACATTCCCATTTCCAGAATCCATCAGAAACTCTACCCAAATTGGCTTTGCCCCATTATTCTGTATTTCAATTAAATTAATTGAAAACCCAACTGTTTATGAGCTGTTAGGTATGACTCCACCTAGACTTCACATGAGACTATCGATCCCTTTCATGACCCTTCAGTTTCTCCAGACAATTCCTCTGCATCTTTGCTTTAGTCACTCACAGGCCAATGTCCAAAACAGGGCAAATATGGGGCATTAATCAGCTGCATGAGCATTTTCAGGATAGGGGATAGTTACTCATTTAATGAAATAAATTATCCAAAAAAAAAACCTATTAAGCAATAATTTATTTTTAAAAAATCTCTATTTAACAGGTTTAGACAAGCATGTACCTTTGACAATTTCAAAGCAATCTTTTATTGAAAAATTTAAGTTAATATGAGTATTCTAACAAAAAAGAGTAATTCACCTTATTTAAGACATTTGTTAGTCCACTTGTTTTCAGATTGTTGATTCTTTACCTTTTTAGTACTTGGAGGGGTAGGGGAAACAAGACAGTTTTACTCTTCTGGCTTTTATGAGAAAGACAATACTGAACTCAGAGGATCGGGTTTCTGCTCAATCCCATTTGACATGTCTCATATTCTTAATAAGACTTTTCCCACCATTAGTAGTGAGAAACTTTTTAAAAAGTGAAAATGGAATAAAAAAACCCAAAACCCAAAACCAACCACAAATCAAACCCAAAAACTAAGCCTCTCCACCACGAGACATTTGAGACAGAGAAGCATCAACCACAGAGAGAACAGAAAAGGAATCAAGGTTTTATCTCTGTATTCAGAATGAGGAACAGCATGTTTTCTTGGCATACTGGGACCAAATAATTGTATTTGCTGCAAGCCAACGCTGCCCTCTGTGCTATGGGATACCTCTAGGGAAGATGCAGTCATGGGAGCCTTGGGAACCAGCCTGTCTCTGGGAGACAGGTAATGGTGCTCAGATGTAGATCCTGTCACAATGAAGTCCCAAGAGATGAGTTCTCCTTTCGTCAAAATAACAGATTCTTTCTTTTTCAAGATACATTTAACTAAAGTTGATATCATCTACCTTCATGATGAGAAAAGGCAGGCATAGAGTCATGTAAATACCAAAACTTACAGAAAAAACAGTCAAGATCTAGGCTCCTATTCCCCAGTCTTTGGGTTTAAATCCATTACTTGAAATTTAATCACCCAAAGGTCATGTTCACTGTGTTATGTACCCTTTCAGATGAGGAGAATGTGACTTGTCTCATGCTTGATAAATCCTATAATATGCTCTTCAGCTGGTCATGCCTGAACTTTTAGGATGTTTTGTTTTCTTTTTACTCCTCAGTAAGCCAGTATACTGTAAACATTTCATAATCTCTGCATGTATTTAAGTCCCCAATATGTTGCTTATGCCAATCAAGAAGGAATAAGACTGTCTGCACCTTTATTGCTACAATGAATCTTATGCACCTTCTATTTACAGCAAACTCTGACAACTCAGCAGCATGTGGCTAATGGTGGAGGGAGGACTCTGAGTGGATGAGTAACTGGGGTAGCGGGAGGAATGCCAGAACTAGAGTAAGTGTCCATAGGCCACACCTAACATTTGGTGCTCCTTCTAACTCAGTTCAAAATAATCACTGATTCAAATTTCTCCATGAAACACATCCAGGATTGCAGCCTTTTGAGTAGGGATATGCTTAATCTTGCACACACGCTTATCTACGATCTCCTCCGTGGCTTTCCCAACTCAGGCACAGTGCCTACTGAGCAACAGTAAATAAGGACAGAAGAGTTTCAGAGGGAAGCCAAACCACTCTTCCATGTAAGCAAAACATCCCTCATACTGGTATCTGTGCTAAAAGGCTCGTCATACAACTTCAAGGACATGTCTTTCCATACCCAAATGTTCTGCAGCTATTTCTTGTTAAGTCACCACTTACAATGTGATCCACTCAGGAGTTACTTGCTGTTCTCAAAGTGTTGCCCAGTGAAATGAAACAATCTGTCATTCTCCTGAAGTGTTTATCTTATCCATTCTTCTCCCTCAAAAAATTTTGTCTACTCTTCAGCACACCCAGTCAAATTCCTAATCAGAGCTAAATTAAATTTCTGAATAGAGAGAGAAAAGATAGCCAAGCTGAAAGATAGATGCAGAATTCCCTCAAGGATCCATAAGTAAAATAGAGATGCGTGAAGTCACTGAGTGGTGTAAAGAACTAGATATTGGGATGTCAAAGGCATTATGAGATGCAGAATAAAAATCTCTTGAACATGACCCTGAGATCTAGCACTTTGCTGAACTCTTATGATGTTATGCAAAAAAGAAGAAGTGTAGAGGAAGATTATCTGCTTATCTGTACTGTTTACACGACTTCCTTCTAGAGGAAGTCGTGTAAACAGTACAGATAAGCAGAGGGAAAAGCCTTAAACATGAAAATCTGCAACATCAAAAGCTAAAATTTAAGTTGTTCTATAATTACTAGGAAGAAACAAGTAATTGCAGAAATCCACTCCGCTAAAACTGCCACTCCAACAGAAGACCAGATCTGTCATTACTCTGGAAGTGATGTAGGCATGTCATAGCCTTCCAAAGTTAGGTGAGATAAATTTCACATACTTGAGATGGAATATGTTATATTTGAGACAGGAACTGACACAGTCTTTTGTGGTGAGGACATCTAGGAAAAGCAAAAGTAATGAAGAATGTAAGTGCTCTGACTGTGGTTGAGACATCATCAGAAGCTCTGATAGACAACAGTTACTTGTTTTGCCATGTAGAGATTTATACCTGCAGGTGTGACTTGGAAATACCTGTGTAATATTTTCTTCCATGCTGATCGGTTAGTGAAAAGCTAAATAAACGGTTCTTAATGTATCTGTGATCCTCATACTCCTGGCTACAC
Organism: Cnemophilus loriae; assembly: GCA_013397755.1. Lineage (NCBI taxonomy): Eukaryota > Metazoa > Chordata > Aves > Passeriformes > Corvidae > Cnemophilus > Cnemophilus loriae. Next base: position 1,337,127 of record VZTF01007556.1, on the reverse strand, counting down.
ATGAGTAATAAGCATTCACCAAAAAAAAGAACACATAATAAATGGAGGTATTGAGGCTTTTTAACCCTCATGCATGACAAGCTTCATTTCACACACAAAATATTCAAACCAACAAAGAGAAAAGAGAATGTGAAATGGCCCTTCCCACCCTTCTGTTCAATAGCCAGATGTAATCACAAATAAATTTCAGGAAAACAAAATGTTATTTCAGGTTCTGTCTTTCTGAGTGTTTTAGGGCAAAACTACCTAATCAGCACTATTAATATCTATAAACAATATTCAACCAAATAACTCTCTAAAAATAACTAGATATATATAACAGACTGAAAATCAGCTATGTTCTGCATCACAAGACGAGGCACACGTTTTCCTTCTGCCTGGAATATCCTGGTTTTTAGGAACACTCAAGCCTATAGAAGCTCCCAAATCTCCTCCTACCTTGCTACAGGAAAAATACCATTAGTGCTTGACAGCTAGGGCCAAAGCCTTGTTGCTTTACTCACTTACATAATCCCCCAGTACTTACAGGCCAGATTCTCCTTTCAGTACGTCTGCTGAAATTTTATGGCAAGTCAATTCTCTTTTCTTCAGAAATATAGATTAAATAGGTCATAACCCACCCCAGTGGAAGCATTGAAAAGACCAGCACCAGCAACATTATTTTAGCCTGCACAACTGAAAGGTACCCTTGCTTTTTCTCTTTAAATTTAGGGAAATAGAGTTGCGTCATAATGAAAGAAAAAGTAACAGCAAGCACACATGATGTTACTAGTTCTTTTTCATTTATTTTGTTTCGCTCTTTCGTGGTAATGTTTCTTATATTAAAGAAAATAAGACTTCTATAGGCTTTCTGCTATGAATATTCCCTGCTTTGGGCAAAACCATGAAGTTTCCTGCAGATCTACTACATTCTGTAAATTCAGCTCACTTGCATCAATGCAGAAAAGCATTACCAAGTTGTACTTTATTTGAATTATAAAATTTGAAACCTTTAAAGTTACAAGTCTCTTTGAGAACAATTAGTGTCATGCCAGGCATTTGACTAGCATAACTGAATGTTGCAAGATTAACATTCAAAATAAAAGCAGAGGTACAATATGTGTCATGTATACCAAAAGAATAATAATCAAGTCATCCATGTAAAATGCTATGAATTATATTTAATAAGCAATGGCTTACAATCCGAGTCCCTAAGTGTTGTATTATTACAGAATTCAAGCTCTAGTTCCGAATAGCAGCTTTTTTTCCCCGTCTACTTTTAGAACTTAACACCTACTGATCACTGTTAAATCACCGTTGCACAACTTTAGGGCAAAATTCACTGTTATTTATGAAAATATTCTTTGCTACTTTTGACAATTAGAATAATTCAAAACACAGCTTAAGTGTGACTGAAGAGAAAATATGTCAGCATGCTGACCCAGGTCCTTGGGTCCAGAGCATGAAGGAGCTCAAAGAACTCTACAGTTCACTTTTGTGCTGCCCTCAGCCTGGGAAGGGTTTAGCTCCTATCGCACACAAGAAACCCCCAGGCTGTTCACACCTGTGCTGATTAGTAACAGCACCTTTCATTTTTAAGAAGTGCTCTAAGATGTGCTGTTGACTTTACCAAAAACCCTTCTCTATAGAGAAGCTGCAGAAGAGCTGGCAGAAACAAGGTGACTCTTCTGGCAACACAAGGATTCCTATAACAGAGTCCTAAATATGTGGTTTGTGTTCCTTCACGTTCCCAAGACATGCCATTAAACCTTGAATTTGACATTGAGATTTGAGCAGATCTTGCATCACTCTGATATTGATTGTAAGGAATCGTAAAGGACATTCACAATTCATCGGGGCAAACTGACCCTAAAAATAGACCCTAACAACTATTTCTTTTGGATGAGTACTCTATGTCAACTTATTGTCTCTCCACAGTGATGATGTGAAATCTAGTGTAGAGTAAAAAACTGGTTGCAGGTCATGGAGGAAGGGAAATGACAAAATAAAAAAAACAGGTCAAATATTTGGGTTAATCTCTCCTCACAGTATACAAAAAAGATACTGTGATAGTTTCAATTTATTAAATGCTAAGTTAATCCTTTAATAATGTAGGGCAAAACACCTACCAAGCTGCACAAGTATGTAAGTATGTGGGGAGTGCCGGTCTGAGAAAACCTCTGCTTAAAAACGAAAGGATGCAATCAGTATTTCATTCTCCTGACTGATAGACTGTGCTTTCATGCAGATTACTGCAAGTCATTTTAATATTAACTCTGAATGTGATTATGATTGCTTGCTTTGTTCCAGTGCCTCACCAGACCAGTCAGGAATTTCCCCAACTGGCACTGGCATTGTGTATTCTCCATAATGAAAAGATAGCCCTGCTCCCCGGCAGCCTGAGGATATGCTGGGAAGCAGCAGGTTCATCCCTAAGAAACAGGGGGAAACAGTGATATAATTAAAATTGTACAATATCTGTAAAATAGTCAGGGCCTCTGTGATGATGGTTCCTTGCGGCTGACTAACCCAGCTCATGGACTGGATGGACTAACTCTACTTCACAGATGTCCTATCTCTGATGCCTTGGAGTGGCTATCTAGAACATAGGCTAGACAATATTAAGAGAATAAAAAGTAGGTATTTACTAAAGGCCTTCAACAGGTGCACCTTGGGCAGTCTCCGAGAGGGGCTACACCCAAGATGGACGATGGTCACGAGTGTTTCAGACAATTATAAGTTTAGTTCATTTATATATCAGGGGTTAATCCTCCAGTTACAGCTTCAGGTAATGAAGTCATATACCCCCAGTTTGCTCCACCCCCCCCACTCNTTCAGGTAATGAAGTCATATTCCCCCAGTTTGCTCCCCTCCAGTTCACTTTTGTTTATACTTTTTGGGGCCTGAGGCAGTAGGGTGTCCTTGAGTTACAGGCCTAAGGGGATAGTTTTGTCTGAATAAAATGGGAGAACAGTAGCTGACAAGTTATGGAGTTCTAGAGTTATACCCCAAAGCAGTACAGGATTTGAAAAATATAAAAGTTAAAATCCTAAGGCATCATCCCCACATAGAGGAGGCAAACTGCTCACCTTTCACCCCTGACCACTTCTTCTTTGACCTGTTTTCATACTGCCAGGACTTTCTGATGTTGGGACTTGCAATGAGCAGTGCTGGTAACAGGCATGAGCATCCTTCTCCTTGATGTAAAAACCTTTGCACAGAGCTGCCAAAGTGCTGGTATCAAGTTTATTTTTGAACATATACAATTTTAAACTACCAAGGCTAAAAACCTCTCTAGCAGCTACTGTCCCAGATGAAAAAAAGACAGGAGGAGCCAGAGTTTTTTGGTTCATTCTAATATTTCCTTCCTACAAACAAGGTTTTTCATACATGAAGTGTACTTTTAATGTAGTATATAACAAAATAAATTTTCAACCCCCTGTCCAATATGCTTTGGCATTATTTCTCACAGGCTAGTGCTGTCCCAATGACTACAAATACTGCTTCTGAGGCTTGACGATAAAATAAACTATCCTGTGAACTTGCCTTACAAAATACACACTCAGTTTGCTGTGGATTTTCAATTAAACAACAAAAATGTTCAAAAAATAAGAAGATTCTAAGTACGAAACCATTGTGCAAAGATATCTCATTGGAGCTAGGGTCAAGTAGTTTAGGATGGTCTCCATCTGAAAGAGCTTACATCATACAGCAGCAAGAAGGAAGGGGAACAACATGAAAAAATAAATTTTAAAAAGAAGTAATTTCAATTATTTGGGAGAAATACTGCACTGGTCTTCCCTTCCAGGCAAATAATTTGGGTAGTTTTCCTGATTAGTCTTTATGTGGTTTTGTCCACAAGTTACACACACAATTTTTTGCAGTTACTTGCAGTTGTTCTGTATCAACAAATAAAAAGTGAAGGCAAATAACATGGCTGAATAGCTCCTACTTCTTTTTAAACCAGCTGAGAAGTCAAGCACAGAATATCTAAAAGAAAGTGAGTGGCATCTGGCCCTGAGCACAGTTCATAACCTGCGGGTGTGACAATCACAGGCTTCCTGCAATATGTCACAACTGACCCAGGAGCGATTTATATTCTGTCTCCTCTGGTTTCAAGTCTTTCACCAGATGTCAATTAAAAATACATATATTTATAAAGTGGTTAGTGTAATTAATGCCTCAAAAATAAAAAATCTTTTAATGGGGAATGACAGGAAAAACTGGAGCAAGATAAACTGGTAGTTCCTTTCATTATTTTTTTCTTTTTTGTGAAAAAGCTTGTTCATCTGAAAGCATTAATTCCCTTTACCTTTCAATCTCCAGATTTCATGGCTGTGTATCACTTCACCCAGGCAAACATTCCCAGCAATGTGTATGTTTGCTTATAATTAATTTTAAAAGAAGAGCAGACATGCAAATTGCCATTCACTCTGTGGATTATCTAGACCCAGACTTGCTACACAACGAAAAGAAAAGTTGCCTCTGATTGTACCACATATCAAATAAGCTGGGTGAATCTAATACACAATGCAGATTCACTGTGTTTGATGTAGGTTTTTAAGGAATTCAAACATATATTTTCTCGGTGAGGATGATTTCTCATGGTTCACTCTCAATGCTGCTCTTCTCCTCTGCATTTATTACCAAATCATCATTAATTATACCAGAGTCTCCACCATTAATCGTATCAGAATTTCTACTGCCATGGGAAACAAACAAACAAACAAAGTATGTGAGGCTAAGATTAGAAAAAAAAAACCCCGAACCACTCACCCCTCTGAGACCAGTGGCCTAGCTATGAAATGAGATGAAGCTATGAATTCCAGCAATAAAGACTCAGGAAACCCTGGCATTCAGCATTATATACTGTGAAGCATATGTAGGAAATGCATATCAGCTTTTGTTTTTATTAATGTAATAAATTAGCCAACTAAAAATAGCAAAATAAGCTATAATTAAAATGGACTTTCAGGTTAGAGCTACTGTTATGACTGGAACTCGTTCTGCTAGCAGGGTGTGAGCTAAGACAGCAATGACCATTCCATACTTCTGTTACTCTGTGCCTGAGAAATTGTAAAGGAAAGTTACTGGGGAAAACCTGAAACCTATGCAAAATGTCTCTCTTATACTTTTAATATTATGCTAAGAGTTCTTTTCATATTTATCCTTTTTATCTGGTGATCAGATCAGACTTATAAAAAGTAAGGGTTTTCTCCCTGATTTTTTTTGGTAGGATCTCTACACTGGGAACTGCAGGTCTGTGTCTGGAACCCAGAGATGTTACAGTATTTCAGAGGAGTACACCAAGTACTTTAGGTTGTCTTTTGAATTGCTTTTGGACCTTGAGCCTGCTATGGGCTGAGATATATTAACTTGGCTGCACATCTCCTGGGTGCCCCGCCAGCCTGGGATGGAACATATTCAAGTGGATATACTAAAACTGATGGCAGTACTGGTGTACTGAAGCATGCTCTGACAAGGACCAGATAAAGGTTATCATCTTATGCTCAAACAACCTAACAAAAACAAGTGTATGCTTAAAAATTTTAGATTTNAGCTAACGGAAGTGCATCAAAAGGAGGTGCTAGGAGGGGAGAGGAGAGGAGAGGAGAGGAGAGAGGAAAAGGAAAATAGAAAAGGAAAATAGAAAAAGAAAATAGAAAAAGAAAATAGAAAAGGAAAATAGAAAAGGAAAATAGAAAAGGGGATAGGAAAAGGAAAATAGAAAAGGGGATAGGAAAGGAGGAAGGAGAATGGAGGAAAGAAAAATGAGAAATGATAAGGGAGAAGGGAGAAAAGTGAAAAAAAACCCCAGCTCAAATAACCTCTTTGCAATTCCTAATAATTATTTACATTCACCACAGTTTAATGATAAGGGCATGACATCATGCAGAAAGTTATACAAGACAGGCAGGAGCAGAGCCTGCCAGTAATACTCAGTAGTCAATGCAAACACGGAGTTACAAATTCACTCAGGCAAGCAGTAAACCAGACCATTAGAGAAGCTGCCTTTTGCAACCACTCTGCTTCTGGGAACATAAAAATCCATATCAACTAAAAATAAAATAAATGCTTCATTAAAGCCTCAAAAACTTTTTCAATAAGAAGAATCTGTAGGATAGGTAGGGATACATAACTCGGCAAAGTAGTTTGCTGTGAGGGATTCAGCCTGCCATCATACAACTGGTTCTTAACACGTACAGCAAATTAAGATTACATTGATAGCTGCCACAGAACACCTTCAGAAGCTTTTCATCCAAGAACATATTTCTTGTTTTCCAGGATTGGGCCTCACCTACAACACATTTTGCTAGGAGTTATTTGAAAACTGTGAATGTGATGATTGCCCAATCACTCAAAACTTTAGCAATGAAAATATGGCAAAAAAAGGGCTGTTGTATAAAGAAGATAGCTAAATAGAATGGTTTAGTTTGACAGAAATAGAAAATGTGACTCAGATAGGGAAAAGAGTTCTTTGCCCTTTAAAAAATCAGTCTTGTTCTTCCTCTCTCTCTTACACAGGAGCCTTTCAGGGAGAGTCTGGTGATGCTACATTATTAATGTGATACAGGTCTCCAGTGGAAACAGATGTGATATGTTTGGTTTCCTCTGATAGCCTGGGCTGAACACAAAGCAAATTACTGAATGTCGGAAGACTTGGGTTCATTGAGACTGTTCAAAGCACACATTTGAAAGAAGTTCTTAAATAATGAATCTTAAATTTCAAGCCTGTTGCATAACCAAAAGTTATATATGTACTAAAAAAATGTGTCCCAAATGATTTTGCTGAGACAAACTGCAAATGACATTAAAATGCATATGTGCAGCTTTAGGATTTGTTTGGTCTCAAACCAGGCACTGATGGTTGGAGTGAAAGATGCAAAATAGCACAGTCTGGGTGAACATAGAATTGCAGAATTGTTGAGGCTGGAATACATACAATTTAATTGAATATGCATAACCTCTCTGACAATTTTCCCAATCTATGGTGGAACTTTTATTTTTAAAAACATCACTTGACAAATATTTTCATTATTGTCCCTTGCTTTCTGCCAGGCTGTTTTACCCACAGTCTTCCCCACAAGAGGTCACGCAGAGGTAAAAAAAATTTGGTTTGGCTCAGGCTAGGTAACACTCCAGCTTCAAGAGAATTCTAAGGCTACTGTACAAAACCCCAGATTTTCAGTCTATCCACTCCAGCAATCTCTCCTATGTACATTCAGGAGCAACCTCAAACCACGGGATGAGTTTTATGTATTTACTGAAAAACCTGCCTGAGATTTGCCTTTCTAGATCATGGTGAACCTCTAACAAGACTTGACTAAAGCAATCAGCAGCAATCTCCTCCCAAGAACAAGTGCAGCAGTGTGACGGGACATGTTAGATTATGTCTCACTAAGGTGATAGCTTCAATTTAATCACTCTTCAGAAAGTAGCTCAAAAGAGAACATTGTTTCCCTTTCTCTGCTGAAACGGAGAGATTCTGGGTGACACCATTGATGGATCTCAGCTGCCACTTTCTTCTTCATCATCTTACTTCATCTTTTCACCTGCTTCTTGACTTTCTCGCTAAGCATTCCGGCAAACCTGGGAGAGAAAAAAAAAACCCAAAGGTGAGGCGGCTGAGGACGAGGCTGCCAGGACGGTAGCGGTGGAAAGGAGCCCAGGGGTTGTCGTGGCGATCGGGGCGGAGCGTGCGCGGGCGGGGCCGCCGGGGTGCGGGGCGAGGCGGCGGCGGGCGGGCGCAGGTGCGCAGGTGGCGGGGG
>VZTF01007556.1:1304392-1329134 GCA_013397755.1 Cnemophilus loriae | reverse complement strand
CGGACCGGCCGGAGCCAGCGGCGCCCCGGGGGCTGGTGCCGGCCGTCCCGGCAGCCGGAGCCCGGCGAGTCCCGCGTGCGAACCCAGGGGTGGGAAGGAGTAAAGCCGGGTCCTGTTAGTACTGTCACAGCTGTGTTTGGGCTTTGCCGGGCGAGGTCGTGGTGCTTGCGGGTCCGGCTGCCGGGGGTGGATGGGGGGTCGCGGTCCGTTCGTGCGGGATGTGGCTTCAGCCCCAGCGGCTCCCGCCCGAGTGGTTTCATGGCACTGCGGCCGCTGGCGGTGGCCGGCGGCCCGGCCGTGCCCTCCTTCGCCTGCCGAGCGTTGCTCTCGCCATCGCCGAAACTAAGTGCCAGGCGATGCCGGACTGGGAGCGTTCCCCGGAGCTGATGACCATCTGTTATCGCCGTGGAGAGGAGACGGGCAGCTGGCTAGTGGGGCAGCAGAAAACGAGATCAAAGGCAATCACAGCAAAGCGTGCCCCCATAATTACACTTTTGCATCAACAAAATGCGCTTTTTTTTCTATTTTTCATAAATAGTTCAGCGATAGGAAAGAGAAATCTCTGCTCTTTGTTTTGAGCATGCAGTACCTCGGAGAGTAATTTAACAACGTCCTTGCTGACAACACCCATCTTTTTTTTCTGGGGAAAATACAAACAGAGTAAATGGGACACAGTATTACTGCATATGTGGCAATTCTGGCATTAGAACAGAAAAGAGATGAAATTTAAAGGCTGAACAGGCAAAGAGGAGCAAGGGGGGTTTTTTTTAGGTGCTTACTTAATCGCCTTTCAGTGCAATTAATTGAACTTTGTGAGTCGTATTATATTCAGTGATGTCATCTTTTGCCCCGCCAAAGAAAAAATAATAGGATGCTCAGAAAGAGAAAAGGGGGAGGAGATCCTGCTTCTCGGTAGCATGAAGAAATAGGTTCCAAAAAGAATTGCACAGTGCAGAAATGCTCCTGCATGCTGTATTGTTTAGCTCAGATCATGGGAACAGAGAGATGACTTCTGATGGTCCAGTAAGACAAAAGCCACAAATGCTCAGTATTTAGTCCTCTGCCAGTTTCCCTGCAAGCATTCGCTAGGGTTTCCCGGGGTGACTCATGGGGTTTCACTTCTCCTTTAATAGGATTTGACCTGCCATCTCTTACCTGCCAGCTATCTCTCCTTTCTGAGGGCAGGGGGGGAAGGGGTTGAATTTGTCAGTGTTACATAACAGTTACCTGGAACACCTCACGTTCCCAAACTAGGGATGCCTCTGGACCACAGGCAGGAGATGAATTTCTAATATTGCAGATCAAGTGCAAATGGCTAGGAAAAACTTTCACAGGACACCACTTTCCAGTGTTCAAATGTTTCCTTTGTGCATTTCACAGTAATGCCTTTCCCACTCATTGAAGCAAGACAAGCAATATGTTTAACACTCCCTCCAGTAATGTGTAAGTAGTGTAACGAAACAAATGGTATCTACAGATCAAATATACTGCGTTCCTGCTTTTATTTCTCCCATCCCCTCAAATGCTGCATGACATCACTAACCACAGTCAGTGTGCACTGTAACCCCAGAACATATTAGGGAGTGGGGCTTGGTGTCCTCTGAGGTCTGGTGCTTTGTGAACTCCTTCTGATATAAGCAAGATCTTTTTTTTGTTTACTCTAGTGGATACTACTAGCTCTGTCATTTACCTGGAGTATAAAGAAATTAATTAGCTGTTTGGCAAGACTGTAGTGGGACACGTGGCTGCTTTGATGCTGTTGGTCTGTCTGTTTCTTTCTCACACACAGGAGCTGTGTGGGCAAGGGAGATCTGCCTGTTGGTGTCAACCCCCATCTCGCTTGTTCAGGGTTTTAATTAGCAGGACTTTGAAGGAGAAAGAGCAAGCAGAGACATCTCTTGTGCTGCAGGTCTGCCCTTAGTCCTCATCCTCTTCTCTTCTCCCTTTCCCTGCAGGAGCTGGAGTGGCTGTGGGGGACAGTGCGCTGGTAGCCAGCCATGATTGCCACTGGAGGCCTCCTGAGAATCTCGGCCAGGAAACAGGACCCCTTGAAACCCCAGAGTCAAATCCCCAAACGCAAACGCAAGGCCAAAAAGAAGCGCAAGAATGACGTGGTGGTGGTGAAAGGCAAGCTCAAGCTGTGCTCCGTCTCGGGGTTCATTGCCCTTTGTGGCATCCTGGTACTGCTGGTGGGCATCGCCTTGGCTGTGGTGGGCTACTGGCCAAAGCCCAGCCAGGTGTACAGAGAAAGCAGCTTTGGCAAGGGCCGGCACCCAGCACCACAGGGCGGCGCCCCGACAAACCTCTCCCAGAGCCAGGAAGGGGTGCAAGCAGGGATCCACCTGGAATCAGCCCCCAGAGCCAACACCTCCACCACTGCTACCGCCAGTGGGTCTCCCCCTACTTCCTCATCCCCCCAGGCCTCAGTGGGTTTCCTTTTCCGTCTTTTATCGAGCTACTTGCATTCAGACAAGCTGAAGGTGCTGGGCCCTCTCATCATGGGTATCGGCATCTTCCTCTTCATTTGCGCCAATGCGGTGTTGCACGAAAACCGCGACAAGAAGACCAAGATCATCAACCTGCGTGACCTCTACTCCACCGTCATCGATGCCCACAGCCTGCGGGCCAAGGATGGAGGCACCCCAGCCTCCGCCCCTCTCAATGGCTTTGTCAACTACATGCAGTCCCGGGGCCTGGAGCTAAAGCCTGGTGGTGAAGGCCTGGGTGCTGCAGCCATGCTGGCCAAGAGCTCCTGGCCACCAGGACTGGGTGTCTCCCTTTCCCCGCCAGATCTGGTGTCCTCACCGCAGCGTTCCTCCTTCTGTGGCCCACCACAGCCACCCAGCCTGGCCGAGGCTGTGTACAGCATCTGCCGTGAGCGTGCTGCCCTTGCTGGCCACCCTGCCACCAGCCCACCCTGCAGCCCACCAGAGAGCTGTGAGCGGTGCAGCACAGCCAGCTCCATCGTTGGCTCTTCATTGAGCACCTTCACCCTCCTGCCCTTGGGGCCAAGCAGTGGAGGGGGAGGCTGGCAGAGACCACCTGGTGAGCGGGGAGCCCAGGAGATCCCACGGGGGGAGTTTGAACTGAGCCTGACCAACCTCAGCAGCAGCCACACCAAGGGAGGCTGTGGGACAAGGAGGCACAAGCTGGTTCTCAGGCGGCAGAGCACCAGCTGCTTGCCTGATGCCAGGCGTCCCCTTTCCCCCGAGCCACCTCAGTCACCAGCTGTCAGGAGGGTCCTGGAATCCAGCCTCTTGGTAAAGGCATCTCCTAGCTACTCCAAATCTCTAGATCTGGGGGGATCACCACCTTCGGCTCCTCCTGCCATCACCAGGACAGACTCCCAGAGCTCCCAGTCTGAGCCTTCCAGCAGCAATAAGGGCTACAGCCACTTGGAGGAGGCGGGCACCTCCTTGCAGTCAGTTGCCAACACCGCAGCCAGTAAAATTCAGGACTGTGAGGAGGAACCAGTTGAGAAGACGGACCCCCTCAAGGCTACCAGCAGAGAACACACAGGGGAGCAATCCCAGCAAACTCAAAGACAGTACACAAATAAAGAGAAACTCGTTATGATTTCTAGGTCACATGCTGCATTAGGGCTGGAGGATGGGGAACTGGAGAGTACCGGCATCTAAATAAAACAGAGACGGCAAGAGGACACCTTGCATCCCTCCACACCTTCCCCGCTTCTTCATCTCCTTGTGGACTTAGGAGACCGATCAATATCCAAAGAGCTGCACTATGTTACCCTTGAAAATTGAATTCCATAGATCCTATAGATGACTTCAGGAGGAAAAAAGAAAATCCTTTCTTGTCTAATCGTGATTGTATGTTTCATGCAAGCCAAATTGTATTAAATATCCACAGTCCAGCAAGTTCTTTGGATCAGATTAATGCAATTTTGGATGGTATAGCTGTGCACTTTACTGTTTTGATTTTTAAGTGCCCCTTCTTCTCCTCTGATTTCTTTCTTGCTGATTTGCCACTAACTGCTTGAAAGCTGCAGGCACCTTTTTAAGCTCAAAAGCAATGTGGTCTTCAGAAAGAAAGCTGAGCTCTCTCTTTGTTTTGGTTCAATTACTAAAATATTTGCAAGGCCTTAAGGATGACGTACCTTGACAAAGAATGAGTTTGTTTAAATTCTGGAAAAAAATGACGATTTAAAAGAGACTGGAGCAGAACAGAGCTCTGATGATTTAGTTAAAACCATTACATTCCTGAATCCAAAATACATATTACTACATGATACTTTATCAAAGTATTATTACACATGTATTGACTAATAGCATTAAATGATTTTTTTAATAAAATATTTACAAACAAAACTTACAGAAAAAGATTTCATTATTTTGGTAAGTAATTACAGATATCACAAACTGTTTCATTTTTTACTGTGACAGATTATAGAAATGCTGTGAAGCCAAAGGCTTGCTTATACTTTTAAGGAGGTAAATTAATAATTTCTGTGTAATTTTGAAATAAATACTGGTTCAGTCCTTGAGAAACCACACTGTACTTCAACCAGCAGATTCTGTCTCCATTTCTGACAGTGCTCTGTGACAGACAGCCTAAGAAATGTGAGATTTTGACATGCTAAGGGAAGAATCTTTTCAAATGTTTGATCTTCTTTTCAGATTAGGTTTTTTGTGATACTAATCTTGAACTGCAGCATCTTCTTTTTGGATTTTTTAGTTCCCTTATAACTGTTGCATTAAGCCTTTCTGCTGTAGCAGTTCCTATTAGTGAATGCATGTGCTTAAGCTTATTTTAAAGCATAATGATAGCCCTGTCAATCTCTTAGCAGTTGGCCATGCTGAAGTCAGCAGCAGTTTCTCACTGAGTTCAGCATGATGAGGATTTCTTCCTGCATGAGAAAAGCATCAGGTTTCCTGAAGGCTGGAGAATACCTTGTCTGTAGGCAGAGTTTTGGTAAATTGATGAGCTGTTTCATTTTCGTAGCTGCAGCATGGCAGGCACTCATGTTTTGTCAAAACAGCTTTATGCACTCAGTAGATTTTGTCAATACTTCTGATTTTAAATATGGATGTGGCATTTCTCTACTATGGGAAGAGAAATCGACGTTAAACAAACACAATGTGTAGGCAGACAGAAATCTTTCTGTTGCAATTAAAATTTTTCTCGTGGTTCCGTGTTTTAAAGTGCTTAGCTACACATTTACTTACATTACAGTACATTGTGACATGGACTATAACTATCACTACATAGAATTGCATTTAGTTAGCCTGCAAAATTCTGTAATAAATAAGGCTAATTTAAAAGAAGAGAAGAAAAGAAAAAAAAAAAATTGGCCATGTTAGAGTCTTAAAACTGGAGAAGCAGAAGGTGCTTGTGCTTGTTCTCTTGAGCAAGAGAGACATCCCGGTGGCAATATCTTTCCTCCTGTCAGTGGCAACCACTGCACTGACAGTGCGAACATCGCTGTGGTGTTTTTTGCTGTTAAACCGCTAGTACAAAAATCTGCTGTAAAACTGCCCGGATTGGCATGGGTTGGATTAGGCACCACAGGAAGTGGTGAGCAGGTGGCTCAGCTGGCGCTGGCATTTGCATGGATCTTTCCTTTCAGTTCTCCATGGGCGTGTGCTTCTGCTCCTCCTGTGGCTTCCAACAACATTTATGAGATATATGTGAGCAGACTTACCTGGTACTGATGCAGATTCTAGTTATTGACAGAGCTGAAGACATCCTGTTTGTTGTTTTCCGCACTAAAACCTTCCATGGAGGTACAAGTGAAAAGGCAAGTTGTGTGGTACTTACTGGGGCATGGAATCCTCATGAAGATGTGACAGGGGTTTGTTTTATTCCAAGACGGGGAAACATGCATTTTAAGATATTCTTAGTAAATATTTCTTCTGTCATCTGAAGTGTGCTCTGGGGAAAAAAAAAAAGGCAACTTTAAATAGCCTTTGGTTACTCCTTAGATTGATTTAAATCAAAGCAGGCCAGTAATTATTCTGATGATTAATTTACTGCAAAGTCTTTTGAATGACAAAATTATAACAGTTTGTGTTTAATAAGTAAAATTATAGCTTGTTCCTGTGTTGCCAAAAAAGATGTGAAACACGAACTTCCATCAGTCGAGCTGGATTTTTAATAACAGCAGCAAGAAGTGATTTTCTAGCATATAAATTACTAAGCAGAGAAAGCTGCCTCTCTGTCTTTGCAAGTCATTATTTTTGCAGATTTATTAATTAAAACTATTTGTTGAGCAATTTGTGCAGGGGTGGAGTTAGAGTCAGGAACCTTTGTTTAAAATTCAAGCTGGGCAAGTTAGTCCAACACCCCAATGTTGGAAACCAACTGAGAGATTCAACCGCTGTGCACCATCTGTGACTGCTGTTAGTACAAGCAACTGGTAAAGAGCTGAGCCTTTCCTGGTGATACCCACAGGTGATGGGGTTTGTGCTTTGACTGGCTCTTGAGTGCTTCTGAGCTGGTCCTGACTGCTTCTCAGGACTGCCAGGCTGCCTCTTGGCCATCATTTGCACATCCTGTCACAGGATGCTTATGCATTTTCCTCCAATCCAGCCTCTTCCTTCTAGCCTTCCTCTCTGGTGTCCTGCCACCTAGTGCTTCCTCCACAGTCCTTGTCAAATGCCAGGAACTGCCTCTACTTGCCAGTATACAACTGCCTGCATGATGCAGGAAGAGATGGGCTGTCACACGTGTTTATTAAGAAGTTACTAATTAATTTAAATTAATTAATTTAGAAAAATTGTTAATGTTTATTAAAAAAGAATGATTAGTCCGTGTATTTGAGAAGTAATATCCCTGAAGATATGAGCCATACATTTTTGCTATGGAAAATTCATATTTTGGTTTAAAAATGTGTGCTTTGGTTTGATTTGGGTTTTTAGCATAGAAGTGCTATGATATTTATATAAAATTTCCAGAGGAAAGTTAATTTCTGCCTAAACCGTCAGAATACCCCCATACCTAGGAGGGAGGCTGTGTCTGTTCATGATAAGTGTAGATGCTGTTTGGACCAGTCTGAGGACAGGCAAATGCCCTAATTGTACTTCAGTCGTGCTGCTGTTTGTTACAAAATCCTCAGGACTCTGGAGAAGCTGCTGACGTGAACATCCTGTAACCCAGTTCTGGCTCAGTTTTCACTGGCTAGCAAAGTATTTAGAATCCTTGTATTAACCTGGCTTGCTTGGCTGGACTAATTTACAGAACTCTCCAACTGCTGATGTATCAGCAGATCTACTGCAAAAGACTATAGCCCAGATGTATTAACCTGTATTGTTTAGATACATTTTTAAGAGCCTTTTCAAGGACTGATGCTGTCCAACAGTGAGCAACAGTGCGCTTAGAAACATCGAATTAGGTAACTGTTGACATAGTTTTAGGTCTGCAGTCTGAAATACAGATGTTATGGATTGTTGCAATTTTCATAACAGCTGGAACAGTTTACACAGAAGTAGCAATATGACTGCAATTAAACACCAGTTTTTATTACAAGTAAAGGAGGTGACAGAATGATAAATCTTATTGAATTTCAGTTGGAAGAACAGCCTTTGATGATGCTTAACAGTTTTTCTTTCTATACAAAACCCACACAAAATATAATGCTCACTGCTAGCTGGCTAGTAAAATCTTAGTAGTGAATAAAAGTATAGATTTGGGGGGGCATTTTTTAATTCTAGGCAACAAAAAAAAAGGTTTCTCTATCACCTCTCCGAGACTGTCAGTAGCAATAATGTAATGCTTTAGCTAGGTCACTTACTTGCTGTTTTTAAGTTTGGGCTTATGAACAGTGAACAAGATGCACAGCATGTGCAGGCACAATCTGAGAGGATAAATAAGTTATCACAGCCACAGGAAAAGAGTCTTTCGTGGAAGAGTATACCGTTATTATTTCATTTCAGAAGCCAGAATTTCTGTTTACTGTTTCTAGAAGCTCCAAAACAGAAAAGTCTCAGTGAGCGCACTAGAAATTCTCTTCTACCATTTCTCCACTCTAAGCAGGGAGACAGAGGGAAACCCTGGAGATGTGACAAAGGCACTCACAATCAAGTAAAATGACATTGAAGTTTGGATGGGGGAACTAGGCTGCTAGAAATGATCTGACTGGATTACAGGATAATTCAGGAAACAGAGGAACATGGCATGTATTTTTCCACTAGTTAGTCTTTTATCTACATTTTAGTTGGACAGAGGTAGTAATGCCAAAATGCTGCTTTTAATGGGGTTTTTATCCATTGTTATTCTTTTTAAATTACATTGCAATGAGACAGAAAGCTTATTTGGGGAGAGTACAAAAAGAGATGCAAACTAAACAAATGTCAAAAATTACTGTTAATAACTCAGTCCGTGAGGTTTCCTTCACCTTCCTCTGCACAAAGAAATTTCAGTCTAAGATTTCTGAGCGTTAATTTTTCTTTCTTCCTTTCTTGTCTCCCACCATTTCTCCAAGCTGGGGTTAAACAAAACACATGTGTTCACTTTATGGATCAGTTTTGCTGAAACACTGTTCTATTATTTTCATGGTAGCAGAGTTACCTGGTTATATGACAAGTTTGGTTCTACTGAGGACACATAGCTGAAACTCTCAGCTGTAATACCAACACATAGCCTCCGATTGCATTTTGCTCATCACTCATAAGATTTGGCATGATCCTGCCTGATCTGCTTGAGAGCAGGCTGAGATGATACCATACAGCTCCCATTTTGTTGCCAAAAGCTAAATCAGCTGTATCTAAAGGAGCAGGACTTCAGAACATGACTGTCAGTTCTGGCAAGACTTGGAGCTGCTAAAGACTTTGCAAAGAGGTGGCTTGGTACAGGGTGCAGTGCAGCTCCCTTCACACCTTGGAGCAGCACAGAAACCTGTGGCAGGGTCTCACACAGAACTGCCAGCAAAGGCACATGAGAATCACCAGAGTCAGCTCCGTATGGACAAATCCCTAATGAGATAATATGATACTTCTGCAACACCATAGACTAAGCCTTCCTCACTCATTCCTGGAGTCTGCTTTAGGTCTCTCTGAGGGGTGTAAAAGGTTTTTAATTCACTGACTTTCTAGTCAGAACTCATTTTAAAGAAATGCAATTTGGTCTCAGAGCCTAATAGAAACTACTATTTAAAATGCTTATAGAGTCCCCGTTAAATTAGTATCAGATGACCTCTTAATGTACTTCCCTCTAATATGCCTTGGGTACAGAGCACGACTATCTTCCTCTGTGAAAACAAGACAGAGATACAGCAACAAACAAAGACCAGATTTTTATTTTCTTTAAAAGGAGAAGAGTGTAGGCACCAGCATGCGATGATGACAGCATGCAAGTATCTGCCTCTGAGGGACGATTCCAAACCATGCAAGTAGCCTGCTGTGGAACAGAGCTTTGAACACTTGTCCTCCAACAGGAGATCCATCCTTCAGCTTTAGCAGAGCCTCTTTCTGCATGTGAGGCACTGAAGTGCTAATTTAGTTCACTGTCTTTCAGAGTCATCACACACAATATTATATAAAATAACTTAGCAAGACCTCCCTGCAGAATATTTAAGGACACAAGTGATACTAGACAGCTGATAACATTCTATTTCAAAGGAGAAAATGAGAACAGGTAAAGTCTGGCACTGCTTATTACCTAATTGTGGTAACACAGCATAAGATGATGATAGTAGCAGCTCTTTGGTTTTGGAAATTTAAAACTGTCTGCTGGCACTGCTAACGTAATTCACACTACAGGCTGCCTTGAGGCTTGAAAATGCAAACAGAACAGTTCTTGTCCTTGTGTCTGTCTTTGCAATGTGTACAGCGTCTGGAGCAGCAGCACTGAAGCAAGGACGGGTGCTGAGGCTGCATCTCTCACCATCTCTCACCACAAGCAAGCTGTGGAAGGAAGTTGTTTCTTTTAGACCATTAAACCAGAGTTGGTGCACTGTCATCTTAATGAAGCACATGCACTCTTTACAGTACTGCTTGGGTCCAGTATGCAAAGGAAAGGTGAGGATGCCTTCCTAGCAACATTATCTGCAAGAATATTCTGCCTCTTCTCTGGTGCACAGAGAAGAAAACCTGAACACAAGTTGTAGCGTAGTTCTGGGATCAGTGAGCTTCTAATGCTGCAGCAGTGCTGTGTCTCAGTAGCCATTTGGTTGGTACATGCTCGTCACTGACAATCTGGGAAGAGAGAAAAGGATCCCATGATGAGCTATGGAAGGTCAGCAGCTTTTAGCCATCACCAGTTTGTATGTCAGCTGCCAGCACGGAACCTAACGAGCCCCAGGAGTTACCTAAAGAGCAAAAACTTCTCTTGTGCAAGTTGCGTTATCTCTAATGCCACCAAGAAGGCGCTATTGAAGATGGCAAGCAAAGCAACAAGTCACTGAGTTTCCATTGTACTTGTCCTTGCAGTTTTGGGTTGTCAAATGTGGGAAAAAAGAGGAACCACAAAATGTTGCAGTTCCACCAGGAGCAGTGAGTAGCGCTTGGCTGCTTCCTCCTATGGCTCCCTCTGGTTTCACTCATGACACCCTCCATAAGAGCTCTCTGCATTTCACTGGCAAAATGAAATGCAGTCCTCTACTCAAATAAATGTTTTAGGCTGCCTAATGATTCACCAACAGGTTGAATTCTCATATAGGGAACAGATTTCTCAACAGCAATGTTTTCTGGCAAACAAATTAGGTATGTATCTGTCACTGTTCAACCCCTGCCAGCAACTAAGTACCTCACAAAATGTTCTGCAGAATGTCTTGGCTTAGTTTACAGCTCTAGTTGCAGTTTAGGCAGATATACTCAGGTAACTCTGCCACTATAAAAATAATAGAGCTATGTGTTCAGCAAAACTGATAAAGTGGTAACAAGTGTTTTGTTTAATCCCAGCCTGAAGAAATGGTGGGAGACAAGAATCAGGTTTGGATCGACAACAGATCCTTTATTTAGAATTGCCATTTTAAAATTCAGTTTCTTGTTAGAAATGATATTTTCACACCATCAGTTCAGACATTCTCAGATACTTTTGTAAATTCAAGATGTCAAAACATTAGGAAATTAAAGCATAAGTTATTCAAATTACTTTAAAATGAGTTCTGGTTTCCTATGAGCAGTTGGAATGCTTATAAAGTGCAGGGAAAATAAAGATTCCTCCCTAAATATTTTTAGATGTTCACAAGACATTTCTTTTTTTAACATAAAAACTGAATACATGTGGCGGTGGGGGGGATGGAGAAGTTTTTTGTCAGCAGGAGGTTCAAGGTGAGCGATATATCCATTGTAAAGACATGCTGATAAATGTTCCATACTATGATGCTGGATTGCTTAATCTCTTTTGTTTTCCTTCCAACCGCATGTGATGATAGACTATTTGTATTACACATAGTAAATGGAAGCAATATCTAGTATGGAGCCTTCTTTTGAAAAATCTGTGTTTGATCAACATAGGGAGTGTGTAGTTTTGGTGACTTTGAAATAGTAAGTAATGCACTGGTTTTACGGTCTTAAAATATAGAAGCATTAGCAAGTCTCATTCTATGAAGAATAGTCCTGAGAATTGCTCTGCTTCTCTGTCAAGGGCTACATCTTAATCATTTGTTTCATTTGTATCATTTCATTTCATTTGTCATTAAACAAAATCTTTTGTTTAATTGAATAATTCTGTTATGGTAGAGAGTGTAAGCAATTGTTACACATGCTTGAATCTGCATCAAATGCAGCAACACGACATAAAAAAATCAGCATGGTTATGCTCATCGAAAAGACATCACTTCTACATAGCCCAAAGAACAGCCAAATGCTAAAAACTGAAATTCTGGTGCAACACATGGGGTAACATATGCACTCAGAGTGAAACAGGTGCCATAGATGGAGATGGCAATGAGGAAATAGCTGATTTCAGCACAGCAGTGATTTAAAACCATAGACCTGATAATCAGAGCTGCTTGAAATGGGAGGCTAGATTGAACCTGCCACAAGTTGCCAAAAAAAAAAAAAAAGGGAGAAAAAAAGAAGAAGAAAACCCAAGTAGTAACTGAAGGCAATGCCAAGGAGCTCACCTACAGAACATGAAAGCTGCTCAAAAGGAGAGTGGAACTCTCCCCATCAATACCACATCATAAGTCAGGCACATGGGTGGGAAGAGGCCCAACTTAAGGCAGGAGTTATTCCCAAGGCAAGAGATCCTTAGTGCCAGCTTGCTGTTTTCAGGCCCCACACCACTGTGACTGGTGTGTCCTTAGAAGATGTTCCCCCTCCAGAGACTGGTGGAGCATTTCCTACGACTGCAGGCTGCAGCACAGAGACCCTCCCTTAGCGAGTGAGGAACAGGGACACCAGTGACAACAGCAGCCTTAGCTCAGCTCTCCCTGTGGAGGAGCCCAGCACCCTCAGGAGCAGGAGCACGGAAGAACCATTTCATAATGGTAGAATAGAATAGTTTGAGTTAAAGGGTTAAATGATTTGAGGAAGAGACCTTCAAGAACATCCAGTTTCCACCCTCTTGCAATGGGTAGGGACAGCTTCCACTAGACCAGGTTGCTCAGAGCTGCATCCGTCTTGGCATTGGACACTTCCAGGGATGGGGCAGTGACAAGTGATGGCTGATAAGCTTACATGTCCAAGGTTGGAGCCAGCCTGAGACAGGACAGCCCATGACACTAAATCCTGCAATTTGCTGCTGCTTCTCTGAGTCGTCTGAGTAAATGGAAGACTACAGGGAGAACTTGTGCCCCTTCTCACTGATCTTAAACAACCAGCATCTGCAAAGGAAAGTGTAAGTGCTGCTCTGTGAGACCCTGATGTACACTTGCTGGTACATTTACTGCAATCCCATTTTGTGCTGGCTCCACTTATTTGCAGTAAGTCAGCAGTACACTTGCTCAGTTATTCCAAGTAGGATTACAGCAGCTCAGAGATTTCGGGATGGTTCAGTGCCCCCACTGCAACACGGGCTCTGCAAACCAGAGCAAAAGGGGCTTACAAGCAGCAGACTAACAGCTGCCAAAGCGAGCTAGCCCAGAGCCCTTGCCAGCTCAAAGGGGTGACATTGGGCATCCTGCTCTGCAGCAACAGGCTGAGCAAAAGGTTCCAGCTGGGAAATGCAGTCAAATACAAAAGCATCATGGAAGGCTTGGAAGTGTAGGGCCTCATGCCTAAATGGATAAATGGATTGGAGGAAGAATAAACTAAGAGTAGAATAGAAAATAAACAGCAATGGGAAAAGCAGTGCTAAAAAAAGTGGTCTAGTGATGGGGCAGTGAATCAACTCAGCAAATTCTACTTTAAGCAAACCTCAAGATTCGTAAGGGTTTTGACTGATAATATATTAACATTATAATGTATTTATTTATAACTCACTTTGTAAAGGTTTGCATAACAGTACCTAAAGGGTTTCAATTATCCAGGCTGAAATTATATTGCTTCAATATAATTTTATTTCAATTATGTTTTATTTGTTCCAATATAATTTGACTATTTCTGCAAATAATCATTTCTGGGTGCTTTATGTGTGAAATTAGTAGATACAGTAATTTCAGTATCAGCCTCAGAGGCTAGTTAGTGGGTTTTAGTAAAGTAAGTCAAGAGCAAAAACATCTTTTTCACAAAGCTAAAGGTGAGAGAAGAAAATCTTTTTGTCAGCAGAGCTGCCAAGTCTCCCAGAGGCCCCTCAGCCTCCTTCTTGTCTGGCCAAGGTCCCTGTTGAGGCTGGATTTCCCACAGGTCACCTAACACAAGGAGACAGCACCCCCTGGGATAAGACTCAAGAATCAGGTCCATAGATTTTATACAGATAAAAGAATTAATTATTCTGTGAAGCAGCATGCTCACATCAGGATACTGTATTTGGAGGCAAAGCCTTAAAAAAGATCTGATTGTGCAGAAGAATCTCTGCATTTGTCAAATAAATTTATTTCAGCAAACAGAATTCCCAGCAACTCTCAATAGCATCCTTTATCGTGCAGAAAACTGGGGGGTGTGATTTGGTCCCAGCAGCATCAGATAAGACCTCAGTGTCACTGAGAGCACTGCCTCCTCTGCAGTCTGGGCAGGACTTAAGCTCAAGTCAACCTAATTCTGAAAAACACCTGTGAACCACAGAGCATCCTAAGCTTAGCCCTCTGCCTGAAGGGAATTTATCAAAAGAAAAATCTTCAACAGGTCTTTGACTCCAGTTCACTACTGGACAAGCAGTTGAGCAGATTCTTTGTGTCAGAAAAAGACAAGTCAAATGTCCCAGAAACTTTACAAGTGTATTAGAAACGCAGTGTGATCACCTCTAAAACATTTACTTGTCACTATTTAATGCTTATTCAGTAATATTGTTTTCATACTCAACAGAATAAAAGCTGAAGTAGGCACCTACTAGCAGATAATAAGTGCTGGATTTCTAGCAGACGGATGTAAACTACTCTCTCAGAGGTGCTCACCTCTCTTTTTTATATTAAGAAACTGAGGGTTCAAAGGGTAGTGAACAGCCAGGCAGCAATTTACTGGGGTTTTTTTTTTTCATTTCAAAGATAGAATTATCTAAGTGGTATGTCCAGTTTAAAATAAGATTTGTTTTGCCACCTCTGATCCAAGCAGTGACACCCCACATCTTGCAACTTGGATAAAAATAAATTTAAACACAATTTCTAAAAGAAGTTGTTGATGTTTTCAGCTGATTTTAAAGAGCAGTTTTCTAATCAGACAATCAAAAGTCACAAATGAAAAGAAAAAGCTCTGGGTGGACATTCAATACCTTTTTTAAAAATTTTTATTTCTTAGAAATTATTTAATTTCTTTTTCACGAGTGGGAAAAGTATGCTCTCATTTAATGTATAGTTGGTTTTAGACTCTTTTTACAAGACTTGCTCCATGTTTCTGCTGCGCAGGTCAGTGACCAAAACCCATGGTCAGAAGCCAGCTTCAGAGGTGTTAAGCCTACACAGTGCTTGGATTTAAGTCCCTCTGGGAGGGGTTTTGAGAATAAAACTGTAGAATACAACTACACAGTTACTTAGGATTTATAGGCCCCCAGATGTGGCCTTCTGGTTCTAATTCTGGATAGTCACTTCCACAAAGAAAGTATTTACCAGCATTTAAATATTCCCCAAGACATGGATTTTTCAACGAGAACACCTATTAAACTTGTCTTTCATTCCAACAACTACTTTTAGTTCCAAGACAATATGATGAGAAAAGAACGGAAAACTTCCCAGCAGAGAAGGCATTGGACATTTCTCTGATCTTTTTCTCTGATCTCCAGAGTGCCATAAGCAAGCTTCTCTCCTGGCTAAGCCTGCAGCTTTGCATGTGAGGGTCAGGGTGACACCGTAAGGAGTGTGGGCCTGCGCAAAAAACTGCTTCAATTGCTTTTTTGCCAAGTGGAAGATTTTGGGAGAGTTGTTTTTGTGGGGTTTTTTTTGTTTATTTGGGATTTTTTTGTGTATTTTTTTTTACATAAGAGGTTATGAGGAGCAACAGCAAGTGTTGGTAAATGTTTTAAATTGAGGGATTATTCCTTCTACCTGCATGCAAAGAACGAGGGTAGAACTTCTGCCTTGGTAATACACTACCACATAGAAACTGTGCCTAACAACAGCTGAATAAAACACAGAAATAAATTGGGTCAAGAAGGTCAATTTACTACTCAGCCCTACAATTTCCTGCTCGTAGTTGAAGGAGCCGGCAGGATGATTGTAGGGTTCCCGCCTGAAGCCACCACCTTTCTGCTGGCTCTGCTGTGCCTGCAGAAGAGGCTGGCACCTTCCTGACGTGAAGCAGGTAAACAAGGAGGTGTCCCTGCTTACTTCTGCGTATGTACAAAGTACAAGACTACGGAAAGGGAAAGCCAGCTGAACTAACCAACAGAATCTTTATTTGTTTTAACACAGAGACATACGGTTCTTTTTTAATCGCATCTAACCTGCAAAATATGTAACAACCAGGAAAAAAAACCTGGCCCATCTGATGTTTAGCACCTGATAGTGACCAGGGTATTCATGATGAGGTATTTACAGAACATTCTTTCTTTTGGCTTTGGCATCCTGTTTATTAGAATAGCTAGTTTAACAAACATCCAGTTAAAACCAGATAAGACACAAGGAGATGCTGTAGTCAAAGCCTCCTCGCAACTTGCTTGGAAAACGCTTGTCATTGTGGTGCAATTCATCATTGAATACTTTCACAAAGAGAAAAAGTCACAGTGGGTAATAGTTATTGCCAACACCAATGTTGTACCATTATTTCAATAACTCAAGTTAAATTCAACTAAATTCAATTAGAAGATAGTGGTAGATTGCATTTCTATATAAACTACCAGTGCTTATAAAGAAAATTACTCAAAGGGAAAAAAATAGGCAAGTTAGAGATCATAAAGAGAACAAAGAAAATCATAGGAAAAGAACAGCAAATGCAGGGAACAAAGAGTGAATCAAACTGCCTTCTGGATCTGAATTTCAGCGTAACTTCCCTACAATAGTCATAAAGAAGGGCAATTAATCTTCTTCAGCAATATAAAGACATTTTCATTTCAGAAACTCTCTCCCTCTTATTTTACATCGTAAGTATCTAATAATCAAATATATTTCAATTAATTTGAATTAAAAAAACCAAGGAACAAAAACATAGATACCCTCGGCTAAAGCAGAGCACCAAAAAAGTTTAAGACTTAGTCAAGTCTGCTTTTATAATCTCCATCACAAGGCTGAAAATGTGTTCTTATTATTTTAATAGCATTACAGAATCTTATTTTGGCTTGGTTGTCATTAGAGACTAAAGAGATGAATTTGGTAGACATTTGGTTTCAAGTGCTATTCTAAATTGTCAAGATTAATCACAATGATACAACTTAAGTATATATTTTAACTTAATGTACCAAAACAAGTTATTCTACTCCCAAGATAAGTGAAATTAATTAGCCTACTATCATTATAATAACCCTAAAACAGAATTAAACTTAATTGGAACCTGTATTCACTAAACCCCCAAATGTTTACAAGTGCAGGTTCACCACACATTTGCTACACTCCAGTGCCATCTGTCTATAAAAAGATAATTAACATTTTCAATAAGAAGAAATACAGCATGTTGTTAAGTGTATTTGGTCCTAGGCCATTGAATCCGCTTCAGTTCTTACAATGAATGACGTTGCTAATCCTCTTCTGAATTAGAAAAGAAAACCAAAAAAACTAAGAAACACTGTTTCTTTAGTGTATATTTAAAGCAAATTTTCCTGAAAAAAAGATCATCCACCATGCCCTGATACAGAGATGCTCTCTGAGGTGTCACTCTTAAGTACTCCCCCAAAATAACCTTGGAGTCTTCCTCTAACAATTTAGCTGCCCTTTGAAGACCCCAGAGAAGCTGGGAATAGCTACTCTGGAATTTGCATTTAGAAGACCATTTGGGGACAGCCTTTTCAAAGTCCACAACCTTCAGTGGAGGGACATAAAAATAAATGCTCTGCCAAGCACTGCAACACAAGGGATCTGACACAGACCCCAGTGTGAGTACAAAGCAGGTTCATTAAATGCAGAGCCTTTCCTTTCCTCCAGCACAGTGGCTGGCCGGGGTGGGTTGTTTCCTCCACTCCCTGTGAAAATTGTACAAATACAGGGCTTTGTTTTTTCAAAAGTTTGGTAACAAGTTTTAAACCAGCCTGCTCTTAATTTAACAGAGTGCATCCTGGCCGTTCTTCCTAAACGTGTATTCCCACACACCTCGTAGAGAAGCAAAATACCGTGTGCTTGATGCTACTACACTTTTTGTGTGTGTGTGGAAGGGGACTTACTTCTTAACCACACACTCTTTTTTTGAAATGCACACTTCTTTATTTTTCTCACGGAAGAAAGAACAAAAAAAAAAAAAGGGAAAAAAGAGAGGAACTTTTAAAATACCAAGTATCCCTTTTCAAAGAGCAAATAGAGCAGATAAGGGAAGAAAGGCGTTTTCCACGCGCCCGACCGACTCCCTTCCCGCGGCTCTATGGATGCGCGGGGCCGGGAGGCGGCCGGTCCCTTCCCGGCGCATCTGGCTCTCCAGCGGTGCCATCTGCTGGTGCCGCTGCCGCCAGGCTCCGCCGGGAACGCCGCCCCTCTGCCGGAAGGGCAGCGGGCACAGATCGGCTCGGGCCTCGGCCAGCAAAGGGCAAAGCCGGGAAACGTCAGCCCCAGCCAAAACTCCGGTTTAGAAAAGCGCTCTTGTGCCCTTGTATCCTCCTCGAGGCATTTTACAAAGAAATTTCGTTAGATAAAGAAAAGGAGAGGAAGAGGAAAGCAAAGAAAAGGATTTAGTGCTATACCTCATTTTATTCCAAAAATGCTATTTCCGTAAGTCAGGCAAAATAATTTTCTCATTAAGTAGCTACTAGGTCAAAGGAAAGCACGTACCTCACAATACTGTCTTAACAACTGAAACCATTTACCTGGTACAGACATGCAATGAATGAATGATCGTGTTGCAATCATGGTTTGGAGTCAAATCAGAGCAGTGCTAGGGATTAAGCTAGAAAAGGTGTCTCTAGGCAGTATTCAGAGAGGAGAAGGCAGGCAGGCAGGCAAATAAAGGAGAAAAGTTGAGGGTGCAGGACCAGGGCAGAAGGTGAAGCAAGGCAGAAAGAAACTCAACCAAGTAGCAGTGTGCTTTCGGGCACCAGAGGTGTCTGGCAGCAGTTTTTGGATCAATGGGTGACTGCTGAAGGGTCTAATTCTGTAAATCACAGCTCACTTTTCTTTGCAGTACACATGCTCACACACATCGATGGCGCAGGTTTAGAGCTAGGCATTTCACCATTACAATATTTGGTGGTGTTCCTCTCAAATTTTGCTCTACTTTTTTTCACTGGACTCCTAAAAAGATTATTTCCTGCCAAAAATGGATTAATCATACCCACCCCTCTGACCTCAGCCCAGTGCAGCTCAGCCCCACTGCAGTTGTCTGCCTTCTCTACCCTTGCCAAGCGTGGGTTCACCAAGTTCACCGAGGACTGCAACAGCTTTATCCCAAACTTGTTTTCTGATCAGGTGCATATTCTGTTGCTTCATTTTTTTGCAAACTGTCATCTGTTGTCTTTGCTTTTTCTTGTTCCATTTCCAAGCTTTTCAACATATCTGAACTTGCTGGCAGCAGAACAATTACTGACTTTGAGCAGATACCTCCAGCTGTAGGAAAAGTTCCATACGTATCTTCAGGCTGTCCCCTTGCCTCACTGATTTCTTTTTCTTTAATTGCAATTGAGGCCTCAGCAACATTTTCAGACGGTTTATCATCAGCTACTACTGTTGAGGCAAGCTTACAACTTGCAGCAGTTGCTCCTATTTCAGCCTTTGCTACATTATTTGGGAGGTCTTCACTGCTTGTTTCTTCCACATCTGTCTGCATTTCTCGCTCTTTACTCTCTTCCTTACCACGGGAGCCCACATTAATTGAACACTCACAATAATAGTAACCAGATTCCTGCTTCTTCTTACGCATGGCACAAAGATCAATTCGACTGAAGACCTCTGTGCCAAAGTGGCTGTCTTCGTATTCCTTATACAAATCTGTACCAATTTTCCTGAGGCCCTGTATATTGAAAGAATAATGTGACATATCTATAATATATGTGCACAAATACACACGCACTTTAGGAAGTAGTGTCAAGTATTATCTTAACAAAACCCAGCAAAGACAATGCCACCCCCACCACTTCACCCCTGATTAGGATAACAGCATCAACTTTATGTGGTGGTATTTAAGTTGATACCAAGAAAAGTCAACCATTACAAATTAAAGTTATAGGAAGTCTGCCAAATCCTCCATCTACCCCACCCTCCTCAAAGAAAAAAAAACATGCCAAACATACAAAATCAGATCAATTTAACCTACTGTTATTTAAATGCATCCACCTACTTTTAGATATTTCAAGCAAGTTCACAGTCACCGTATATAATTATTCTGAAGTGCCTTTAGGAGGGCTTGCTTGATTTCACCTAGAGTTTACTTCACTCAGTTTCATCTTACAGCTAGCTTAACAGACTGAAAAGTTAACCCTTTTCCTTGGTGTTCACACTCCACAAGAGTAATTAAATTGTGTGCTAAAGACAGGCTAGAAATAGAGTTCATGCACCTTCATCCCTGTGAGCAAAGTAGTATTCAAAAGAAATTTAACTCAGTGACTTACTGAGAAAACAAGCTCATTTCAGCAAGTCAGAAAAAGCAGCATCTCTGAGATAGCTACCAAGCACTGTCAATATCTCAATGGCCAAATGCTACAACAGTCAGGACACACAAATGAAAGCACACACTCCTGGAGATGTGTTTTCAAATGTTGACATGTTCTTTTCAGACTAGGAAAAGTAACTTCTCTTGCCATAACCAAAGCATATGCTTAGAAATCATGGCAGTATATGACTGTCAAGACTAAAAATCAGCAGTTCCTCAGAGTAATTTCTTCGCTTTTCTCTCAATCAACAAGTTTGGGCACAGCAGCACAGGCTGCCCTGTACAGGTGTCACCATGGGTGAGCAACCCAACAATTTCATGGTTCCTGGGGCTTTAATTCAGACAGCAACAGGCTGCCAATTGATATAAGGGGCTCCCACAAAGCATTTAGCCTATAGCAAACCACATATGCTAGGGGTACATATGAAGATGTAATGAAGGACAGATGAATCATTAAGCAACAAAGAATGATCTCCACCTTCTCTTAACCTAATGAGTATGTGAGCTAACAAGGCTCCAAGGAGCAGCACATTGCCTCAAAGAGCTCTCAATGAGTTTGTTCAGACATGCTCCCAAACACCAGGGGAAGGTAACAGAGAAAGTATTTTTACAAGATTTCTTCCTCATAATGACAGCCTTATTAGCAGGTGGATATGTACAGCTCACAGCACAGGGATTGTGGGACGACAGCCAGAACAGCCAGTGTCACCTGGAGAGAAGCAGATATAGATAGCTTCACAACCAAACACATCAAACCATTAGGCACTGCTGCCCGAGGTGGCTAAAACACTTGCAAGTTTAAATAAACCAACAGCACACCTTTTTCTGTGCCCCAGAGATACCTATGTGTCAGTCAGAGACAGGCTGTTCGGAAGCCAGGACCTACATGTCACCTAAATGCCACGAGGTTCAAGTTCTGCTGAAATGCAGAGACACGCTGTGCATGGGCTGTTTTCTGGGTAACTCAGGAGGATAATAGAAACTTGAGTAAGGTCATATCATTGAAGATAACTTATCAAGCAGCCAGAAGAGGGCAGGATTAGGACTGCCCTTCCATTAAAAAGCACCAAATATTTTAATAAAAGTATCTGACTTGTTAATACCTGTTAAATAAAAAGTATGCTCTCTCACAATCCAGGGTAGACCACAGCTATTTCCAGACCTGCACCAAGTGAATCTACTTAAAGCAGCATAAAAGGGAACGAACAAGTATTTTCCACTTTAGCGCAGAGGCACTTGATCCACAGCTTTGCTCTGGCAGAGGTGAGAGCAGGCAGCGCCCAGCACTGAAGGCTAACAGCCCACACTGCAAAAGTTCTTTGTCTGTGTGCTGGAGAAGGCTCTTACTATAGGTAATGAAGTGGATTCTCTTAAGAGGTGACCTGTTCCCTTCTGGCTCATTGGAAAGGTAGAGGTCAAAACACCTGAAGAACTCATATTTTTTATATATGCCAGGGTCACACTGCCCATTTTGAACCTGATCTTCAAAGAGCACATACTGCTCCTTTGGTAGCTATTCAGAATAAAAAGCACACAATCCAAGATCTCTCCAGCCTCTTGGGATATTTAGACACACAACCAAAGCCAAAGATGCACAGCTTCTCAAGGCAAAACTTTACAGTTGTATTAGTTTTAAAGAGAACCAGCTCCTCTTTCCCCACAAAAGGAAACAAGGTCTGCAGCTACATCATCAGTATCATCACATACCTCTCATTAACAAAGTATTCTTGAGATGTCAAATATAAACTGCCTTAGCAATTACCTCTTAAGCTTCATATAAAAAGAACTTACAATGTGTGAAATACTTAAACAGCACCCTTTCTACAAGGAAACATTTATTTATGGTATCAAGAAAGTAATTACAGCCAGTAGATGGCATCATAATAACTTAAGTGATATTTTGTCTTATTCATACTTTGGCATCTTCTAGTGTTTAGGAAGGCTGATTTCTCTCCTGCACTATTTAGGAATGGGATACTATAAAAGTAATCCGTTTCCTCCTTTTTTATTCATGCTATATTTTGAAATAAATGCAGTAAGTTGACAGTGTCAACTTCTGTGTCATATCTCAAGACACATATACATTAATCTTCCAGTTTGGTCCTTGAGATTATGTCTTATGTCTAGGGTTGAGCCTTACTAACCTCAGGGAGATTTGTACATGGATTTACCAAGTTCATATGCCCCTAATAATCAACTCAACATATGGCTCTACTCTGCTTGGGTTTCACAGTCCTGGTCTGTAAAATAATATTTTAGGTGCAAAGGTTTTATTGTGAAAGCAAATTTCTTCAGAAACTAGTAATTCTTGGTAAACAAGGGAAGAGCAGTGAATATTATCTAGCTGAAGTCCAGAAAGGTTTTTGACACTGTTTCCTGTGAGATGTCCATAGAGAAGGCTGGTGAATTATTGGCTGGCTGAACAGCAAGGTGGATTGAAAATTGGCTGAACAGCCAGTTCCATATGGCAATGGTCAGTGGCACAAAGTCTAGCTGGAGGCTGGTAACTAGAGATGCACCCAAGGGGCCAATACTGGGTCCAGTACTGTTTAGCATCTTCTTTAATGATCTAGATACTGGGGCAGAGTGCACCCTCAGCAACTTCACCAATAACAAACTGGGAGAAGTGCCTGATTCACTAGAGGGTGCTGCCAAACAGAGGTAACTCAACAGGCTGGAGAAATGGATTGATAGGAACTTAAGGCTGAACAAGAAGCACAAAGGTCAGCCATAGGGGAGTAATGAACCCAGGCAGAAGTACAGGCTGACAGCTGACTGCGAAGGAGTTTTGCAGAAAAAGGACCTAGAGGTCCTTGTGGACACCAGGCTAACCATGAGCCAGCAGTGTGTCCTTGCAGCAAAGGCAGCCAATGGTATCCTGGGCTGCCTTAGGAGGAATGCTGCCAGCAGATTGAGGGAGATGATTCCCCTCTGCTCAGCGCTGGTGAGGCCACACCAGCAATACTGCATCCACTTCTGGGCATACCACTTGATAGTCCAGCATTCAAAGACCTATACACTTGCATGATTATATATATATATATGCAAGGAGATGGCATACATAAATCATGCTATGTGAGATTACACTATATTTAGTGCTAGAGATCAAAAGCAGAGAGCACGCAAGAAATTACAATTCTATTTTTTAATTTTAATTTCATAGTGAGAGGAAGTGTGAAAATACTCCATACAAGAGTCAACAGTAATTCCTACGTGCCTACTGTATAGTTTCTTTTGCATTAGACATTGAGGATGCCTGTGCTTATGAAAATCCCTATAGGCAGTATGAAAGAAAGAGCCTCCAGCACAGAACTATCAGTCCTAGCCAACTTTGATTTTATCATGTATACAAAAGGCTAATATCAAGTCAATATGGAGTACTTGAACAAGGTCATTTTCTTCAGCTACTGGAGCTTTTTCTGTTTTCCTTTCTGCATGCTCCTCTAGTGTTTCAGGTTTGCAATACATTGACCTCATAAATACAAGTATTATTCCTGGAAACAAGCAGGACAGTATTCCACTGGGAAATGAGCAATCTAATCAGAGTTGTTTTTTACTTTAATTGTTTGTGATAAATCCCATACAATGCTGCAGTAAAGGTTAGAAAAGCACATCACACATTTCTAGTATAAATCAAGGCACCAGCCTGACTTCTAACATGACATTAATCTTGTTCTGAGGTAAATATTACTCAGAAGACAAATATTGCTCAGAAGCCATCCTGCCCTATGGAAACAGCTTGACATTGTTTGTGTGCAGATTTGACCAGCCCCAGCAGAAGGGAAGCGCTCTGTACTCTACAAGGGAGCCATCCACAGTATTAGAAACAGACCTCATTTCTTCCAGTCAGATACGAACAAACACAACTGTGTTGACCAGCCTATATACAAGCTTTGTTAAATAAGAGAAGTTATATTGTCCTCTGGTTGCAATGATTATTACTTAGATCCCAAGGATCTCATTAAAAGAAAAATAATCACTAGAACAGATCCCAGAAAAAGTGTTTTTAAACCCAGTTACTTACCCTTTTTTTCAACATTGGTGCTTTGGAGAGCTTCAGGAAAGTCAGGTGTGGTTTGAAGTCCTTAGTCCCTGAAATGTCAAGATTCATTTCGGTAAAGCATTCTTCCACAGCTTCTGGAAAAATATAATATAAGAAAGAAATTAACAACAGTGGGGAGGTAGGGAAAAAATATTCACAGGGAGGTTAGACAAAAAGCTACTATCCCTTTCTTGAGCAAGATGGTTAAAACATACAGCAGGTGACCAGTTGCTGCACTATCACAGGCAACAGAAAAATTTGAGAAAAGTACTCAAAACCAAAGTTCTGCATGACATACAGGCATATGTTGCAAACCTGACGCTGGATCCAAACTTCTGTGTCTGCAACACAGTTCCTTCTGAATTCACAAATCCCCTATCATGATGGTGAGCTCAAGAAAGCATCTGTCCATGGCAGCCCTGCCAGGAACAAGATGCAGCCACCACCAGTGGCCACAGCTAGGGTCTGTGACAGAACAGATTCTCCCCAGTTATTGCAAACAGCAATGCAAAAAGCAAAGTGCTTCCAGGAATAAAAAAAAAAAAAA